>OX104065.1:54497855-54525584 GCA_944474145.2 Dicrocoelium dendriticum
GAAAAGGGAACAGAGCTTCTTGGAAGCATACAGAAACGGACAGGATGGATCCGCAACGTGCCCCCGGTGTCAGACGATCCCTCAGATATCATGGCGCAACTGGACGCTTGTTTCAAAGTATGTCGGCACGGACGTGTGACAGACGTGGTTATGGAATCATCTTTTTAATCGCAGCATAAGAGATGCTTCTACAAGCTGTAGACAGGTAGAGCGTTTTGACTAGACTGTGGGAAAATAAGTAAGCATTTAATACCTCATTGTTTTGTCATTCACCTAAGAGAATACCCACCACTGCGTTGTACCACCTTTTCTTAATACATTTAAAAATAATTGAAAAAAAATTAGGTGGCAGGCGGATGATGCTTTCGTCACTAGTGCGATGCTGATGCTCACCATTTGGGGCTTTATTCCCGACGTTGTTTGCTCTCATAATGGATTGATAATGGATGTTGAAGTCTTAAAAATCTATCGATATGGAAGCAGCGTCTGAAGACTGTATTTATAAATAAAGCAATAAGTAGTTTACTCTCGTTAGCATCGAGGCACGCTTTGTCAGGCATGATTTTGTGTCTACAGTTCGTGAAAACACAAAATCAACCGAGTTGAATTCACTTGCATAAGACACCTATGCGAAGTTTATATGGGGGGATTTCTCAACCGGGTGAAACTGGCAAAATTGCTACAGGCATACTGCCAGTGCAACGCAGAACTCGGGTGTGCATATACAAAGCACAGTATTGCTAAAGTATAACTTGTTAGTTCATCAAAAGCATGCACTATTTGTGAGTTCTGTTGATGAGTATTTTTATGTAACTAATGCGTTCCCTAAGGCAGGGTAATTGGGACCGTGCTGTTGCGGTAGCGAGCGAAGTGCAACACCTACTGAGACCACGGTTAAATTAGGCTCTAACGAAATGTCAAAAGGTGTGGCTCCAGATGCTTAAAGCAGTCAGTGAACATATTTACTTCTGAAATTCGGCGGGGTGCAGCAACAAGACATAAACTCAACATTCAGTCACCAGTCTACCAACTGCTGGACTCCGAGCTCTACTTAATTTAAGGGGTATCTCCATAGTTTGTGCAATGAACAATGAACAATGATTTATCACGGGATAAAAGCAAGTGCTTGACACGTCCCGTAGGATGGCTGCGGTGAATATGATGAAATCAAAATATGTCTGGGTCATCTATCGAACATCTGCCTAGATGAATAGTTTGATAATTAAAATCAGTATAAAATTTAAAAAAATTATCCAGCGTAAACGTTTAGAAATACACTGGGGTACAGTGATCGTTGAGGTAAGGTGTGAGAAAAGTAAAATATGGTTACTGACTTAGGTCCATTTGATACATAAATCCTGTTGAAAAACATGTAAATAATACACCAGATTTTGAGCTGGTGTAATGTGTCATCCTCAGCTTACATATATTCTTTGCATTAATAGGCCGATATACATTGGTTGGATTCAGCTGTGCCACACACGGATTTCATCGAGAGGATTTTGTGGTTCTTCTCTGAGGCGAAGCCGCTTAGTCTGAGCACTGGTTAAATGGGTCTACCATGTAATTAATAGGTTTAAATTGATTTGTGTATACATATGTGACTCCAATTTGTGTGATACAGAATTTAACACTCCTCTAGAAACAGACAGTCACCTGAACGCTGTTTCATGGATTGCATGCCGCTGGGTATTTGGCGAATTCGTCATGACACACTTCACTAAGATCAATGCACAAACATTCATTCTCCTCAGCTGCTTCAACGCCGAGATGAGCTACAACAACTGAAGATGCAAGATTTGGAACAGAAAATAACGGATCATACACTGGAGCACACGAAGCAGATGCAACAGCTACGCCAGGAACACAGTAATGAGTACGCAATATACATGCTAGCATATCGATGCAAAACTATTCACGATGAATACATGTCATGGCTAGGTGGTTGAGCAGATTCGATCAGTTGAGACATTTGTACCGGCTTATTCGTACTTATTCATTGTGTGGAAGGCAGTTCCTACTATTTGCAAGCGAATTTTTGTGTCCCAAATGTAGTCAAGTAGTGGAATTTGTGTAAACCGCTGTACTGTGAAAGACACATTGAGGACCCAAACGTTAAACCTAATAATAACAGCCACTTTGGTGATTTCACTGCTTGTAAGTTAGTGTGGTGACGCTGTTTTAAGAGTCAGAAGAACTTGTAGGAACTGGCTTTAATCTTGCGCCAGAAAAAGGCATTAATTCATAGTACTGACCATATAGATACGTCGATGGAGACTACTAGGGGTAATCCGATTCAGAGCAATAGCAAAAAATTGACCTGATTTTATCTTGCCCGTTAACGACATCATCTCTTCAATAGACCCATCTTATCACCACCAATAATAATATGTATTTGAACTGTTAGGCAATAGTGCACATCAAAAACAATCACTGCTGAACAAGAGTCAGTAACATGTGCACGCCTCCCGGCTGCTCGGGGTGTACTTGAAGTTGCAAGGAAATAACCACTTGTATGTATCCGTATCCCTATGTGGCCCATGTGTGCCCCATGCTGAGGCTGATGTTGCATTCTTGATGCTCCTTCACCGCAGTTGAGCTAAACCAACTTACACTTAATCTAGGTCTTTTAAGCTGGATAAAATTCATTCCACTTTATTTCGTTTGTTTTGCCTACCTGAATAATCTTCTATTAAATGGCCACTTTGTTTCCGCCAATTGCGCTTATCTTCGGTAACTGTTGAGTTTGTAGCCTTTTTAAGTAACTTGTGGACATTTCTTCCTTATCGCTGATTCTTTGCTGACCAACTTGCTTCATATGCTAATTTAGCGAAGAGTTATGCCACCGTATCTGTATGCATTATTGGATTTATTTCATTTTATCTTGTCGTCTAAAGTGAATGGCTGTTGCTTGATATCCCCAGTGTGACTGCGCTTGATGTGTATGTTGACAAGGGGTTTACTATCTATTAACCAGTACCTCGTTCATCCTGGTTTCAGGAGACAGTTGGTTGTTGCTGTAGGGGACGGGGTGCACGGTCCTTGTGGTCGTGCTGGGCTGGAAGAGCGGTTCCATGCACTCGATGTGGAGCGGACTACGGTCCGGCCACCGCCTTGTGTGCGCTTGATTCCCCAAATACAACGTGTTTCTGCTTGCCTGTGAAGGAGTGTCAGCCGGCTCCGTTGATGAAACATGGCTCCCATCCACATGCCTCCCGGTCTTATTCCTTCGGGTTTACACTGGTTATGGTGGTGTGTGGTTTGAGCTGTGGGTGGTGCAGTGCAAGCCATCCATGGTCCCTCTGCAGGCGCAGGCGTTCTGTGGCTGGCCTCAGTGGCAGGCAAATCCAAAATCGGATGCCAAAACCATGTGCCCCATGAAAGAATGACACCATACATTGAACTAGCTTTTAGTTGATTTCACCAAAGCATTTGATACTCTGAAACGCGAGGCACTGAGGCTGGTGTTGGGTAAGTTTGGTTGCCCGCGTAAGTTTGTGAGTTTAATTGAATGTTTACACAGTGATATGCGGCGAGGGTGCAGCTGAGTGGACAGACCTCGGATGACTTACCAGTTGTCTCCGGTGTGAAGCAGCGCTGTTCTTAGCTCCTGCCTTGTGTAATATTTATCTTCATGCAATGATGTATTGTGCTTTTGATGCGGCTTGTGCTTACGGTTTTCGTGTGGACATCGTATTGATGGTGGGTTGCTGTACATTCGTCGTTTCGATGCGAGAACTCTAGCCTGTGAAACAACTATCCCGTATGTTGCTGTTTGCTGACGACTGTGAGTCGTTCGCACACAGCGCGCATGAGTTGCAGCACATGACATGGCTTCGACAGCGGCCAAATTCGGGCTCACCATCAACACAAGCAAAACTGTCTGTCTCTTTCAGCCTTCACCGGAGGTGCAATCTTCAATATTGTCGCGAATCAGCATTGGTGCTGGTATTGGAAACCACCTCCCGCTTCAGCTACCTTGGGAGTGTGATGTCGACTGATCAGCATTTGCACAGTGAGCTGCGTATTCGCATGTCGAAGGCAGCGGCGGCATTCGGGAAGCTTGAGTACCGAGTGTGGAACAACCATCACCCTACCTTTGGCATAAAGCTGATTGTGTACAAATCCATGGTGCTGTTCGTTCTTCTATACGGCAGTGAAACGTGGACGATGTACCGGCGGGATGTGCGATATCTCGATCGGTTCCATCAGCAGTGTTTGCGACGGATTGTGCGCACCGGTTGGTGCGACAGAGCTGCTGACACGGAAGTGTTGCCACAGTGGGATGTATGCAGTTGCCTGCATACTTTCTCTGTGACACCTGAGGTGGCTCGGTCATGTGCACCGTATGGATGTGACGCGGATACCGAAACGGCTGCTGTATGGCCAACTGAGTGCAGGGAAGCGGCCTGTGGGGAAACCGATTTTTTTTTGCCGGGACTTGATCAAAGTGCGCCTCTCACGTTCTAATCTTGATTGCAGGTCATGGGAATCGAAGGTGGTTGATCAGCGTACGTAGCACTATCTGATCTCGAGGCAGTTGCCGAGAGGCAGGATAAAGACCTCATACACGCAGAGAAGAAGCGGCAAGTGCGGATACGGTGCGCGTCGATAGGTTGTGCTTCATCGACATCGAGCACATGATGCTGTAGCACATGCGGTCACGAGTGCTTGAGTCAGGCATGCCTAGGGAACCATGAGCGAGGCTACTCGGTACCACCACCGAAGGGACGACGGGTCCTGCAGAGAACGTAGACAAAACCGGCGCCGCATTCGTAGGTACGCTGCATTCAAGTTACTAACGGCTTGCTTGCATGCTCGGTCACTTTATTTCAGGTGGTCGGTTTTCTATGTCGTCTCGTTATTGCCTACGTGAACTATCTTCTATTAACTTGCATACGTCGCTCAAGTTAATTGTATTTAACTGTGGTAACATTTTCGCGTTTATGGCATTTTCCTAAACCATTTCTTCTGACATCTTGAATTTGTAGCGAATACTTTGGCAACCAGTTTATATTATATACGCATTTATTAAAGAGCTATATCGGTAAGTCTGTATGTACAATTCGATTAATTTTAGCTGATAGTATCGTTTTAAGCGATTGGCTGTTGCTTGATATCTCCAGTGTGACTGCGCTTGATGTGTATGTTGACAAGGTGTTTACTATCTATTAACCAGTACCTCGTTCATCCTGGTTTCAGGAGACAGTTGGTTGTTGCTGTAGGGGACGGGGTGCACGGTCCTTGTGGTCGTGCTGGGCTGGAAGAGCGGTTCCATGCACTCGATGTGGAGCGGACTATGGTCCGGCCACCGCCTTGTGTACGCTTGATTCCCCAAATACAACGTGTTTCTGCTTGCCTGTGAAGGAGTGTCAGCCGGCTCCGTTGATGAAACATGGCTCCCATCCACATGCCTCCCGGTCTTATTCCTTCGGGTTTACACTGGATATGGGTGTGTGGTTGGAGTTGTGGGTGGTGCAGCGCAAGCCACCCATGGTCCCTCTGCAGTCACAGGCGTTCTGTGGCTAGCCACAGTGGCAGGCAAATCCGAAACCGGATGCTGCCAACCATGTATTTTTCGGATGTGTGTCACGAGAGCAGGATAAGTCGGTCACAATACGTGCACGATTGCGAATTCAAACAGGATGTCTTTTACTAATGATTAGACGGCTTTGGATATGGTTTTATTTGGTTTTATCACAATTAGATTACAATCCACAAAGCTGCGCTGCCATTCCGGCAGTGCACCAGATGATTTTTCCCATTATTGAGGTTCGTCGATGGTGCGCATTCCCTTGATCCTCTGCTGGGCTTCGAACCAGTTTCGCCCAGAGCTACTATGAACACGCACATTTGGCTCTGATGGTGACCGGGTAGAGGATACATGAATAGCGTAGGGATTTAGTGATGTAAGTGACTTAAATTTCGCGGTGTCTACCGCCAAAAATACCATCAGCCTTCGTGGAAGATTTGCATTTGTCAATGCACCCATTCATTGAAAACCAGCTACCATAGTTGCAACTTTCAAGGCATTTCATGCAGAGCATCTGATGTGACAGACTAAGAGAACTGCTCTGATAAAATCACGCAGAATGCTACTATTTCCAACATTTCAGATTAGTGCGCTATGAGTCTAAAAATGTCAGCCTGTATTTAGCTCATTAATTCAGATGTGGTGTAAGAGTCTGTGGCTCGCTGAAGCTTGTGGTTGCTAGCTTCTTACAGATCGTCGACTCACTGCTCCCAATGTTGTGTCGTGGACTCATGTCTCGGACGCATTCTCGTAGCGACCGCTGCGTGGGATTTGGGTTACAACTTTTTTCTAGCTAAGAAGCAGAACACAATTTCACATGTCGGTTAACTGACTCATGGCGCGCGGTGCACTGGTGTTCGGGTGTGCACTTTATAGAAGAATTTAGCTGAGGGCACGAGTCGTTCTTCTGTCAGTTGTGGACACCTTGGCAGTATAACGTTCCAACGTCCAAACCATGAATCAAGCCAAGTACAATAAACCCACGCTGAATCGGCCGTCGAGCAGTGGCAGGTGGATCGAAAACGGTCACCTTATCGGCTGCATACAGCGTGGTGGATACGCGAAAACACGGTAGCGACTTCAACCCTCTTCTTCTGCTGCATGTTCACTCCCCTCCCCCATTGCAACTAACCTCTTACTTCTTCCAATCCAGATCACTACACGAGTGATTGTCTATACGACGGTATGCCTTCCGGCAAAGCACTCAAGATTAGGTGTTGGAACGTGTAAATACCACTAGAATGGAACACGAATGAGCGTCCCGAGTGACGAACGGCACTGGTCGCGGTGGTACCCGCGCGCTTTGAGACCGATATTGCAGCACTTTTTGCGGCATAGCTCGCAGAGCAAGACTAGCTGCATGAAGCTGGTGCCCGTGAGAAACGCCACCTCAGCACCACTTGAACACTTTGGATTTGCACTATCCGATCATCTAAATGGTCACCTGGTGCCACAGCCGACTGGCATTAGTCCACGAATAATGGCTGTTCGCCTGCGACTTAGCAGAGATAAATTCGCAACTTGTATTATCACGTGTGGTCCCACCAAGTTTCATTTTGATGACATGAAGGATCAGTTTTACACTCAGTTATCTTTTGTGCTACATTCTAAGCGGCAAAGCGAACGGCTGTTCCTACCTGGTGATTTCAACGCGCGTATTGGGTGTGATGCCAAAGGGTGTATGAACGCAGTCAACCCGTATGGTATTTGCATAGCCACAGAGAACGGTGATCGAATGCTCCCACTGTGCGCCACTCACTGCCTGACGATTATCAACACCCAAGTTGCGTTGGGTGCGAGTGATATAGCTGTTTGCTCCCCGCCCCCGGAGTGGACACGCTTACCTGTTCGACTATATCACCGTACACCGATGTGACATGCTTGAAATGCGCTTAGTACGTGTAATGCGTGAAGCTGAGTGTAGTAATGACCGGAGGTTGGTGTGGACCAAACTGTATATAGTTTCTTAAATCTATGCATCGCTTGCCGGCCCTGGTTCGGCAGAAAAGAATGTAGAGAAGAGGATGGAAGTGGTGAAGTCGTTGGCTAACCCCCTTGGCTATGTCGACCGCATGGCGTCAGTCGCAGTGCTTTGGCACCACATATGAGACTAGGTGATGATTGCTGCCGAGGAAACCATCGACCGCCCGAACTGCAAGTATCCGTACTGGTTTGATCACAACAGTGCGAACATTGGCGCCTTGGTGTTGAAGCAAAATGCAGCATTCGTTGTACGTGTGAATGACACTGTCGATGCGAAGAAGGAGAGTCAGTTTCGCAAACTTAGACGGCGATTGACTCGAGAGCTCCGTCGCATCAAGAATGCATGGTGGAGGGAGAAGGTGAAGCAGATGGAATGCTACAACGAAAGTCGCCAACACAAGGAATTCCTTAACTTTTGAAGGCATGTATTGACCCACCTTGCAGCCGCTGAGCCCTTGGTCAATGCTAATTCAGGCACTGCCTGTTCACAAAATGCATACATAATGCAGACCTATCGAAAGCGCTACGACTGTCTCCTGAACAACCATTCAGAGAGTGACTCGCCTACGTTCCACGATGTACAACACCAAGAAATGAAGACGACTCTAACCGACACTCCGACACTGCATAAAAGGCAAAGAGCACTTGCTCAGCTGCGAAACGGCAAGTGCACCAGATACGACGGGATACCATCAGAAGTGCGTAAATATGGTGGACCCGTGTTGGTACATGGCACCACTTGGTGCAACACATGTGATTTGAAGAACTGATTCTCTCTGCGTTGAATCATGCCACTCATACGAAACGACATGCTTACGAAAGGAGGTGGGATAGTACTGTATTACTGAAGCGATCTACAGTGCCAGGCCGTTGAGGATTCACACTTGTAATTGCCAATTCGCTTTGCTTCCGTATGCAATTACATGGCAGAGACACCTGCATTATAGCTTTGATATACCTTCCCCCCCAAACTCTACACCAGAAATGGACTGCCACCTTGCGACAGTTTTAAGATGCAGTCTAAAGCGAAAGCACTCTCACTTCTTTATCATGGGTGATTTCAACGTACACTCTTTAGAAGTCCTTGCTACAATCGAAGAACCATTCAAAGTGGACCTGCAAGAGTTTATAACCAATGTTCCACTTTAAAATCATGTAATTATGCCCAATCACTTCAGAACAGGTAATAGACCATCTTTGCTGGATCTTACATTCACCAACAAAAGACATATAATTAAAGTATTGATTGTAGAATGCCCATTGCGTCGCATCGCGCATGCACTCATCAGTTTCGACTTCATCTGCTATGCGGAATATCGTCACTAGAACACTGAGATGGTGCGCACCGTTACGCGTTACGACCACATAACCAAACCCGCCAGTGCCACAACCGTGTCGTTCCTCGCTAAAGGCCGCCTGGAAATCGTTTGGCTTGAATTCGTCAGCAAATTCAATCAACTGTTTATGAATGCCTCAGAGACAAGGGATTGCCAATCGCCCAAAACCGTTTCTTTCGTGAGGAGCAGAACTAGAGAATGGATGATAGTACGCAACGCATCCTGGCGAGAGTGCAGCTCATCATCAACGCCAGATATTTGGGACAATTACCTAGCCCATACTAACCACTACACTCAACTGCTCAGAGGTGGAGAGTCACATATCAGCAGAATATGGCGAAAACTTTCAGCGCTAACCACAAAGTGCTGTACAAGTATGTCAATGGCCGTCGTAAGGTGGGGTAGAGAATTCCTCCGCTCCGGACGACTGATGAGGTAACTAAGACAGCTATAGAAGCAGAAAAAGCGTTATGAACGCAATATGCTCCCACATTTCACTGGGTCTTACCATCAGGCCATCTTCAAACTTTTGTTATTCCACCTCCAGGCATCACCCATATATCTTTTACTGCCGAAGCTGTATTTCATAAGCTGAAGTGTCTAGGCAAACACAGTTCCTCGGGAGTCGATACCATTCGCCTAAGAGCACTGGGAGCAGTAGCAAGACAATGGCAAAACTTCTGGCCATGTTCTTTCAGCGTTGCTTAGGCCAGAATCAGATTCCTGCATTGTGGGAGCTTGGAATAATTACTCCAAGTCACCAAGGCGGAAGCGGGACTGAGTCCTCAAACTGTCGCCCAGTGTCACTTCGCTCTGTATTATCCAAAGCCACGGAATCCAGCTTTGCCGATGTGTTGGTGTGTTATCTAAAATAGTGTAACCTTATTGCACCCGAGCAACACGGCTTTCGTCAGAGGTAATCTTGCACAACGAATCTGTTAATCGCACGTAGTTAGACCGAGTCAGCTAACGCTGGAGTGGCCGCTACTCTGACCTACCTGGATTTATCGAAGGCATTCCATCGGCTAGATCATCGGATTCTCCTTTCTAAGCTTCAGTATTAAGGATCAGTGACGCTCTCTGGAGCTGAATCACCAACGTTCCCCTGTAACGAAAATTAGCGGTCAGAGTCCGGAATACTTTATCTGAACCCATACCTGTAGAGTCTGTTTTGCATCAGCGCTCAGTTCTAGGCCAACGATAGTTTTTGCTATTCATCAACTACCTTGCACGGAAAATCACTTCTAATTTTTTGCGGTTTGCTGACAATATCAAGATACGGGGCCGGATTCAGGAGGATGCCGACCAGAATTTACTTCATTGTGACCTGGATATGGTGCGTTATTGGTCAACTCGAAAGCTTTTCCAGTTCAATGTGGACGAATGCAAGGGACTCTCCATACGACACCAGAGTACCTGTTCCTACAAGCTGGGAAAGCAAGCACTGCAGCGATCATTCGTCAAACTTGACCTTAGTGTGCGTGTTCAGAATAACTTGGGTTGGTCCAAGCAATCCACAAAATCATCGATAGCTGGTAACCAGCACGTCGGCTTACTCTGACTGGCGTTCGGATAACTAGATAGCAGTATTTTCAGAAAGATGCTAAATGTGTGTTCGCCCACCTGTCGAATAGACAATTCAAGCTTGGAAGGTATGGCTGGAGCAATGTCACCCTGCACTGACCAACCTCAACGTCGGCCTTCCGCATACGTCATTAAAGTACGCAGTATCACATATGAGCCAAAAATGAAACGTTTGAGAGCATTTAGTGGGTGCTATCACCGACTACTAGGCGATTTGTGGATGACGTACTTGATTTTACGCAATCCAAATTGTGTGTGCCGCTCTGTACTACAACAGCAGTAGCACCAAACTTAGAGACTACTACCTGAAATTAACAGAACAGTACAACCGTCTGGCGTGTCGTAGAAATATCTTTTCCATTCGTGTGTGCCAACCATGAAACGCTCTTCCCGAATCGGTTGTTAGTACACCCACACTAGTCATAGTTAAAAATTTGATCACGCTCCTCGCCATTTACATTTTGTTACTTGACGCTACTCTCCATCCTACTTTAGGGAAATACCTTGGATTCATTTTCCGTCTATTTCAGCTATAGTAACACTTGGAGTTCTGGGCTACTGGATCACACACGATACCTTGATTCTTTTGATAGTGGAACTGTTAATTGCATTTTTTCATTGACATATTTCGATAACCCACCAGAATACCCAATGGGGCTTATAAAGCAATGCTTTTTAACCCGTCTAAGATCATTGTTCATCGTTCATACCACTGTGCATAAGCAAAGGGAACAAACATTGTTGCATGAATTATCGTGGCCTCAACTTGATGAGTTGTGTGGGGAAGTGATAGGGTGAATCCTGCTCAACCGCCTCGGCACTCAGGTCGTTGAACCGAAAGTGGCAGAAGAGAAATTGGGATGTTGTTCAGATAAGTTTGGTTGTCCGAATAAGTTTGTAAGTTTAATTGAATGTCTGCACAGTGGTATGCGGGCGAAGGTGCAGCTGTGTGGAGAAACCTCGGATGGCTTTGAGGTTGTCTCTGTTTTGAAGCCAGGCTGTGTCTTAGCCCTTGTACTGCCTACTATTTACCTGAATGCAATGATGTCTTGTACTTTTGCTAATGCATGTGATTAAGTTATCCGTGTGGAACATCTTATTGATACTCAGTTCCTGGACATCCGTCCTTTTGGGGTCAGAACTGGAGTGTGTGCGATAACCATCCGTATGCTACTGTTTGCTAACGCCTGTGAGTTGTTTACACACAGCGCGGATGAGTTTTAGCGCATGAGTTCGGCTCTCGTTTCGGCAGCTGCCAAATTCGGACTCACCATCAACACAAACATAACTGGTTGTCTTTTAAAGCAGTCACTAAACATGGAATCAGTTGGTCCGACGCAAATCCAGGATGTTGACGAAGTTTTGGAGAACTTATCGAGAGTTTGCGGCCTGAGAAGCGTACTGTTTACGAACCTACAGATGACGGGCGAGCCGCATATATGCACGTATGGAAGGCGGATTTCGCTTTTGGAAAGATAAAGTCGGGAGCAGAGCATTCATCATCCTTCCATTGGGACAAAATTGAAGGTATACCTGGCGGTTATTCTATCTGTTCTCCTATACAGTAGTGCAAGTTGGACGCTTTATCGGAAGGACGTCCTACATATGGAGCGCTTTCAGGAACAGTGCCTGTGTCGGATTCTGTGCATCCGTTGGGGTGACCGTGTTGTAGACATGGAGGTGTTCTGCCGCAGTGGCATGTATGCAATGGACTACAAGCCTCTGCTGCGGTATCTAAGGAAGTTTGAGTATAGCAGCCACATGGATTCGACCCCGATGCCGAAACACTTGCTGAATTGTCAACCGTGTGCAGCGAAACGGCACGTGGAAAATCGCAGCTACGTTACCGGGATATGAAAAAGGTGAGCTTATCACAAAATAATTTTGATTTCAAGTCTTGAGAATAAAAGGCAGTTCATCGGCGCAGTTGGCGAGAGCTTATCAAGTGGACGGTTCCCAGGTGCAGAAACAGTCACCATTGCATGCTTAAGGGAAACGTCGGTTGATGAAGCAACAGGCGTGGATGGAGTCTATCCCATCGACGTCAACCGGATAGTGCTGTAACACATAATTTTGCGAGTGTCTGAGCCAAGCTGGCTTGGGAAGCCACCTGCGGGTCCACCTGGGGCCAGCATCCAAAGTCGAACATGCAAGTGATCATATAAACAAAAGCAGCACAACGATTGGTAGGTGCGTTGCATCCGCATCAATTCGATTTCCTAACTCAGGCCAATAGGACGGTTGATGTGGTAATTGTGCTGCACCAACGTTGCACTTGGTCTGTAGTTGTGTCTGCGTGCCGAGTTTCTTGAATTTCAGGTACTGGTTGTTGATTTATATCCCCGATGTGGTTGCGCTTGATGTGAATGTTGACAAGGTGCTTACCTGTCTATTACCCACCATCTCGTCTATACTGCCCCAGGAGACACTTGGTCGTTGCCGGATCAGACGGGGTGCGCGATCCTCGTGATGGTGTTACGCGCAAAGTGTGGTTCCATGCACTCAGTGTGGCGCGGACTACGGTCCAATCACCGTCTTGTGTACGTCTGCTACCCATAATTCTGCACATAGATAGATAGGAATGTTGCCGCTGTGCATGTTGAAGGAGTGTGGGCCGACTCCGTTGATGTAACGTGGCTCCCATCCACATGCCTCCCGGTCTTCTTCCATCGGGTTTACACTGGATATAGGGTGTGTGGATGGAGCTGTGGGTGGTGCAGCGCAAGCCGCCTATGGTCCCTCACTTGGCGCAGGCGTTCTGTGGCTATCCTATGGAGGTCGCGTTGACAATAAAATCCGGAACCGGATGCCGCTAACCATATTTCAGTACTGAAGCGTAAAATATGAGATGAAGGCAATCAGTTCAAACTATCGATGCTGTTGATATCTTTGTGCACGTTACTTACACGCCAACATTATCAACCCAGGCTTACAGATTACGCTTTTATAAAGCAGTGTCCACGTACTAGTGTTGCAACTAATCGATACATTGTGTTTTCGCTCATCATAAGAGGCTGCTCGGTGCCAAGGATATCGTAGCACCGGGTTAGTTGTGGAACTTGATGCTGTAATTTGCTCCTGAGGGCACAATACCAGTACTACATAAGTCAGCGCATTCCAAAGCTGTTTGGGTCAGCAATGGGTACTACCCTCGTGTCGACTATCTCTAACATAATGGGTAATTATTCCATATTCCGTTGTATCCCATACACGTGACCGAAGCACGGGAATGGTTTATGTTTTAGGCACTTTACTTTAATACTTTTGTAGTCATGAAACAGACTTCCCGGTAGACGCCTTGGTTAGGTACCATACACACATACATGGCTTCTTGTCCGCTGAATGATGGTCTTTGGCCAGCACCCGATGCGCATTAAGTACAGACCCTCAAAAACTGTAGATATGTGAATATACATAGCACAGTTGTCGCCATTGTTATCTTTATGCACGACTTTTATCCTCGGAGCCGAAAATCTTTTATTTACATTGCAGAATGCATGAGAATCAACAACTTTTTCACAAAGAAATACTTCAGGCCATCAAACGCGCCGAGTTAGCTACCGTGGAGGCAAAAAAATTAAGCCTGGAAGCTACCAACCTGAAGTCTATCATGGAAGCAGAAATGAAGGCGAAGACGGAAGAAATTGGACGTTTGAAAAAAGTACTTGGAGAAAAAGTGGGTGACTGCTTCTTCAGCAGCAACCTTTTGTTTAAATACTTCATGACGATTGTCTCTAACTTGCTTGGGGTCGAAAGTAAGCACATTTGCTCATAACTGTTAAGTACCAGCAAAATCGTTTGGAGAGAAACCCGTAATTTTACGAGGTCTGCTATGTTCAGGCCATTGTTACTTCCTCCTATCTTGTGTATCGTTCACTAAACGGAACATTAACCTTTGCCGCATACAATCCGTCTATTACTTCATGAGTTAAAACGTAGTCCACTAACGATCCGTGAATCGTTTGTATGTGTGTCCGTCCTACCTGCATGTGTCAATCGAACAGAATATATGAATCGGTTTGGATTGAAGGCCAGCATGATTCAATTAACTGACTGAATGTGGATACACACACCGTCGTTACGTTTACGAGCAAAATGCGTTACAAACTGCAGAGACATCAGGACAACATTTGAAGTTAGTCGAGGAAACCTTGAAAGTCGCCTGGCTCGAGTTCGTAAACAACTTCAGTCAGCTGGTTGCAGAGACTTCTGAAACAACAGTTTGCAATAAGCGTACATCAGTTTCCTTCATTAAGAGAATAACTCAAAAATGGAATACAGTACACAACGAAGCATGGTGAGTGTACAGAGAAGCTCCAGCACCAGAAACTTTGGACAACTACGTGGCCCAATGTAACCACTGCACTCAACCGCTAAGAGAAGATAAATCCGCCTATCAACAGAACATCGAAAAGACCTTTAGTGCTAACCACGAACTGCTGTATACAAGCACGTCAACAGTCTACGAAAGATAAGGCAAGGATTTCCTCCACTCAGGATGGCTGATGGCCCAACAGGAACGGCTGTGAAAGCAGCTAGCTCGCTGCGGATGTAATATGCTCCCACGTTTCAAAGAGTCTTGCTACCGAGTGATCTTCCAACGTTCGTCGTCTCATCGCCAGGATTAACCCACAGAAATTTTCTCCGCGAAGGCTATATTGCAAAAGCAGACGTCTCTACGCAAACATAGATCTCCGGGATTCAACAGCATTCGTTCAGAAGCATTGGAAGCAGCAGCAAACCAACTGGCAGGACCTTTAGCTCACTTTTTCCAGCGCTGTTTAGTGTAACGGAGTTCCTGGAATGGGGTACCGGCGGAAGCTGGAAAACGGGCACGGAACGAATCAACGGCGGTAGAAAGCAGCACGGTCAATCACAGCGGACACACGACGCGAGAAGCACACACAGCAACCGGGCACTCACAGAATCGCAATACGCAAGTGTGACACGGGCAAAACGAGCAGACACGGAGGAAGCACGTTTATCCATAACAGGAAAAACAGAGGAGTGTACAGGATCTTGATAAGACAATCAAAACAAAAAGGGAATGTCAGAGTTTTTGGGTCGGTAAAGTGCCTTCGCACGTTTTCATATATCTGCGGTTTCTCGAGAATCTGCAAATGAAAGAGAAAAGAAAGAGATCATTTAAGTAGTCTTTAAAACGACCCATGGCGGTTTCGATTTCGTTACATTAGATCTGAACAAAATTCGCGCTAGGTGGAAGCTTGGAATAATAACCCCGATTCACAAAGGTGGAAACAGAACTGATTCCTCCAACTACCGCCAGGTATCCCTTCTTCCTATACTGTCCAAGTTCATGGAATCCATAGTTACCGATGCACTGGTATGTTGTCTGCAAAACTAACATCATCACGCCTGAGCAGCACGGTTTCCGTCGCCAGCGATTATGTACAACTAATCTAGTAATTGCACGCAGTAGTTGGACCGAGGCAGCTGACGCTGGAGAAGGCGTTGATGTGATCTATCTGGGTTTTTCCAAGGCTTTCGATCGTCTAGACGATCTGATACTATTTTCCAAGCTCCTGTATTGCCGGATCGGCGAGTCTCTTTTAGCTGGATTGTCAACTTTCTACTTCAACGGCAATTAGTGGTCAGAGTTCGGAGCTCTGTGTCGGACCCCATACAAGTCGAGTACGGTGTGCCGCAAGACTCGATTCTAGGTCAACGTTTGTTTTTGGTGTTTATTAATGATCTTGCACGAGGAAGCGCTTCAAACTTCGTAATGTTTGCCGGCGATATAAAGGTCTGGCGCAGGACCTAGGCAAACACCGACCAGCATCTTCTTCAGAGTAGCATAGATACGGTGTATGAATGGTGGTATGAATGGTTAACTTACTGCATTTCAACGTGAGTAAATGCAAGGTACTTTCCATCCGACATCAGAGCAGCTACTCATACCAGCTCGGAACGAATATACTAAAACAATCAACTCCCGAACGTGACTTGGGTGTCCTGGTTCAAGATGACTTGGGTATATATATATATTTTGCAACCGTCTATGAATAGACATTGAGCCATCGTAAACCATGGTATTCAAACACAAGGTACAGAAATAGTAAAATAAAACACAACACAACACATCAAAATCCATGGTTTCGTCAAAGGGCGAGATACTACCTGGTTGCCCAAGCCGAAGTAGGGTGTTGACTTAGGGGACACCACCCCGAGCCTTTGGCTGAATAGCCTGCTCGCAAGGCAGCGGAGCGAATTCAGGGAATCGCGCCCATTGGGAGCCGGTGCCTGACTGCTCAGTTCATACGCCTTTCGTTTGTTCCTTTGTCAAACAGGGGCCTAATGCTCCCCAAAATTACAGCATAAACTTGCTGGAATACAATGCTCCGCCAGGATGAAGCAAGGGGCAGTGACTGTATTTAGTGGCAAGTCACGTCCGCCACGTCACAGTGGTCATAAACGGACATTTGTGGCTTTTTATAGGGAGAACGCTTGCCAGGCGAAAACCCACCACGTCCTGGAACATTGCCGCCGAACCATTTGCTCGAACGGGAAAATCCCGAACCACCCAGCTGGCACCACGAGGAGGTTGTTCGGCAATCCGATAAGGCTTCGAAGACTGGGAACCAACATGTCGTGCTGTTGCGACGGGCGTTTGGACAAACAATCAGCTCTATATTTTGACAAATGCTCAGTGTTTATGATCGCCCCCATGTCGAATACTCAATCCAAGCATGGCATCCATGGCTGAAACAGGACGTTAATGCACTGGAGCAGCCACAACGTCGGACATCTAAGAACGAAATTGGAATGCGCAATCTTTCATACCAGGAGAGGCTGCAACGATTGGGGTATTCAGTGGAATTTATCGCAGGCTACGAGGCGACCTGATCATGGCATACTTGATTCTGAGAGACCCACATCATGTGTGCCGCCCTGTACTGTGACTCAGCACCAATACAACCCTGAGGGGCCACTCACTAAAACTCGCTGTACAGTATAGCCGTCTGGAATGCCACAGCAATTTCTTTGTTATTCGTGTCTGTAACCCGTGGCATGCTCTCCCACAATCGGTCGTCTCTGCACCGACACTAACAGTATCTAAAAGGTGATTGGATGACACTCTCATCCACTTACACTTTGTTACTTAGCACTACGTCTCCATCCTACACATGGAGTTGACCATGGAATTAGTTGATGTTAACTGTGGGTGATGCGAATCTAAACGGATTGCAGGACTACGGCGGAACAAGCAATAAGTTCCTATTTTCATATTTGCAGTACTAACTGTTTACTATCATTAATATCATTATTTTTTTAGATATCCCCACCAACTATCCAACGGGACTTGCAAATCAACGCTTCTTAACCCGTATAAATTCATTGTTCATTGTCCGTTGTTACCAATTTGGCTACAGTATCTAAAAGATTTTCGGGTATTTGGAGCATCCGCCGTGTGTCATGGATTGCGACGCGCAATCTCACTAGTGGCGGCGGTTGACTTTGAAGTCAGCCTCTGCCAATACGGTCACTGGGACCGTCACCGAAGTGGAGGGTTTCGGTTTGGTTCTCTCCTATCCCTGCACTCCAGTGGAGTGCAGGGATAGGAGAGAGCCATAGCTAAAAGATTGTTGTTGGCTGCAACTCCGCCTGCAATCACAATGATCATTGTTTTTCCACCTTCTGTCATCCACCACATATCCTTAGGCTTCAAAATGTTGGGTAATGACTCATATTGTGAGGAAAGAAAACCTTCTAGGTTTGCTGCTTTGCCTGCTGCCACGCGTATGCACGTTCTGTTTCAGTCTTTTGATGCAGACTAAAATAATAAAATAATAATAAATAATGTGTCAGCTGTACGCCGTAATGGCGCTTCGCTGCCGCACGACCACCACCAGTCGCGCGCGGGCTGAGTATACCGCGAGGACGCCCACCCCTTCGCGGATTCGAACCGGTGACCTTATGGTTGCAAAGCAAACGTGCAAACCACTCGGCCACCGGCCGACAGTGCAGTGGCAGTGCTCGAGTGTGCTGTTGAGTTATTTGTTCAGGCACGATAGTCATCAATGTCTATCCGATGTGCTTAACAATGCTCACATGGCTTCCACTAATAAAGATTAGGGCGGTTGTAACTAAAACGTTTTCACCATTCTGACAATTCGCCCACCCCAGACTCCAGGATGTGTTCGGCTAGCGTCAAAGCTGAATAGTGGATAACATACATGTGACCGATTCGAGTTGAGGCGCGTCATGGTAGGGTCGCTGCGTAAATGTCATCGTCATGTATTGACGCCTTAGTGTGTGTGTCTCCGTTGCTAATGCAGGAGCCACTTCGTACCCTTTTAGGAAATAAACACATCTGCTCGACTTAAGGATCTGGTTCTAAATTAAAAGTTCTATGCTCATTGGACATGATGGGAAACGCACTGGATCTGCGATGTTAAGTGACGCAATGTAGCATTTGGAGCTGTCGCACGCATTGGTTAGATTTCAGAAACATAGCTCTCCGGGTTCATAATGGTAATCATAAAGTCTTATGTTTCAAATAGTTGCTACAGTGTAAAAACAACTTGATTATTGATAATGATAGGGTGGATACTTTCTTGATGGACCGTCCAACTATCTAACGGATGCTGTGTTGGAAACACGCGTTAAAGTTTGCAGTAAGCAAGGGGTGTAGAAGGGTGACTCCAATTCGATCACGGACGAATTTTCGTAATCGGCTCGGTAGCACAAGAACAAGGTCAGAATTAAGTCAACGGCACCTCGAAATACCGCACCATTCACGGATGCTCATGTAACAAACAGCCGCGTTGTACCACTTAGTATTGCGTTTTGGCTAGCTCCCACTGTATTGAGAAAGTTTCCATCAATACTACTGAATCAAATCCAGCAACATTAGGAATTGGTAATTACTAAGCAGGACTATTTCATCAATAACCTGGGGTTCCTTGCAAACAAATAATTTGTTGCTTCGATCTTCTTAATACGCGAAACTCTCAGCTACTTTAATAATCGCCGCTCTATCACGATTTCTGCATACCAAAGTGCTACATACTATTTATAGCTTTGCACAGTATCAAACAAATTAAAACAACTACTTTTGCTTTCAGGATGCGGATGGTCTGAGGCGTGCTATGAAAAGTTTAGTACAGACCCAAGTCAACATCCCTCACCTCATAAAGTATTTCATGAAATTTTATTTGCTTTCAGGAAAGGACTGAATGTGAACCCCAGCATGAAACAGGCCCAGTCAAGAACCATTCGCAACAGGAGATTGCTCGACTCATCAACGAACGTGATGCTGCTGTCAGCAAACACTCTGTTTTAACGACGAAACTGGAGGCCGTGGAAGTAAGCAAACACGTGTGATACATAGTCTAAGGTAGAAAGATCGGTAAAGAAAATGGGAAGCCTTGGGTCCTCCAAGTGTTTCTAAGTACAGGCATCTTATCTTTTAACGCGTGCTTGCTTCTTTTGCCCATGCATACAAAAAAACGTTTGTTACACCGCGACGCTGCCCTAAGGCTAGATTGAATGTAGCCACAGTGTCAAGAAAATGTAAGAATAACTTTTCTGTATTCACTAGCTTTCCAACCAGTTCCACCGAAAATGTACTCAGCTGACTTCTATGCATTCACCTAAGAGAAGGCTGCAAACTGACGGCTGAATTCTTCATTGTCACTGGGAGTGGCCCAGAGTTGTTTCCCATTTTTTAACCCCAAGAGCATGGACTGCATGGTGATTCTGTGAACTCAGCTGTGCAAAACACCACGGATACAACCAGCTGTTGACCATGAGCTCAGCTATTTGAAACAAACACGGGTTTCGCTTTTCCATTTGCAGTAGTCTGTAACAAACAGTTCTGTTACTTCACGACCGACCTGTGAAAACAGCTGTGCACATCTGTGATCGTGCAGCACTCGGTGGACCAACTCAGCTCACAATGTAACCCCCGGGTAACGCTACTTCACCGAAATGCTACATCTAGAGCAGATTTGTAACCCAACACTTGATATACTCTGGAACTTGTTTTGTCTGTACACTTGCTAGGTCTACTGTCCAATAGGGTTGGAGTTCTGAAAAGTGGAGAGCTGCGTCGTAAGCACCCTTGACGGATGAATCCCAGGATGTTTCGTACATGCCAATTATGATGTTGCACGTAATCTATTACCAATACCATGCACTCTTCTACAGGCTTACATGAGTGAGTTGGAAAGCCGTGAAATGAATGACAGCAAAAAATTTCTTGCGCTCCAATGTGAACTCCGTGAGGCAAATCAGCGAAATAAGAAACTGAAGCGCCATCTAGAGGATGTCGTAAAGTGGATCAATAACTTTAACGCGATGGTGGCAGAGTACTTTGATTTACCAGTGGAAAAATTCTCGGGAAATTCTACTCGAATAGAGCGGGTAAGCTTTTTCAAATGCAAAAAGTGCTGTTTAAAGTGGCTGTCAGATAAGCTGTTGAAGAATCTTTATTTACTGCAAAGAACACAGCTCCTACGCACAGGAATAGGTGTGGTTGTATGATAGGATACGCCAGTTGTGTGCACCGTTTTCCATCAATCATTCATTCGTAGTATTTGTTGCATCCATCGGCCATAGTTAACAGAGAATTTAGCCGACAAACTGGGTTTGCAACAGCAGTTATGGTGTATCCGAATATATCCCTGTGACTTCATACATCCATCGAGCCCTTGTCTTTCATTGAAGGATTATTCAGTGAAATCTGCTCGCACTACTAATTGGTGATCTTAACTTTATCGCGTTTTAGCTCAATGGTTCGCTTATAACACACCATTCAATCGATGCTGTAACTGTGAATGTGGTGGCACCCTAAGAGGCGGATCCGTGGCATACTGTGTCACGTATCCTGCTTGTTCCAGGCACGCTCCACTTTCGGAGCTCCTTTTCTCCAGCGATTTGGATGCTCCTGCATCATTTTAATCTGCTGGCGGTAACATAACGAGTGAAGCATCAGTACGAAGTGCCGGCACACTGCTGCTGTCCGCTTTGCCCCACCAAACACGACGTAGCATGGTGGTCAGGCTGCTCCTCATTCGTTCTCCAGCTCACGTAGTGCTCCATGAGTTCTTAGTTAAGTTTCATGTGAAATTTCCTCTAAAGGTATGATTGTAACTTTCTTCCGTATATTTGCCGCTTTCCTTTTCAGCTTCACGCTTTTGCCAAAGAAGTGCAATTAAAATGTAAATCGGTCGAGTTCACTTCCCATCAAAAATCCCTGGGAGGGAAGCTAACTTACACTTCACCATGCAATTTCAACAAGACGAAGAGACGGTTGCCAGAGGAAAAACAGCAGCTGAGTGATGTACATGAAGAACTGGGTGTGTGCCTTGAGCTTGAATAGGATGCGCGGTAGAAATGTAGCGGCGTTTATATTCAAGACTGATTTATCCAGCAAAATTAGCATTAACCATGCATTGTGTTTGACGTCCCACTCGAGGTTCGTTACGTACCAGTTCCACACAACCAATGCTGAGGGGGGATTAACACAACGCAGTAATCCATGTGTATCGGCGCTGCACGGTAACCCACTGCTTGTGTTGTGCTATTAGTCATGACATCGAAGTTAGCAACTGGCCTGCTGGAAACCTGGTCGCAACGGCTACATAGGTCAAGGCGTTGAAATATAACACTGAAATGCTGGCTATAAGTTTATTATTGACATCGGTGTGCGGCCTCAGATGAAACCAACTTTGAACTTGGAGGCTGAAAACCGGTAAAAAGTATTGATTTATGACACTGAATTCCATCAGTTTTGCGTTCACCTAGTGGGGTTTCAGCACCTGGTAGCCATGCGCGGTGTTCTCGGTGTTCTCCACACTAGTGGCTAGAATCTGCACTATTTCAGCGCCCTGACTGCGAATGAACTGCTGGGATATCAAGTCCTAATAGGGAGTTACAACAAAACAAGATGTGCGCGACGATTTAGGCCAACGCTTGCTTCTAGCGGCACCACCTGTACTACAACTCACCGCTTGATTTGTGAAAATCATCCTACCCCTTAGATCTGAAACATATTTTCCTAGAGGAAAATAATTGCCTAGGATGACTCCTGGAAAGACGTCATATTCGCCATCGCTGAACCTGATTGAAGGCATCTGGAGTCTAATTAAAGTCTACGTGAAACAAACTATGGGACGTTGGTATTCCGAAGTACCTCGAGGGGATTCGGCCAATTCTCTGAGTGACAACGAGTGGAGTCACATTTTCTGAAGTACGTGCTATCAACATTACAAACCTTCGTGACGCAGTACCATTATAAACCAATGGCTGGACACGTAAGGAAGCCATACGCTCGTATGACACATTTCATAAGTCTGTATACTAAATAGCCATCACTGATCTTCCTGTGGCTCACTTTCATTGACCTCTTCGTTTCAAAGCGTCTTGATTTCGCGTCGCACAATGCGGCCTCCCAATCAGGGATACACAACAGCCTTTTGTCTGCAATGGCACTAAATGAAGTTATAAAAATGTGTTCCTGCATTTGCCGTTACAAAGAGACCTTGAGGAATGTTGACAACTCGTGTCAAATACCATGGTAGCTAAGTGCTAGTTGCAGTGACGGACCACGTGTTAGCGGGTCGTTATACAGAAACTTGAGGGCGATTGATCGCGGAAACATGGAATGTGAGAAGAAAGAGGCCCGACGTGTGAGTGTACAGTTCTTTCAGGATGGTTAAAATGTTGTCGAGCGTACCTTTTCTCGGTGGAAAGTTCCACAACGCAGATCTATCTGCTAAATCAAAGGCTGCTCGGATGTCCAAGAACGCTACAATTTTGACCGTCGGGGACATCGCGGCGGTCAAAAAGTTGCCGAAGTGTTGTGATTTGGTCGATGCAACCTCTGCATGGTTGAAAACCGTGCTGTTCCCTTCATGAAAATTCCTCTCTAGTCGCTGAAAGTGTGCAAAGTAGAACGGACACGAAAACCGTGAAAGTGACAAAGCTCAACGTAATTCCACTGTAATTGACGGGATCTTCGCGGTATCCTTTCATGTGAATCGTAACAATGACCGATATTCTTCCTGAGTTTGAAACCTTCTCGTCGGTCCAATCCTTCGTGGACAGCGATAGGATTTCGCCAACAAGTATATTCCTGCCATCTTTGAATAGGACCGGGTGTAAGCTGTCGGGGCCGGGGGTAGGCTGCCACGGCCGGAAGCTTTCGTACGTTGCAATGATTGGATTACTCTTGGGATCCACGCTTTAGCGGAAGGATCGGTGGTGACAGGCCAAGCACCATCCGAGGGAGATGGGGGTGTCAGCGGAGACTGTGCTGGATAGTGAAATTGGGGGCAAAGTGCTCCGCCCAGTACTCCAGGCGCCTGCGTAGATTGGTGATTTTCGTGCCGTCTGACTCACAGCTTGTCTTACTTTTGGCGTGTAAATTGCAACTGGTGGTCCTGATATGGTAAAATAAACTGTGGAATTTTTCAGCGACCACCAAGATTTACGGTCAGAGGGCAGGCTTGTTTTCAGCTGTTGATTGTCCGACGGAGTTCGTTGTGCTCCGCACCAGCAGTCACATCCCATCGAAGATCTAGCAAATCCGAGGATGTTGCCTTGGTCCAGCTTGTGGCTGTGTAGCTGGCAAGACCGCAGCGGGATAAGCCGGTGAACCACATGACTTGTTGCAGATATGACCAGTGTTGGTAGACATCCAGAGTATGGCAGAGAGCGAGAATTTCACGAAGCCTCTGTTGATAATCTATTTTAACCTCTGAGTCTCCAAACTTGTAAGTGTTCACTCGGGTTGCTTTAGTCCTAGGTGAGCAACCGAAACGTATACTAACTGTTGCACACACCAATGCGTCATCGGTTTCAATGCAATGGGCAGTCGCGTATGCCGCCGTGCCACTTGAGACTTATGGCTATGTGATCAATTTGTGACCACCGCTGCGTTGATGGTGGCGGACGGCAGGTGGCATGGTGGCGTCCAGAGCGACGGGAGCTCGTGCTGCATAGGAAAGGTTGACGGATAGCACATAGACTGAGTGTAATTGCCAAAGATGACGGGCCAACCAACTGAGTTAGCCAAGTCGCCATCATTACGAAGAAGGCGGGCGAATTGCGTGTGTGTATTGACCCGAAACCGTTGAATGAGGCTCGGCATAGAGAGCAATAGGCGCTACCTACCCTAGATGACATTTTGCCGCGTTTGGCCAAAGCTAAGTGTTTCACGAACGTAGACCTCTCTTCGGCATTCTGACACGTGGTTTTAGATGACGAATCCAGTTTCCTTGCTACCTTTGCCACACCGTTCGGGCGTTTTCGTTGGGTGCGTTTACCGTTTTGGTTTGAGGGTGCCGAGTAAGTTTTCAAAAGCGATTGGTACAATGGGTAGACGATTTACATGGTGAAACTACATGGCAGACCATCTTTTGATCCATAGCTTGACAGAAGAAGAGCACGACGCTAATTTTCGCCGTTTCTTGCAGTGTTGTGTGAAAAAGAACATGAAGCTTACACGTGAGAAAATTGAAATGCGGAAGGACGAGGTGATTTCCTTGGACGTGTGCTAACAACCCAAAGTATCAGGGTCAATCCAGAAAAAATTAAGGCAGTTCAAGAGATGTCGCTCCCTAAAGATGTGAAATGAATCCACCGTTTAAATGGTATGACGAACTACTTGAGTCGTTTTATGACAAGGCTCGCTGATATCATGACGGCGAGCAGGAATTTAACACACAAAGGAGTAAAGTGGAGTTGGGGAAAGGAACATGAAATCGCATTCGAAACCATTAAGCACTTCAACAACAACAACGCCCCTGTACTCGGTTATCACGCTCCAGTGAAGCCTTTGGAGGCGCATTGTGACAGTAGTCAGGACGCAATACGTGCTATTCTCATACAGAATGGAAATCCTTCGGATTTCCGTAGTCAAGCACTCACCGTGACCGAGTAGCACTATGCGGTGATTGAGAAGATGCTCGCGGTAGTCTATACCATGGAGCGTTTCAACAATTTTACTTTCGGAAATCAAGTCAAGTCAAGGCAAAATAAACTTTATGATCCCTAATATGTTCATTTTCAGCATTTACACCTCTGGTTAGTGGGGACATACATCGCAGCACAAAATCATCAGCATATTTACGCTCTATAAACGTGGTTTGTATAAGGAGATGTTCAATATACAAGGAAAATAGAAACGGTGATAGGATCGATCCCTGTAGAACCCCACCGTCGGCACGGAGGACAGAGGATTTCTTACCGTTCAATTTGGTGAAGTGAGTACGATCTGTAAAATAGTCACGTGACAGATTACACACACCAGGGTGAACTCCATTTTCAGATAGCAGGTTTAGCAACATTGACCTATTCATGCTTCCAAAGACATACGTATAATCCAATAAGAGAAGCTGTACGGATTTACAGTTCTGACATAATGCAGAGGCTACAGAATGAACACCATCCACTGCATCCAACGGGGAGCGCTGCGGTCTATACACAAATTGGTAGGTATCCTCTTCAGGTGCGGCTGAAAAAATCCGCGGAATTAACAGACTTTCTAAAACTATTAGGAGCACAGATGCACATGCAACTGGACAGTACTTTTGAGATCCCTTTTTTGGTACTGGTGTGTAACTGGCCGTTTTCCAATGTCCAGGGATCACACCCGTAGTGATGCATTAGTTAAAGAGATCTGTTAAAGGCAGTGGAGAGCATCAGCACACCCCTTCAAAGCCAATGAGTGGAGAGCATCCGGACCACAAGATTGCTTGCCTTTAATATTTGGATTTCCTTTTGCACTTTGCTTTGATCGAAGGGCGCAGCTGGACTTAAGCTACTGCAGGAGGGCAAAGAAGATAAGCTTAATGAGGCGGAACTAAACTCCGAATTCAGTTTATCCACATCCACTTCCCCACTCTGGCTACAAGTGCTCTTACCACATAGCTGCCGCAGAAGCCTCCATAGATCGCGACAGTTATGGTTGCTTAGAACTGCTTCAACTTATAATTGCTTTAGTCTTTATATCTCGGACTTACTTGCTGTGGTTAGGCTTTTGATACGGGTAGCATTCTTGCACTTGTAGACTGATACTTTCATCCTTCGAAGTCGCTTTAGTAGTGGTGATGAAAACCACCTGCTCTTAGATAAAGCGTTTCAACAGGACAACACATTTCAAAGCAATATTTGATGTAGTCCGTAAGATGCTCACATTCGAGCGACAGGTCCTCTTCGTTGAAGGGCGGAAAAGCAGTGAACGCAAACATTGTCTGGAGCCTCGTGCTATTTTCAGGGAGCCATTTCGCCGTTTGCTACTCTTGTAAGGACGTCTGGTCAGTGTTAAAATATTAGACCTGCTGTATATGACTAGACACAGTTTTAAAATACAATGGTCTGACCTGCTCAAAGGAGCCCGCTTTCGTATGAAAAACAGCTGTCGTTTATTTGTGAACACAGCGTCCAACTGAGCATCTTGTCTGGTCGAAACAGTCACTAGGTCTACCAAGCCAAGTGTTTTCAAGAATGTTATATCCTTTCTATTGGAGTCGCCAGCAACAAAACAGATAGAACAACCTAACTTAAGCAGTAGCGTTAAAGGAAGTCGGTCCTCACAAAGCTTCAACTTCGATGCAGATGTATCAGAAGCGATGTATACGTTTCCAACGATGACTGATCGGAAGCCCCTTAAGAACTTCGGTTTGCACTCAACTAACTGGCGACTTATAGAAATGGTTGAATAGGTAAATATTACGCTTGCTGCGTTGCACCAACGTTGATTAACGTGTCATAACGCCCCCATCATGAAACTGGGGCTTCCCGGGGCGGTCAGACCTGATGGGAAAATAACCATCCAGTTGAATTACCCCATTTTCCACATCCGTATGCAACCAGCTTTGTTGTAACAGAATGATTCCTGTATTAACATACTCATTTCGCTGCATAACAGCACTGACAACACTGATTTTAGCAAAAAGCGAGCAAGCATTATTGGAAAATGTCAGTTGGACTTGCACTTTGTCGACAGAACAACGACTGAGGCCAGATTGCCAGCCAGTACGATACTTTGGCTTTTTCCGAGGCATTTCTTCCTAACACGTTTGAAGGTGTTCCTGACATTATGGCCGCATTCGGTGAAGCACGGATATAAGTCGGTAACACGTAGTGTTTGCAAATGGTTGAGGGAGTAGGACAAAATGGACCTTGAGATCTGATCATAAAAAGCAAATTACTTCAAAGTTAACATAACCTATATTATCCGCATTCGGTAGGATTAAATAATCCAACGAGAACAGCAACGAAGGAATTTGAAGGCCCCGCAAAATCAGACAAGAAAGACAACTG
>OX104065.1:54526007-54572914 GCA_944474145.2 Dicrocoelium dendriticum
CAGTACGTATTTCAACTAGTAGCGAATAAGCAAGAAGACGCGTCAGTCTGGCGCACAGTATACTGAACACTTAACGGTTTACATGTGAACACGGAAAGTTAGGGTGTGTCCTTGAGTGCGTGTGTGCGTGCTTATCTACGTGTGTGTGTAGGGCCAATCAGGTTCACGGTCATAGTGAGCGATCATTGGTTGAACACGTAACAGTCCTCCCTGTTTTGGCTGACGTTACAGTCATGGCTGAAAACGTTCGATCGGTTTGCGAATCCGGGTCGATCGGCGTAATTGAGTTTCCCCTGTTGTTCTGTGTTCGTCGTGCTCTGCAGCTTGCTCTGCGATCTCCGAGTGTGACTGACTCACGGCAGGTGTGTCAGTGCTCCTGGGGCGTACATGATCTGAGTGCCGGCGAACAACCCGGCCGTCCGGAAGCTGCAAATCGTTTTGACTTCCTGAAGAATCGAGCACAGTCGCCGGCTGCCAACATTGTTCATGCGGTAACCTGGTGTAAACAGGTTGATGGTCCTGAAATGTAACTTCCGGCTTTGATTCCTCTGAAGACACAAACTTTTTCTGACGCTCCTGTACTTCAACACGCGGGTTCGGGAACAACAAATGAAGCCTCGTTCTCAGATTTCTGCCGAACATCAATTCCGCCGGGGATTTCCCGGTAGCCTCAGTGGGTGTAGAACGGTAGGAGAATAGGAACCGATCCAGTTTTGTTCGCAATGTTCCCGTTCGCTGCTTTAGTAAGCCTTGTTTCACAGTTTGTACTGCACGCTCCGCTAATCCGTTTGATGCTGGGTGATACGGGGCTGATTTAACGTGTTGGATTCCGTTGTTGGCGACAAATTTACCAAATTCGGCACTGGTAAAAGGCGAACCATTGTCTGTACAAATGGTTTCCGGAATGCCAAACGTAGCGAAGGACGAGCGCATTTTAGTGATGGTGGATTCGGCTGTCGCCTGAGTAACTGGATGTACGTCAATCCACTTAGAATGTGCATCAATAAGTAGAAGAAACATGGTCCCGTCGATCGGTCCGAAGTAGTCGGCGTGGATACGCTGCCAGGGCTTGTCGGGCCAACGCCAAGGGTGTATTGGACCTGGCGCCTTGCTCCGCTGATACGCCTGACAAATATCGCAATTCTTCAGTAAGTTCTCTATGTCTGAGTCGATGTTGGGCCACCAGCAGTACCCTCTCGCTAGTGCCTTCATTCTCGCCACACCTGGATGAGCATCATGGAGCTCTTTAAGTATCTGTGAACGCGCCTTGGTGGGGGGGACTAGACGAGAGCCCCAAAAAACACAGCCGTCGAATAGACTCAGTTCGTTCTTCCGAATCATAAACGGTTGTAATTCAACTGTCCCTTCAGGAGGCCAACCTATGTTCAAAAAGCGTTTCACCATTGATAGCACGGGGTCTCGATCCGTCCATTGACGGATTGTTGAACTCCGTATCGGTGTTGTGTCTAGATGTTGCATTAGATTAACCAGTTCAAACGGAGGGTCGTGTTCATGTGCAGTTTCCGTGATCCGCAGACGGCTGAGTGCATCAGCTGTGCAGTTGCTGACGCCGGTAATATAAACAATCTTGTAACTGTAAGCACTCAAGGTTATAGCCCATCTTTGCATCCTCGGTGATGCCAATTGTTGTATACCTTTGGTTTCCCCAAACAAGGATATCAATGGTTTGTGGTCTGTATGAAGCTCGAAAGACGTTTCCCCATAAATACTGGTGAAACCTCTTAATCCGAAGATAACGGCTAGCGCTTCCCTGTCCAGTTGTGAGTAGGTCTGCTCCGCCGTCTGTAAGGTGCGCGATGCATATGCTATGGGACGTAAAGAACCATCGTCCATGCGGTGGCACAGGACAGCCCCTACCCCCCAAGGGGACGCGTCGCACTGAAGTATGAGTGGCTTGTTAGAGTCATAATGGACTAACGTTGGGGGCGAAGCAAGAGCTTGTTTTGCTTTATTGAAGGCAATTTTTTGACGGGAACCTCAACACCACGATGCATTTTTGTGTAACAGCTCATTTAATGGTGATAGAACGGTCGATGCATTAGGCAGGAAAAGGCGATAGTGAGATAGCATTCCTAAGAACGAACGGAGTTCCTCACAACTCTTTGGCTCTGGGCTTTCTAAAATAGGTTTAACCTTGTCATTTAAAACATGTAAACCGTGTTTTATCAAGCCGGTATCCAAGGTAACAAACGGAAGGTGAAAGGAACTCACATTTAGGCCTTTTCAATCTGAATCCACTTCGCTCCAAACGCTCGAACACGACCGCGAGTGTTCGAAGATGCTCTGTATCCGAGCGTCCAGAGATAAGAATATCATCCAGATAAGCACACGCAAAAGGAATGTCCTTCACTAGGTCGTCAATAATTCTCTGAAATATTCCGGGGCGGAATTAATGCCAAAAGGTAACGAGTATATTGAAATAGTCCCATGTGCGTGGTGATGGTAGTAAGTCTTCCTCGAAGGTTCATCGAGCTCTATCTGCGAGTATGCATGACTCAGATCGAGTTTGGTAAACTTTTCACCACCAGCTAGTGTTGCATACAAGTCATCAATACGTGGCAAGGGGTACCTGACCAGCATGGATGCTTGATTTATGGTTATCTTGTAGTCACCACAAATCCGTACGGAGCCGTCCGTTGGTTACTGGCACAATTGGAGTTCCCCAGTCGGAAAAGTGTACAGGAGTAATAATACCTTGAGTCTGTAGGCGGTTTAGTTCCTCTTCAACTTTAGGCCTCATAGCGTATGGTAGTGTGCGCGCCTTAATGAATTTTGGTCGAGCGTCTTCCTTAAGTTTATCGCAGCCTGAAATACTTTCAACTTCCCAAGCTCCTCGGAAAAACAGCTGAATGTTGTTTAAGTAATTTTTCAAGTCCGGAGATTTCGGTGACTAATTTTACCACATTCATTGTATCCGGGAAAAGCACGTATCCAGTCTCTTCCAAGCAGATTTGGACGATCCCCGGGGATCACATATACAGGAGGTGTGCGTATTTTGTCGCCATACTGTGCCTTCACGAAGCATTTACCAAGGACACGTATAGGTTCACCGGTGTATGTACGAAGAACAGAATTGCAAGCAGATAAGTTCGGGAGCGTTTTTACAGCGTTTTCCCGGATTATCGTCACGGATGCTCCTGTATCGATTTCCATCTGTACCTTTTGTCCTTCAATGTAAAGCTCTAGGGTGTATGGCGCCGGCTGCATGCTAGAAACGGAAATAAGCCAAATGGAATGTAATTCAGGGTCGCTACCATCCGACTCGTCCACAGTTTTGATAGGGTTTGCTCCTCGATAAGCCCCACCTGAACGTCGCTTGACCGATCTACACACTCGCGCCAGGTGGCCCACCTTCCCGCAGCTTCGACGTAGTGTCTTCTGATGCCCAGGCAGTCGGATGGACAACTGTGCTGCTCACCACAACGATAGCACACAAACAAATTGACGCCAGTGGGTGGCTTTGGTTTTGGTGTAGTGTTAATCAATCGCAGCTCATCTGACGAGTCCTTCAGCGTAAATGTTGCGAGTTGTTGTGTAAGGTGTTCCCCCTGCCGGCAATCGAGCAGGCCGTCTCCCAGGTCAGTGAACAATCATCTTGTGAAAGGAGCTTCTCCCGCGTGCTCTGGTCTGAGATTCCGGCTATCAAACATTGGAGTAACATGGTCTCTTCAAATCTCGTTGGATCGACTTCATTGTATTTACAATCAGGTGCTGCTTGTAGTACACGAGCGATGAACTCGTTCACACTCTCATCTGGTTTCTGGCAGAGTTTCGAGAAGTAGTATCTAGCCGTAAAAACATTCTGACGAGCACCCCAAAGAGCACTGAAGGTCTCCAAAGCGCCGGTTATCGTAGAAGAGATTTGATCAATACGAAGTGCATCGAAATACCTTTGACCCTCATCTCCAAGAAACTGTCTCAAGAGCTTCACTTTGTTTTTCTCAGTAAGAGATACTGCTGGATTTAAGATTGGCAGCAATTCCAAGTAATCCGTAAAGGTATTTCCGCCATCTATGCCACGAGTCCAGGGAAGGTTTGTCGGTAGAGCACGACCAGAAGACCGGTGGAGTAATTGTCATGGACATGTTGACCTCCGTCGCCAGATATCACAGCTGGACTCTAACCGCAAGTACGTATTTCAACTAGTAGCGAATAAGCAAGAAGACGCGTCAGTCTGGCGCACAGTGTACTGAACACGTGACGGTTTACATGTGAACACGGAAGTTAGGGTGTGTCCTTGAGTGCGTGTGTGCGTGCTTATCTACGTGTGTGTGTAGGGCCAATCACGGTTCACGGTCAAGCGACAGACGCACACAACCAGTAGTAATGAGTCAGCAAGCCAACCAATGAGCTTGGGCCAATCGATCTTGCTCATATGGTTACCACAGTGGCCACCTCAAAATTTCCTTATCTGACCGTAACTTACCGTTTAATAATTACAAAATTGCATTTTTCTTAGTTTATAGACGATCTGCACCATGGGCACCCAACCTGGGGGTGGTTGTACTCAAGGGAATAAAATGACATTTTACGGGGGTAAATACTAGTACGAGGATTGGGTCATCAATCAGTCGCAAACAAGCTAAATAACAACACCATCAGTACCAAAACACGTCGCTAACTACCAATGCACTTTGGTTAGCCATCAGTGGCCAGTCATTAGTCTCTGTAACCATACATTCTTACAGGCAATTGCACGCATAGCGCTAATAAGTTAGCTTGTTAAAATTTCAAAAGCATATGTTGTTCATTACCGTTCCCATGCGCATGAAATCAGTCTTTCCCTGTGTTGCTACATGCACGCACTCTCAGTGACACTCTCATTGGTCATGGGACATTAGCCAATGGGACACCGTGGGTGCAAGCACAGGGTTAGATGTATGTGTCTATGGTGGACAGGGAATGCATTCAGGCACGCTCCCGAGCAGGTTGACACATTGGTGTTAACGGAAGACAGACAGGGATGACAGTGTCAGTCCTAGAGGTCCCCAACCGTGTGGCTGACTGAAGCTGGTCAACCTATGTTGAGGTGTTTAAGCGTTCTCCCTTTGCACCCCTTTAACAGATATTTTGGCGGAAAGAGTTACCATTGGTTCGCATTCTGACACGGCGGGTACCCGGTGTTCCTGTCCCAAATTTCCAGCGCTTGTCTGAGCAGTCCGTAACCTATCGGACACACAATAGGTGATCGGTCTAAGGAGCACAGTTTAAGTGGCACATTTAGGCTCCAGGTTAGTATTGCCGCCGGTCGAAACAATATCCCGCATAATCCTAATAGTAATAATAGTAATAATAATAAAGAACATATTACTCATCAAGTGTAAACCTTTGACAATATTTAACACAGAACATACACGCACAGGTGGTCATGCTCTTGCAGGAGCAATATCAAGTTAGCTTCTTATATTTGTCTGCATTCCTGGCCGAGTCGGCGGTAAAAGAAGCAAAGAAGGTGATTACCAAAGCTAAGGAGACTCATGAGGACCATTTTATTATGTTGCTGAAATGCAGAAACACATCATCAACAGAAATTGGGGCAAGTCCGATGCAGCGACTCTTCAGCCGGAGGACAAGAACGTTGCTACCAACTGCGTCAAATCTGCTAACACCTGAAATATCACCAGCGACCTCGATACACGAGCGGTTACGAAACAGAATGCTTAGGCAAAAGAAATACTACGAGCGCGGGGCGAGAAAACTCCAACCTCTAGCAGTGGGAGAAGAAGTGTGGGTGCAACCAGTACCAGGATCAGAGGGACATTAGGGAAAGGAAGTTATTCAGACCCGTAAGGGAGAGAGAAGCTACGAAGTGAAGATTGGGGCACGACAATTAAGCGGAACCGAGTACAGGTCCGGAAAGCAGGTTGTACTCGTTATACCCAGATGGAAAACCTACAACAGCAGCCAAGACAGATACGCGTCACCCCTGCAGAAGGAAGGGAACTCACACGCAGCGGAAAGCAGTATGGGACATACTGCGGCGCAATCCTAACAAAACAAAAGGAAAAGGATGTAACGGAGTTTAGGAGAACAGTCCAGTATGCTCGACCTTACCACCTAAGCGCAGGTTACCGGAGTCAGAGGATCAGTTCGATCGAGAGAACGCGTGAACCCACCGGGAGACACAGCGATGGCTGGACAGCGCATCACGAGTAGCACACGTATCCAGAAACCGACAAACTGGATTGGACAATAGAACATAGAGGGCGCACGGACAACTCGAGAATCGCTATTAACGGCAAGTTTCAGAGTGCAAAGCCAAATATGAGCGGTCCAAAGAAATACGGCCAATCAGATGCCAAGCACGAAAGACATGATCATTGCGCGAGACAGGAAGACAGCGACCGAAGAGGAATAACATACCCCAATGAAATAAAAGGCGAACGCAACCAATGAGGTGAGTCGAAAAACAGGAGACCCACTGAGAAGGCTTGAAGATTAACAGTGTTTAGTTCCTTTAAATAGGCTACACTGTACTGAATAAACGCCTGTTTTCCGCCCGCCTCCAGCGTGGCTTTGTGATCGTGTCCGTGTCACTTAACACTACCTATCGACAGTAGTACTGATTCTACTTCAGTGATGGAGTTCAGCACAACGCGCACTAGTCTTGGCTCTCCGAAACGCTTAGAGTTGGGGTGTCGCGTAATACGCACTACCTGTACAGGTTTTAGTACAACTCCGATTAGGTTACTAATACGGTCGCACTGGTTGAGGTCATCCAACTGCCTGCCTCTCACTGATGTCGACTTTGTTTCTGGGATATTGGGGCACAGTATGTTCAGTACAGGTAGTTGTTTCTTTACACCTTTCGACATGTCGCGGTTAGTGATTGAAGTACTCGGAGATGTACCGCAGGAAACCGGTGGTGCTTGCACTAGGAAAATTCCGATACGCTCCGCAGTTTCCGATCCAGTTGCGGGTGATGTTAATTGGAAATGACGGCTCTTCTTGGAAGCAACACAACTTTCGCTAGTACCGGCTTGCGCTTTTTCTACGCACTCCGTTGGGAGTTTGGAAGTAGCCTTACGTGTAGTTACTCTGATGGAACTGGGAACCGCATTAGTCAAATGTGAGCCACGTGTGGTATTGGGACAGCTGTTGATGTTCCGGACTCTAGATGTCGTGTTGCTTGCGGTGTTACTAGCAGTTCTTCTCGGGATAGGAGCAACACTTAAGGGGGAGGATTGGGTTTCAAAGTCCGCTTTGCTTACCCCAACCGTAATGATTTTGCTGGTTACCATTTCCTCAAACTTGGTTAGTAGCTGGTCATACTTATGAGAAAATAGAAGCAGGCTTTTTATCAGTGGGATCGATGTGCATTCCAAACAGAACCATAGAGAGTCTGATTTGTTTTATAACTTGGTCTAACTGGGTTTAACTCGGAGGCATCTCGCATGGAAAACTTGCAACAGTTACAGCAAAACATGCCCCCCCCATTGACAAGTTTGGATCATGATCCTCATAGGTCTTTAGACTGTGGCACACCAGGCATCGCGATGGTTGAGCACATATTACCGACCATTTGAATGAAGCGCTCTATTGTAAGATTTTTTACGTTAAGGTCACATTGTTCACGTTGCAGTTGTGTGCTTGCAGGCTGTCCTCTCTACCATGCCAGTCGAATGCGTCAGCTTGAACGTGGGGCAGAATACACAAAGGTGTGATTGAGAATTTTCGTGGTTAAGCCTATGGATCGCGCCGGGTGCATTTGACTTGCTGCACCAAGCAATGATGGATTTGAACGAGGGACAGTTCGTTCGAAAGCCGTTGAAATGGTCTATCGAGAGAGAGCAAACAATGCCTCCGGTGACTGGAGTTAGGCAACTTCTGGCGCTTGGATATAGGAATTTAGAATTTAGGGTAAATGTAGACTGCAATGGAGTGTACTCGAGAAAATAGTATAAGAAGGTGGAACTTTCAAAAGCACGACTAATGAGTATAGATCCAAAGGTGGGCGACAAGATGCCGCTGAGGTACAGTGAAAAAACCACGAGTGCACAAGTGAGCGGTCTGCACGCAGGTGCGGGTATCAAACAACCGCGACATATGGTGCTTGACATTTGTGCTTAGAACGTCATCATCGGCTTGCCTCACTAAGTCTCAAGCTAAAGAATGTCTTGTTGCATGAGTGATAGTACATTCGTAAGCTCAACTCGTCGGTACTTGTAGACCAATTTACATCATCGGCAAAAAAGCGGTACGCCACGTCTGTTAACCAAACTGATATCGTTGATACAAAGAAGGGAAATTAATGTACAGAGCACACATCCTTGTTTTACTTCGCTGCTAATTGGACGCGGCGAAGAGCAATGGTCGCCTAAGGTGACTATCTTAGCGCGACCGTTCATGTATGATGATAGCCAACCCATTAATGTGTTCCGGACTTCAAAGAAAGCTATCTGCATCGGTAACCGTTTGTGAGGTACGCGATCGAATGTATTCTGCACGTCAAAGCATCGAATTAATAACGCATAATGAGTCAATAGAGTCTGGTGTGTAGTTCAGGTAATGCAGCCACCAGAATGCGTACGATCACGAGTCAAGGAAACCATGTTAGGACCTGACTGTCAGCTCCAGTGAGTTGATGAAATTCCTCACACACTTCTGTACCAATTTATCGAATAAGCCGGCTATTGTAGGAGTGTTCTGGCTTGGCCAGTAATTGTCAAACGCCAGTTGTGCGCAGCCCATATGGCGAGGGCTGCTAACTGAAGTTTTCCACTGATCTGACAAGCGCTTGGATCCCAGTGGAACGGCAAGCATGTGCAAAAGGAGCAGTGACATATCAAGCTCTCCCAGTTTAATGCGGATGAGGGGAAGCCATCAGCTTCCAGAATGGAGGACGGTTGAATGAAATGTATTGCTTGGTGGATATTACGGAGAGCAATAGCACTTTAGTTGGAGCCTTTATGTATTAATAGCGTTGGTTTCAAACTTCATGTAGGTGGAGAAGAATGAGGTAAATGCTTCCCAAATGGCGCCTGGATGTAGTCCACCAGTTCGTTGATCAATGAAAACCGTTCGTTGGTTCTTCGACGGAGCAGTTTGAGCAGCTCTTTTGCTTTACATATCATTCCTAGGGTTGCTTGCTCTTCATGTGTTCTCCCCATAATCGAAAGTGCTAGATTGCAGTGATCCAGCGGTGCATCTGTGGTATCATTGTAAAATGTCCAGACCCGCTTTAGCGCGCGATCGGTTTGTTGGATTCCTGAATGATCAAACGTTCAGCTGCATGTTTTTAAACCTCACTGCTTCATTTTTCCTGCGCAGCAACGAGGCTTATGGTTTGATGAACCTAATGATAGAAGTACTCCGCGGCTGTGCATACATTTTTGAAGAGAACGAAGGTATTCGAAACAGAGGACCGAACTATTTGACGAGAGGGATCCGAGTTACTCTTGTGGATGGTGTAGTAGGAACCAGGTACTTGGTTGGTGGTCATTTTAACGGTTAAGCTTAATAGCATCATGCTTCTGTCGCTACCAGGGAGGTTCTCCAAAACGTCGCTCTGTACGTTAGCCATACCCAATGTAAACATCACACCTAATGCGTACATGTGGAGTGGAGTTAGTTGAAGTATCCCCTGCCTTTTCTGTTAAAGCGATCAGTACGGAAAAGGTGTTAATGGGGGGTAATTGGATTAGAGTCTAATGTACCATCGGAGTACCACGCATTAGTTACGAGGATTGCTTGCAGCCCGTTTAAATGTGGAAGCAAACTTAGGAAATACCATTGGTTGATAATCCATCTGGCGTTAATCAAAAGTAATGAAAACAAACCATAAATGGTGGAAGCAGTGTTCGCGTCACTGTTGTGTGAGTCATTGTAATCGCGGATTATTTGAGCGGTAAATATGTGTGGAAGCAATGGGAACGAGTCCCATACTAATAACCGTGTGAGTAGAGGTAGTGTGCAGTTCGCGATCGCCGGTATAGCTTGTGAAAGGACGGGGTTGACGTAGCAAGGATACATTGCTTTTGACTTGGCCGTGAGCTTGTCTGGTCATGTGCAGAAATTGCAGAACTAACGGGTGCATATAGTTGGGATCTGCCGCGCATGTAGGTAGTTTGAATGGCCGCCGATCCATATATATATATATATATATATATATATATTTATATATTTACATATGGTTGGCGGCATCTGGTTTCGGATTTGCCTGTCACTGTGGCAAGCCACAGGACGCCTGCGCCTACAGAGGGACCATGGATGGCTTGCGCTGCACCACCCACAGCTCCAACCACATACCCCATATCCAGTGTAAACCCGAAGGAATAAGACCGGGAGGCATGCGGATGGGAACCACGTTTCATCAACGGAGCCGGCCCACACTCCTTCACAGGCAAGCACAAGCACACTGTATTTGGGAATCAAGCGCACACAAGGCGGTGGCTGGACCGTAGTCCGCTCCACACTGACTGCATGGAACCACTCTTCGAGCCTAACACGGCCACAAGGACCGTGCACCCTGTCCCCTCTAGCAACGACCAACTGTCTCCTGGAGGCAGTATGGACGAGGTAGTGGGTAATAGACAGGTAGGCACCTTGTCAACATGCACATCAAGCGCAGCCACACCGGGGATATCAAACAACAGCCAAACACTTGAGAGAGAGAGAGAGAGAAAAAGAGAAAAACTCGATTAATGCATAAGGAAACGGTGACATAAACCTTAATTTAATGAGCATATGTAATAAGTTGTTTACAAACAGATCCTAGCTGAGTGCACGAGGTCAGAAAGTAAAGTTCACGGAATGCCACGAACACAAAAATGTTATGGAAATCGAATACAATTGGCTGAAGCGATGTGTGCAAGTTAATGGAATAGAGTACAGAGAGATATTTATATGAGAAAGAAAAGTATTAAGGTAAAAACGGTAAACCCACCACCTGAAATAAAGGGACTTAGCATGCAAGCACGCGGTTAGTAAATCGAATTCAGCGTGCCTACAAACGCTGTGCCGGCTCGCCGTAATTCTCTGCAGGACCCGTCGTCGCTTCTGTAGTGGCCCCAAATGGCACAGCTCATGGCCCACTAGACATTTGTATGAGAAAGAAAGGCATTAGGAGAGAGCCGAAAACCCACCACCTGAAATAAAGAGACTTAGCATGCAAGCATGCGGTTAGTAAATCGAATTCAGCGTGCCTACAAACGCTGCGCCGATGCTGCCTACGTTCACTGCGGGACCCGTCGTCGCTTCGGCAGTGGTCCCGAGTGACCTCTCTCATGGCTCACTAGGCCTGCCTGACTAAGGCACTCGCGACCGCATGTGCTACAGCACAATGCGCTCGATGTCGATGGAGTACAATTCATCGGTGCTTGCCGCTTCCGCAACTGCCGCTTCTTCTCTGCATGCATGAGGGATTTCTCCCGCACTTCAGCAACTGCCTTCGTGATTAGATCGCGCCATGCACGCCGATCAACCGCCTTCGATTCCCATGATCTGCAATCAAGATTAGAACGTGTGAGGCTCACTTTAATCATGTCCTGGTAACGTAACTTTGGTTTCCCCACGTGCCGCTTCCCAATACTCAGCTGCCCGTATAAGAGTTGTTTCGGTATCCGCGTCGAATCCATACGGCTCACATGACCGAGCCATCTCAGGTGTCTCAGTAAAAGTATGCAGTCCACTGCATACATCCCACTTCGGCGCAACACTTCCGTGTCAGCAGCTCTGGCGCCCCAGCCGATCCGCAAACTTCGTCGCAGACACTGCTGATGGAACCGATCGAGATATCGCACATCCCGCCGGTACATCGTCCACGTTTCACTGCCGTATAGAAGAACGGACAGTACCATGGATTTGTACACAATCAGCTTCGTGCCAATGCTAAGCTGATGGTTGTTCCACACTCGGTACTCAAGCTTCCCGAATGCCGCTGCCGCCTTCGACACGCGATTACGCAACTCAACGTGTAGCTGCTGATCAGTCGACATCACACTCCCAAGGTAGCAGAAGCGGGAGGTGGTTTCCAATACTTCAGCACCAATGCTGATTTGCGGCAATATTGAAGATTGCACCTCCAATGAAGGCTGAAAGAGACAGACAGTTTTGCTTGTGTTGATGGTGAGCCCGAATTTGGCCGCTGTCGAAGCCAGAGCACTAGTCATGTGCTGCAACTCATCCGCGCTGTGTGAAAACAACGCACAGTCGTCAGCAAACAGCAACATACGGGATAGTTGTTTCACAGGCTAGAGTTCTCGCACCGAAACGACGGATGTTCAGCAACCCACCATCAATACGGTGCTCCACACGAACACCGTAAGCACAAGCCGCATCAAAAGCACAAGACAACATTGCATGAAGATAGATATTAAACAGGGCAGGAGCTAACACACAGCCTTGCTTCACACCAGAGACAACTGTAAAGTCATCAGAGGTCTCTCCACTCAGCTGCACCCTCGCTCGCATACCACTGTGCAGACATTCAATTAAACTTACAAACGTACGCGGGCAACCAAACTTACCCAACACCAGCCTCAGTGCCTCGCGGTTCACCGTATCAAATGCCTTAGTGAAATCAACAAAAAGCGAGTACAAAGGCTGGTGTCGTTCTCTGCACTTCGCTTGCAACTGACGAGCCGCAAACACCATATCAAATATGCTGTGACCCGAACGGAATCCACATTGCTCTTCCGCCACGTTTGGTTCCACAATCTGACTCACGAGGCGATTGAGCAGGATTCGGGCAATCACCTTGCCAACACAACTCAGCAAGTTGATGCCACCATAATTCGTGCAACATTGCTTGCTACCTTTGCCCTTGTACAGTGGTAGCACAAGGGCATCCTTCAGCTCAGGAAGCACGTCCTCCTCAAACCACACGCGTTGCACCAAGTGGTGCAGCGCAGTCAACAACGCGGGTCCACCGTGTTTCAATACTTCAGGTGGGATCCCGTCACCTCCGGCACATTTGCCGTTTCGCAGCTGAGCAAGTGCTCTCTGCGTCTCATCCAGTCTCGGCGTATCCGCCAGATCTGCCTTCACATCGTGCTGCTTCAGGCCATTCAATGTAGGCCAGTCAATCTCTGAACGGTTGTTCAAGAGACAGTCAAAGTGTTTCCGCCAGATCTGCATTATGTCTGCAGTCTGGGTGCAGGTAGCGCCTGAACTACCATCGATCAGTGTCCTCAGCGGCTCCAATCTCGGTCCATACACCGCCTTCAAGGAGTCAAAGAATTCCTTGTGTTGACGGCGTTCGGCGTAGCATTCCATCTGCTTAGCCTTCTCCGTGCACCATGCATTTTTAATGCGACGGAGCTTTCGGGTCAGTCGCCGTCGAAGTTTGCGAAACTGACTACTCTTCCCCAAGTCACTGGGGTCTGCAACATGTGCAGCAAACGCTGCATTCTTCTCTGACACCAATGCGTCAAGCGTCACATTGTTGTCATCAAACCAATCAGGCCGCTTACAGTTTGCGCGTCCGATGGTCTCCTCCGCAGCAGCTGTCACCTGGTCGCGAATGTGGTGCCACAGGTCGCCCACTGTGGCTATACAGTCCACACCACCACACAAGCGTGCAGCCGTCGCCTTCTCCAGCTCAGTACGTCTCGCCACAGTACCGAGAGAGAGAATGTTAAATTTACGCCGATTCACGGCGGGAGTGCAATACATCGATTTACGAAAATATATGTACAGTTTGGTCCGAACCAATTTGTGACCAGTGCCACACTCAGCTCCACGCAGTACACGTGTCATGCGCACTTCACGCATATCACGCTGACGTACGATGACATAGTCGAGCAGGTGAGCGTGACCACTTCGTGGGTGCGTCCAAGTTGCTATATCACTCGCACTCAGTGCAAACCGAGTGTTCGTGATCGTCAGGCCGTGAGTGGCACACAGTGAGAGCAGTCTGTCACCGTTCGCATTCGCTGAACCAATGCCATGCGAACCGACAACATCTGTCCACGCTGATGCATCACGCCCAACGCGCGCGTTGAAATCACCCAGCAGAAATAGTCGGTCGCTCTTCGGCACAGACCGTATCACGGAGGATAGCTCAGTGTAGAACTGATCACGCGTGTCATCAGGATAACACATGGTCGGACCGTACGTGCTTATGAAAGTAGCAAACTTACCTCTTCCGAGTCGTAGGCGAACAGTCATCAGCCGCGCGCTGATGCCCGTTGGTTCACCCACCAGCTGACCATTCAGGCGGTCGGATATTGCAAATCCGATCCCATGTTCATGTGGTGCTGAGGCGGCGTTGCCCACCCAGTAGAATGTGTAGCCAGCACCTGCTTCATGTAACTTACCTTGCTCAGCGAGCCGAGTTTCACTGAGCGCCGCAATATCGATGTGGTAGCGCGCCAGCTCCATTGCGACCAGTGCAGTGCGTCGCTCGGGGCGCTCGCTGGAGTTCCGGTCCAGTAGTGTGCGCACGTTCCAGCACCCGATGCTGAGTGCTTTGCGTGCAGACATATGACTGCATTGGTGGGCAATCGCACGCGAGGTGGTCGTTGTGCTTCGGAGGTTTGCTTGAGGGACTCCACCCGGAGCCTTTGGCTCAATAGCCTGACCCACAAGGCAGTGGGTGGTTTGGAGGTTTGCTTGAGGGACTCCACCCGGAGCCTTTGGCTCAATAGCCTGACCCACAAGGCAGTGGGGAGCAGATCCAGCTCGGGAATGTGATTGCAGAGACAGATTGGGATCTGCTTGATGGCCGTCACACGCAGCCTTTGAGGTTCTGGAACGGTTATCATATGTTTTACGACCGTAATTGGATACGCACCTGCGACCACGGCCAGACGCAGGTGGGTTTTGGCGGGTTTGAACCAATTTGACCAGGGGCTGCCTGGCTTGAGGCGGGCAGTAGCAAACCATTGAACACCCGCAGGTGTCCTCCCACCGTCAGAGACAATGCGTGGCACTCGTGCTCTACGCCAATCGAGCATTGAGAATATCACCCGTAACCTGTTGTCTCCCATGGCTAGGTTTTACGGGAAGTGGGCCATCGACCACTTCCTAACCTCCGGAGAGGATGGATTAGGATACTGCCAGGGCGCCCACACCTGACAGGAGAACGACTCGGGTCCTCAGCCAAAGCCTTCGATTAAATGAACACCCGAAAGGCAGCGGGTCTAGCACATGGTCAGTTAGCTGACTCATGCGGATTGGTGTCCTGGATCTTAGCAGGGAGAAGGGCGAAACCTAACTCCCACCCAGCGGTCGCCACGTGGAGGCGCCCAGGACATGAGACTATGGCGCAGCAGTAGCAGCAGTGGGTAGACCATCTGTCAGGATCTAGCCACCACCAGCCTCAGCGCACCATATATATATATATATATATATATATATATATATATATATATATATATATATATATATATATATATATATATATATATATATATATATACAGGAAGGGCAGTCGCACAGACTATTCTAACCACAGTTTTGACAAAATTACTCGTCTCGATTCTCGTTCGCCGCCTCACTGTAGAACGGGAATCTCGGATTATGGAAGAGTAGTCCGTTTTCCGCCCAGGACGTGGCTGTGCAGACCATATATTCTCTTTGTGACAAGTGCTAGAGCAGCGTCACGCACACCGTAGACGGACAATAGCTGTTTTCCTCGATTGCAAGAGTGCATTCGATTCAGTCGACCGATCGATTCTGTTCGAAATCCTTGCGCGGAAACGTGTTCTCACGAAACATGTGAACATCCTACTTGCTCTATACTCGAACACTACAGGCCGCGTCAGGGTCTACGATGTCCTATCGGATAGCTTCCCGAAAACAAGTGGCTTTCATCAGGGTTGTCCGATTTCCCTATTTTTGTTCAATTTCGTCGTGAATTCTATCATGGAGTGTTGCCTTGTGGAATCTTACGATGTCGGCGTTCAGTGCTGCTTGGTGAAAGATTAGTTGATCTTGGTTTTGCGGACGATATCGTCTTGCTTTTCGACGATGTTGCGACGGCACAATCAACCCTGAACAGCCTGTCCAGAGTGGTTGCATTATTTGGTATGCACTTCGCACCTCCAAAGTGCAAAGTGTTGCTGCAGGACCACCAGCCACTTGATGACCCTTTGACCCTTGTTAACGAGGAACTCGAGGTGATTGATCAATTCACCTACCTTACCAACTGCATCAGCAATGATGGGCGCATAGGAATTGACGTCGGCTCACGCATTGTAAAGGCCACAGCTGCCTTATTGAACCTGCGGCATCTTTGGCGACAGAAGGGAATTTCCCTCCGTCTGAAAGGCTCTGTATACAAAGGCACAGTGAGGGCCGTTCTGATCTATGGTAGTGAGAATTGGCCTCTTTGATCTGATGATCTGAGGCTCCTTCAAGTCTATGATCATCATTGTCTGCGAAGCATCGCTGGTGTCGGATGGCACCAGCGTGTCCGCAACGATGATGTGCGTAGGCGAGTACTAGGTGGTGATGATCATGCTAGCTCCCTAGAACAACAGATAGCACTGAATAAGTTACGCTGGCTCGGGCACGTTCTACGCATGCCTGTTCACCGCTTACCTAGGAGGGCCTTGTTCAGTCTACCAGGTGTCGGATGGCGCAAGGCTCGAGGTGGACAGAAGTTGACTTGGCAGCGTGAATTGAATTTACTGACGATCAAACTGGGTACCGTTTGTCCGTCTCGCCTTCCGGCCTGGAGTCCACGTGACTCGCCTTGTGCTTGGCTCGTGACTTTACAAGACATGGCTCGCAACCGACACCAGTGGCGCGTTTGCTGCCGTCTCCTAACCGGATTGCCTGTTTAAAGTGTGTTTAGTGCTGAGTTATCTGCGGGTAATGGATGATTATGACGCGTGGCAGTGAAAGCCACAAGGAAGCTGTCTCGCGGATGCTGCCTTATCTTTGCACAATAGCCAGCTGTTTGTGACGGTGTGTTGTATACATAAGGTGTAGGCGCCTTGACTCAAAATGTTTTGCTTAGGGCATTAAGGTTTTCAGGCAAGTCCCCTTCTCTCCCTCGTATTGTTACTTCTTACATAGTTGTATGGCAGTGAAGCATCAGTTCAAATGGCTGATGTACTGTTGTGTTTGTTGCTGTTTTGTTGACTGTAACGACATTCGCGATGTCAATGTTTAAAGTAAGCGGCATTGTGACACCTCATACTGTGCTTGCTGTCTGGACAGCATTTCTTGAAGAAATTCCAAAGGGACCGTCATAGTTCGAAACCTGGAAAGCCGTCGCCAATCTATTCTAACGCCTATCTACAACACAACTCACTCCGAACGGGAAGAAAAAACACACCGTGCTGGGACGAGGTGTATTAAAAAATTGACATAACTGAGCAACCGGGAATGTACAAAGATCAATATATCAAGCAGCCAACCACATGAAAGGACACAGTCATGAATGGTGAGTGGTCTAACGCTGAACGTCTGTCGCGCGTGCGTTCAACACAATCAAGTGACAGGACAGTCACGAATGTCAAACGACATAGCTGTGAACGACTATCAAGCACGAGACCGTCTAACACTGGGACTGGCCGAAACCTGGTTAAATCCTGAGGTCACTACCAAGGAAGTTCAGATCAGTGACTACTCATGCTTCCGGTGCGACAGACTAGCAAATGATCAAGGCCGTGGGTTGTTATACCTTCGGTCCTCGTTGTGCAAGAGGCTGACACACACCTACCGCCCTGCACGCTGTTTGCAGCCAACCTGCAGATTTGGAGGATTATTGATTCTCCCGGCGACTGTGACGTCCTTTAGCAGGAACTCGACCGCCTATCCCGGTGGTCTGCAGAAGTTGTCCTACCGGTCAACCCAGCCAAGTCCTCGTTTGTGAGCCTAAGGAAGGATGGTAATAGGCGTGCGTACATCCTGACTGGTCCCTCGCTGCATCCCACCAGTTCCGTAAAGGATCTAGGCGTACTCACACGCTGTGATCTGCAGTCTGTCGACAACATGAACAAACTGTAAACAAATGGACTACGCCTGTTTTGGGGTCTTAGGCGCAGCTCCTGCACTTGGTCTGAAGAGGTTGCCACCCGTCTGTTCTCTTCCATGAGAAGACCGGAGCTAGAATACGGCCCACCTCCCTATTGTCCGATCGTCATAAGTGAGGTATATATATATATATATATATATATATATATATATATATATATATATATATATATATATATATATATATATATATATATAAATCCTACACAATCTGTGGTACAGATATTGTGCCATCGGAATCATGGCTGAATAGGAAAACAGTATGAATAATAAGAAAAGAGCAACAACAAAAGCTTTTTGTCTATTTTGCCACTCACAGTTTTGGACATCTTTTTAGTTTGTTCTTTTTTAGGAGAGGAAGAAGGGACACCGCAACACAGCGATGCACACGTCCGCCATTGACATCGATCTTGAGCCAGGGCTTCCAAGGTCTTCAACCAGCAAGTATCCGCATCTCTCGGACCTCAACCAGGTAGTCGACAACAACCGGCCGACGCCAACTGTTTCGTCAGTTTTTTCATGCGGCTTCTCCATGTTGTAGGTTGTCCACCAGACCGTCTCTTCCAGCCCTGTCCAGCAACAGTAAACAACGCACGACGCGTGTAGCGCTAGACAGGCATGCGCAATACGTGTCCCAATCACCGCAGTTGATGCAGTGAGACGAGCTCCTCGAGCGAGTTTCTTCCACGTCCCAAGACACGCTGTCTAATTTCCACATTGCTTACGAGGTGCTGCCACCACACACGAGCAATGGACCGCAGACAGCGGTGCTCGAAGACGGATAGCATGCGCAAGTCATCTTTACGAATGGGCCAGGTATCGCATCCGCACAACAGTACAGCACGAACAGTTGCACAATAGACCTGCCCTTTGATGGAGAGACGAATGTCCTAGCGACGCCACAAGTGCCTCAGCCTAGCAAAAGCGAGGTCTGCTCTCGAGATGCGCATCGAAATCTCGTCTCCAACAGCCCCACCAGCAGTGATGCAACTTCACAAGTAGACGAAGCTCTCCACAACCTCTAGCGTTTCACCACCAAGAGTGCGTGCAGGCAGACACACGCCAGTCTTGGAAGAGAGACTTGCGTTTAGTTGGTGAAAAGTACATACTATACTTTGATGCTTCAATCGCCAAGCGGTTTATTGCAAGTTGGACGACATGTGGGTCGTCACCCAGCAAGACGATATCATCAGCATAATCCAAGTCAACAACTAGACTAGCTGGGAGGAGCTCAACGCCAGCGTTCAACGAAGCACCCAGAGCGTTCTTCAGGACATATTCCATGGCAAAGTTGAATAGGAATGGAGAGATGGGGCATCGTTGTCGAACTCCACTGGAGACCACAAAGGTAGGCGAAAGCCTGCCATAAGTCCCAGCCCGGCCCGAGATCAGACTATAGAGGGCGCGCAATATGGAGACGAACTTCACGGGGACATCATTCCTCAGTAGGCAGTGCCACAGTACTGTGCGATCGACAGAATCGAAGGCTGCATGGATATCCAGGAACACAGCAATCGTTGGCCTCTTATACACATGGCGGAACTAGAGAATCTGGCGGAGTGTGAAGATTTGACCGATGCAGCCGCGACCAGGACGAAACCCATCTTGTTCTTCTCGTTGCAACGATTCGCATTTTGAAGATAGCCTGCGTAGTATGATGGACACCAGCAGCTTGCAAACGACGGGGACTAAGCTTATGCCTCTGTAGTCGGAGCAGATTGTGCGCAAGCCCTTTTTGAAGATGGGGACGACTATTGATTCACTCCAAGATTATGAAACTTTCTCTTTCGACCAAATTTTCGAGAACAAAGCGGTGAGTTCTCGAACCAACCATGCGCCACCATCTTTAAATAGAGCCGGAGGAAGACCATCAGGGCCGGGGGCTTTATAACGCTTCATATGCCGGAGTTCCTGCTCGATTTCCTGGGAAGAGAGAGCATCTGTAGGGGTTGACCACTCGGGCTCAGCGCGAGCGCTAGAGATAGCAGATGGAGCTGGGGGCTAACAAAACTGCCAGCCAAATGTTCGGCCCATCGCTCCAACCGTCGTTGAAGATTGGTGATTAACGAGCCATCCACTTCGCATATTATTTCACTTATACCAGATCGAACACCTTCGGTGACTCGAATGAGATGGAAGAGTTTTCTGGTATTTTTCCAGAGAGGCTAGCAAGCTCCACCTCCCTAGCACGTTCACACCACCAAGCTTCGCGGTCCATTTGCAGACTCCTGCGCAACTCTCGACCAAGGTATTGGCGTTCTTCACTGTGTCTGGAATCCGATGGGATCAAGCGGCGTTTGTCCATCAGCGACAAGGAGTCGGCAGAAATCCAATGTTACGGTGGGTGACGGGTAACTCCACAAGTGTCGATACTGGCGGAAACTAAAGCATCTTTGATATGCGCCCACTGCGAATCGAGATCACCGTCAACAGTTTAGGCAAGCAAGGTTGACAGTGAGGCTTGCTACCTGGTTAAAATCACAAGGTTTTGAAGATTCGCGACGTCCAGTCTCTAGTAAGCGCGCTAAGGTAATTCTCCGAAACGCATGCAACTCTTAGCACAAACCAATGCGTGATCGGAGTCTAGATAATTTGACCAGTACGATCGGCAGTCCGTTACGCTTCCGCGCCATCTGTAGCTGATTACTATGTGGTCAAGGTGGGAGCACTCTTGCGTTTGTAAGGGCGGGCGTCAGGTAGCAGTGTGTCTCCTCGAGTGCCGAAAACTAGCGCTCGAAAGAAGCAAGCGATGATCAGAGCAAAAGGCAAGCAATCTGTCTCTATTGTCTGATCGACTGCCACCGAGACCAAAACTACCCCCAAGGTGGTGCTCGCTTGGTGGAAGGCGGCCAACCCGTACGTTAAAGTCCCCGGCAAGAATGACTATATCAGTCCGCGTGGAGGAACGCAGAATTTCATGTGGTTGCTGGTAAAAGCTATCTTTAACTGCATCCGGGCTGCAGTCTGTAGGGGTGTGGGCGGTGACGACATACAAGGCACGCTTAACGTCTCGACGCTTTCTTACGTTACAGGAACCTCGTAGTCTGACTGCATATAGCCGACTGTTGACTGGGATTCAGTCAAGCAGAGCTGATTCAGCCCTGGCACTCAGTACAACCCCAACGCAGCTTGATCAGTGGCGGCAGCTTCTGGGTCTCCGGAAAGCCACAAGTAGTATTTGGCGTCAGTATTTACCGGAAAAGCCATTCTGATGACGGCGCTAGAGTCTTGTAATCTGGTCGCTGAAAGGCAAGAGATGTCTATTGGAAGCGTTTCAAGGGTACGGGCCAGACATGCTTGTCGTCCGATCTGCATCAAAGTTCGAACATTAAACGCTGCGGGGATGAATGGAGAACCAGGTCGAAGAAGAGCTGGAGCTTCGGTGGGGTGAGAGGCAGTTGCGATCGCAGGACATTGAAAACCGGGAGTTTGGCTGTTACTTCCATCAGTTGCGAGACGTGGGTCGTTTGGGACGGTGACGGTAGAAGACATAAGAGTACATGTGTGTGAAGGACGAGAGGTGGGGTGATCTGTGAGTGGAGGTTGAGCGGTTGAGTTAGCACAGAAGATAGGCATAGCAGTAGCAGTGGTAAGCGGTGTGGTCCATGATTCGTCAGTGGGAGTGATACTACCCGGTTGCCCAGGCCGAAGTAGAGGGTTGTCTTAGGGGGCTCTACCCCGAGACTTTGATCAAAGATCTAACCTACAAGACAGAAGGGCGATGTAAGGGCGTCGCAACCCACTGAGAGCCGGCGACCAAATAGATGGTTCATTAATCAGCGCATGTGCCTCCTTCAGATTCCAAACCTCTCTCTGCTTGTTGGTTTTGCAGAGAATGGCGCTTTGTTCTGAGCTGCCCGTTCAGAAATCACGCTGTGGTAAACAGGAGCACAAAGGGTCGTGTTACTTGGTAAGTCGTCTCATTATAACTAGGAAGAAGCGAGACAATACTATACTGTCCAGACGTCCCAGTATGAGCAGATATGTCATTGCCACTTCCAAGTTGATAGACTCATCAAACTTAAGTATAGGACAGTGGAGAACAATGATATTCAAATCAACTTGCAACTAGCTACCGCTTCAAATACAACCGTGATCTAACGTGATACATTCTGCGCGCTCGGACGTCCGTCACTGATACAAACATGCCAAACAGTACAGAATGTGTCAGAAGATATGTCAAATTTGTTTGATCAGTTGAACTGTCAAGTCAGAGTTTGTGATCAAAATATCCGCACGATGTCATACGAAGAAAATCGAGCAGACCGCGTCAATCATTATAAGATAGGTGACATGAAGTATGTGAGAGCTTTCCGCCGACCGAGGAGGTGGTCGACAGCATTGGTGATGCATTTTGATTTATTGTAAAGCCTTATGATTTAACCGTGTCTAGGACTATGTAAGAGCTCATATGATATATTCAAAACAGGCTGTACGTGAAAATTTAGTTTATACTGTATTACTCACAACGGTAAAGTCAGTTAGGCTAGGCTTTTGAGTAGAACCGCCATATGTGGACCATCTCTCTAGGTTGATCAATTTGATTCACTCCCTTGAATTACCAACTTAGGGATGTTTTACTGTATTTGGTTTACGGTGCGTCCGCGATCGCGCTTTACTCTATACTCAAACTAAGTAGGTACTCCGCATATTAGTGGCCTGGATGAAACCTAGTACTAAAACATTGCGAACATCGATTTGTGGGGATGACGAGATCCTGACAACTGAGCCAAAATGGGAACGCTTCTTGCAGAGATAACTTGAACACGGTGCAAATGACAACGATTCCCCTCAAATGCGTTGAAGCAAGGCAAAATTCAAAGCGAAGTATGTCAGGATTAGAACCATCCTAACCTTAACTGGAAGAAAAGTCACGATTGATTGCAATTGCACACTGCCAAACAATGTTTAGGACAACTGCCAGGTTATCTACCATTGACTGTAGCTGAAATCTATGCTGCTGATTTCGTGACGAAATAAGCTACTATTTTTCTATGGAACACAAGTGTGTTTGCTTATTTTATGTGTGTCGCGTATCTTAGCCAGTTGAACTTTTAGGTAGTCATTATCATGTTTCAGTAAGATGATACAAAACAACGGCCGTTCTTTCCCAGTTGTGTTCTCACTATCAGACCATTGTCACACGGAATGGACGTGATCCATCTTGAGCAGGCATTTAGAGCCGAGCATTTGGTACGCAGATAGAACAATCAATTTTACTAATTAATGGTAACTCAAGGTATGTCTAACTGTACAGAGACCTAATGGCTTGTATATATTCTACACAACCAGAGCTATGCTGCTTGTGAATTGAAATAGGAAGAACGCTTGGAAATTGGGTGCTGTCTACCCGTTTTAGTTACGGTCACATCGATCGAATTGACCAAGTTTCACGTCAATGCGAATCACGGTCCACATTGAGATCGCGCGTCGCAATTCATGCAGACAAGATGTAGCTCAAAATGGTCCTCCAATCAAAAACAGCGATTCTTCCGACAATTCCAAACTAGCCCACTGCGCCAAAGTGCTAGTGTCAATGTTAATAAGTTTGTACATAATCAGCTATTATTGTTAACAGTTGATCACACCTGCTAACCGGATCGAGAGAATACATAGATCAGGGAAATGGTTTATGGAATAATTAGTCCATATAGATCAGCTCCTTAGCATAAAGGAGGCTTGCGGCAGTTAGACTCAAGACGGCAGCCAGTACATATTTAAAATCCAACCTATAATGCAGCTCCTAAGTGTGGTAATAATTGCATAACGGTGCGGTTTTATACTTCCTCGTTTCAACTTATTTTGTTTAACTTTGCTGAATCCACTAAGAAATGTTGGGATTGTCTGATGCTACGCCGCACCATAAATAGCATTGAATAATTCGCTGTTGGCCGGAGTGTTCACTGAGCTTCGCAGTTTTGCTTCAAACGTCTCGTCACCTTACAAATTGACGTCCGAAATTGCAATCTTGTTAATACGATACCTGTACTGCGTGGCTTTAATAAAAAGCTCACAGTAGTCGAACAGTGCAAGGCACAAAAACATGGTATAAAGCTTATGAGTTAGAAAACAACGTCAAGGAACCTATGAGATAAAGCACGAACATTAGCGATAGCCGACTGGTTTCATACCTTAAAACAGCTTGAGTGTCGTGAACTTTCAATGTACTTAAGTTTGAGCACCCTGCTTTATTAATAGTGCGGTGTGCTTGAAATAGCACAGTCAGAAATCGAACACAATTCTAGCAAGTCAAGGGAACAATGGCATTATAAGAATAACAAAGCCAAGGAGTTACAAGTGCTGTGATTCGCTACATTAAGCTTACTCAGCTTGGATGAACTTCGCTCAATGCTGATTGATCGATCAATCGAATCTGATTATCTTATCCGTATTGTTCGAACGGTTGTTCAGTCTTCGTTTCCCCTGTAGGATATACATCTGCTGCATCTGCGTTTTTCTGGCATAACATTCGGCGTTGTGAGCCCAAAGATTAACCCTTCCACTCAGCATCCATCTTCATTTTGGACTGATTGCGGTGGCAGACCAACATCGGATGTGTGGCTCCGTTGGAAAACATCCTTCCAAAACTACCTGGATTTAATCAGCGATTTCCATTCTGGGCTTGGTGAGGAAAGCAGATTGAAGCTGCTTCGACATTTACTCGGGGATGAGCGTCAGCGACAGTTCAATGCTTTGGGCCTTCAATGATGCAAATCTGTTAGAGATGCTCCCACTACTCTCCATCATACCTGGGGTTACAAAATGATTGTGTGTACTGTAAGATACTCTTTCCCGCAATATCAGGACACAGGCGAACCCTTGAACGATTTCATGGCCCGGCCGAGTAGTTATTCGTTCATTCCCCAGAAAAAGACCGAAGACTGCATGCTCACGCAGTAACTAAGTTCTGGAATTGCTGACAATCGTATTCATGAGGCGCTGTTGCAAGAAGAGGCATGCACAGTAACGTGGGATCGGGCCTATGAGTTAGTCATAGTAAAAACTGAAATTTTAATGCAATCGAAACAGTTCTGTTTGACCAACTCAACTGAGGTGGCTAACGTGCAATCTTTCCGACGATTACCAGCAGACAAGCCATCTTCCTGTCGCCGTAGAAGCATTTCATACAGAGCCAAGTTCGCCACTTGTCCCGCAAGCAGCCACAAGTGCAAAAACTATGGCAAAATTGGGTACTATGCCCGATGTTGTCGGTTGCAGGCCATCGCACTCATCAACGACGATGCTACACCTGAAGGCCATGTTCCTATTCCATCTCATGAAAACATTTGTTCCATCACCGCTAATGCCAACACTTAAAGAAGTCTAACAATATCCGTTATTGAATCAAAGTCTGCTTCCGCTGATATTCGTACTGAGTCATTACTTACCATTAAGGGTGCTGTTTCACTTGAAATGGAGCTAGATCCTGCTTCTCCAGTTACTATTGTGCCTTCCCAACTTTACGAATACTACCCATTCCAGTATACATTACAGTCTACTTCGCATTGATTTGAGAGTTACAGTGGAAAAACTTCAACCATAGTGCGATTCATTGTTGTGAATGTATATTTGCCTTGGTAGCTGCGGATGTTGCAGTGTACATTTCTTCAGACAACATACGACCCTTGCTTGGAAGAAATGCCATCGTGGTTTTGCAAGTAGTACCATCTTGCTACCGCATGTTTGTCTCTTCCGTCAATGTGATATACTGGCATAAACGTTATCCGAAGCTTTTTCAGCAGTCCATCGGACGTATTCCATGTGGTGTGCACCGAATTCATTTGAAGCAGGACGCACAACCGGTTGCTATTGGCCAATCTGGAATATTTCGCTGGCAAAACGTCAAGCTATCTCAGCGGTCCTGTAAGAGATGCCAACGAATGACTTGATTGAACCCATCAACTGCTCTGGGTGGGTGCATCCAATGGTAAGTGTCCTTAAGAAAGATGGCAGTGTCAGGATATGCAACGATTTGCAGGGGCTAAATAAGCGGATCGTCGTAGAGCGATTCGTGTTGCGATCCTACGAGGAACTCACTATACGTTTAGCTGGTGTAACCGTTTTTACCACGCTAGATTTGAAAAGTGTGTTCTTCATATGGCGTTGGCCAACGATTCGAAGCATCTAACCGCCTTCCTTGCTCCCGATGGCCTATTTCACTACAAAGTTACGCCAATGGGTTTGTGTTCTGCACCCGTTGCCTGACAAAAGTTCATAACTCGCGCCTTAACAATTATTGAGGTACAGGATGCAAACGTGGATGGTGTTGTATTTTCGGCCGTTCACAAGAAGCACATGACGAAAGATTACATAGAGTCCTTCAGCGTCTCAGTGAACTTGCCTTGTGTCTAAATGCAAAAATGCCACTTCAATGCCTCCGAGATCCAATTTATTGGACACATCATCTCGTGTAGCGGCATTCGCGCAAGCAACGAAAACATCCAGGACATCGCAGAAGCCTTAACACCTAAGAACGTGACAGAACTGGTCTTTTTGCGAATGTGTTCCCACAATCAGCGCGATTTGCAAAATTTTACGACTAGCAGATTCATTACGACAACTAAAAAGGAGAGGTTCGTCGTTCATTTGAGGATGCGATCAGCAAAACGCTTTTGCTGAACTGTAAAGAAGGGTAGCAGCTGCTCTCTTATTTACCATTTCGGTTTAATCGTGCCTTACTTCTCTGTCGACTAATGCGTCTGATGTTGACCACGGTGCTGTTCTTTTACAGTTACAAAGCGGACAGGAGAAACTTCTTGCCTACGCATCCCGGAAACCCTTAGGTCCTGAGCGCAATTATTCAGTTTGGGAGAGACAAGCTCTTGATTGTGTGTGGGCTTGTGAAAAATTGCTCCTATTCCTGTTCGGTCGTCGTCTCACTCTACGAACTGACCACTTTGCTCTCAGCACCCTCCTCAGGAATGGGTCTAAAGGATTCCGCCAGATGCAAATCTATCGTTGGTACACCAGACTTTTTAGCTACGACTTTCAAGTCGTGTACCGGCCAGCATGACAGAACCAGATCGCGCATGGATCATCCCTCTTACCTTCAGACCTAGAGGATGGAATGAAGCACTCAGAGAGTCGGCAATGGTGTCTAGCCTTGAATCCGTTTTGTCTGCACTGACGATTAATGAGCTACAAACCGAGGATGTAAGAGACGCGATGCTTCACCTTATTGCGGTTTGCGTCAAGCAGCGATGGTCGAAGAACAGCAAACTTTCCGGTGAGTTCGTTCAGTACTATTCAATTCGAGCGGAACTTTCAGTCATCGATGGTTGTCTAATGCGGGGTCCAGTATTGGTTGTTGTTCGGAAAGTAATTTCGTTTTTCTATGAAAATGAAAGACGATTTGCTTATATTGAATACATATTTTATTGAATCATATATTGTCTATTCTGCTCCAATAACTTTTGCTATCTTTCTGGCAGTAGCATGAACCCAAGGTCATAAAAGCTTTGTTATTTGTTGGCAAAAATCTGATCCAGGTCATTTTTGACTTCATCATTTAAAGTAATGGGTTTATCGTCAAACATTTGTGGGGACGGGAACAAAGAATAATCAAAAGGTACCAGATCTGCAGAGTATGATGGGTGTGGCAGTGTATCCCATCCAAGCAATAAGAGCTTTTGGCGAGTTACCAAACTTGTATGAGGTTTCGCATTATCTTGGTGGAACACTACACGAATTCTATTGATCAATTCTGGCCTTTTCTGTTAAAGTGAATCATTCAATTTGTTCGGCTGATGACAGTACACTTAAGAATTGATCGTGTTGTCCGGTAGAAGCTTAAAAACGATTCCTTTTGAAATCCTACCAAACAGATTGCATCAACTTTTTTTACGAATACCAGCTTTCGATGTGCTTTGAACCGGTTCCTCTTTTTACTCCATGATCGCTTGCGTTGAACACTGCCGTAAACAAGCCATTTCTCGTCACCAGTAATAATACGCTTCAAAATGGATCGTTTTCTTGACGTTTGGGAGGCAATTCACAGACGTCAAGGCGACGGCATAAGGAACCCTTAGATTGAGCTTTGAGATTAAACCTAGGCGTTTCAAATTATCATGCACGCTTGAATTCGATAGATGTAATCTCTTAGCGATCTCACGAGTTGTTATTAGCCAGCTTGTATCAGCTAATGCCTTTATTGTGTCTTCATCAGTTTCAACTGGCCTTCCAGAACGTGGTGTAAATTCAACATCCAAATTGCCGGATCGAAATTTTACAATCCAGTTTTGGCACTGACATTCTGTCAATGCATCTTCTCCATATACATCCGATAATTTTTTATTGTTTGAATAGCATTTTTGCCTTTGCGATAGTAAAATTCTAACATATGCCGGAAATGCTGCTTTTCATTTCCCATATATTAAAGGGCACCAACCAAAAACTACTATGTATAATCAATCGAACTTTATCACAAGTAAGCCTTGTTATATCACCTGTCAAAATATATAATGATTATTTGGCTTAGATGGGAACTTGGCTGTGAAAAATGAAAAACGAAGTTACTTTCCTAACAACCTAATAGCTCTATCGTCGCTGATCATCAAAATAATTGCGTGTGCTCATGAGGGTCATCCGGGTATTGTCCGAACCAAAAATAAAATACGACATTACTTTAAGTGGCCACGAATGGCATCAAGTATTGAAATGTTTGTGTGGAACTGTCAGGCTTGCCGGTTGGCGGATAAAAGTTTTATACCTGTTGAGGTCCCCATACAACCGATACCATACCCGATGAAGCCGTGGGCCAAAAATGTCATTCACATTATGGGGTCAATTCGCCACTGCTACAGTGAATAAGAAAATCTTACTTGTTACATCGTGTTTTTACAACAGATGGCCTGAGGTTCATATATGTGACCAAGTGACCTCTTCGGTAGTGTTGCGATAGCTCAAACGTCTGTTCATTCGTTTCGGATTACCAGAGGAAGTGGTCACAGATATTAACCCTCAAATCTGTAGTTACGATTTTGAAAATTTTATCCAACATCATAATGTAAAGCATTCCCGGACTGCAGCTTACAACTCTGAAGCTAATTGCCTGATAGAGCGGCTTAATCGGTCTCTCAATGAGGCAATACAGACAGTCTAATTAGGAGGGTTAGAGTGGGAAGGTGCCGTCCTAACGGCACTGCTATCGTACAGAACCTGTGAACATGGGATCACAGTAAAAACGCCGACGGAGCTAATACCCGGCTCATCTTCTACTTGCCACGCCAGTTACAAACTGTGTAGAGGGCGCAGTTAGCACTAGGAGCTAGGACTTTCCCCATAGCGTCTTGGTACAGCGCAAGGACATAACGGATAAACGCGCAGATTTTATCTTACAAATGAGTAGTGGAGATTTGGCATGATTAGAGATAGTCTCCCTACGTACCTTAGCAAATGGATGTGCTCAAACCGTCGAGAATGCTGCCAATCTTCTACGGCTACAATATGCTACAATATTCCGACGCACCACGTGCATGTTTAACATACATGTCTCATTCATCCAGACACCATTTTTTACCCAAGTCACTTTTAGTTCAGCGAGAGTTTTGAGGAAGTTGCTATCGTAGCGCACGCATACTTAACTGGGAGTTGACAAGATTCCCACGAGGACACTGCAGTTGGCAGCTACGAAGATAGCTGAGTCAGCAACTCGATTTTTTCAAAGATGCCTTGATGAACAACAGGTACCCAACATGTGGAAGCAAGATAACAGTACCCCGATTTCCAATGGTGGTAGCCTTTTGGAAGCCGTCAAATATCGCCCAGTGATACTCCTTCCAGTACACTCGAAGCTGATTGAGTCTATCATAGCTGAGACACTAATGGGCTACCTCGAAAGGTCTAACATCATGGCACAGGAGCAACACGGATTCCGTCAGTAGCTGTGATGTACTACCAATATGCTGATTGCTCGTGGAAGTTGGACCCAAACAGCCGATAGTGGGACCGGCACTTATATCATCTGTCGCGAGTTTCCTGAAGTCTTCGACCGGTTAGATCACTGAATCCATCTCAAAAGACTGCAGACGTACGGAATTGGGAACCTCGTTTTTGGATGGACCAGAAACTTCCTCCTTCAGCCGGGACTTCAGGTTCGGGTTAGGCATTCACATTCTGATCCTAATGAGATGGACTGCGGTGTTCTACAAGGATCAGTATTAGGGCCTCGCTTATTCTTGGCCTTCATCAACGACCTTCTGTGTGTCATCGAGTCAGATTTCTTGCTTTTTGCCGATGATATCAAGATATGACAGACGATCGGTTGTTAGGATGACTACGATATGCTGCAACAGGACTTAGACCGTGTTTTTGTATGGTCAAAGGCAAATCTACCTCCATTCATTCAAAGTGTTATTGCGCAACAGGAACCCGACATTGTTGGCAATTGGCGAGGCGCTACTGATAAGGTTGAACTGTCACGTGCTCTGTGCCCAGAAACAATTGAGACAGTCAATTAGACTGCCTTAGACTTGATTGCGTCATCCTCAGCAGTTTTATCTGCTTATCTATGTTAGTAAGTGTGGACCCTATATATGTTGCGTGTTTTGTTTTGCCTGTATTGCGTAGCGACTGACGAGAGCAAGCGAAATGTTAACATATCGCAACCTGTGTCTTCTTACTGCCTTAATGAAATGGTTGAAGGGGACTCAATGTTTCAAATCTACCTCCGTTTAACGCTGGCAAGTGCACTATCGTTTGTATATGCGACTAGGTGTTTAAAACGGCCTCACAACAGCGCCACCTTTGAATGGTGATGCAATATGACCTCGGCTGTTCAGAGCAGTCCTTGAAGGCGTCCAAAAACGCGAACCAACATGTTGGTCTGTTACAGAGGGCGTTTGGGCGGTTGGACCCATCCATCATCCCTCAAACGCTCAACCCGTATGTGAGGCCCAATGTAGAGTATGCGATTCAGGCCTGGCAACCCTGGTTAAAATGCGATCCGATTGCACTGGAGACCGCACAGCGAAGGGCAACCAAGAATCCTAAGGGAATGCTCTACTTGCCGTACCGTCAGGGACTGAATGCCCTATGAGTGTATAGCGGAAGTTATCGCCATCTACGGGGCTACCACATTCTGGCGTTCCATATATTGAAAAGCCCGGTCACACATGCCGCCACCTCCTAAAGCTCAGCGATAACACAAAATTGAGGAGTCACCAGCTGAAACTGGCCACCCAATACAGTGTACTGGAACGCCGCCGGAACTATCTTTCTATTCGAATTTATCAACCTCCGAACGCGCTTTCGACTTTCGTCATTTTACGTCCACGCTATGTATTTTTAAAATAAACCACTAGACGATGCATTATACCAGCTACATCACTTTATTTGATTTCCGTTCACCGAGTAACGACAAGATGCAGTCAAACATTGTGCTCCCCAACCCCACGAAATCTGGGTAGACAGATATGCTTGCATGTTGACGTGGATAATATGGTGAGTCCACAGATGCGCGTTTCACTTTAGTGTGACTTATTTTTCAAGATTAAGTAATTTACACAAACCATCTCACGGGACCGAGGTGCTTTTGCCAATCTCCGCCACCTGTGGCGCAGACGCGACATTACTCTCACCCTGAAGGGCAGAGTTTACAACGCAGCCGTACGTTCAACTCTCCTATATGGTTGTGAAACCTGGCCCATAAGGTCGACAGACATGAAGAGGCTCGTCATATTCGATCATCACTGCCTGCGCAGCTTATCTCATGTCTGGTGGGAACACAGCGTGAGCAATGAGCGTGTTCGACGTCGCGTATTTGGTGCAGGAAGAGCGAGTGAACCACTCAGCACCATTATATCACGCACCAGGCTCCGATGGCTGGGCCACGTGTTGCGCATGCCAGCACACCGACTCTCGCGACGTGCATTGTTTGCGCGTTGTGGGTGCGGTTGGAAGAGGAGGGGAGGCCAAGTGATGATTTGGTCGGTTGGTGCAACCCGATTGACTGGCTGGGGTCCTAAGGATGGTGGACACGTTTGGTTGGACACACTCGCTGATATGGCTTGGAGCCGACCCCAATGGCGTTTGTGTTGTGAGTTCCTTTGTCCATCCCCCTCCTGCTTAGCATCCCCTTCCAATCATGATCTCACCTGATAGGTATAATATGACTTTTACGGCAGCCAGCTGTTAGCTCTCCGGAATGATGTCCATCCGTTACTGGGGACTCAGTGGGCGTGCCCTGTTTGTTTTCCTTTCCTTATCTTTTGTATTGCGGCAAAATAACTGAAGTGTTTTCCACCTCCAGCTAACGTGTAATGATGATGATGAGGAGGAGGATGATGATGATGATCCCACGGGACCTGTTAAGCCTTGACTTATTTTTATCCGGATTGAACCATTGTTTCATCCACATATCTCATTTCCAGTGTAACCCAAAGGTATAAGACTGGGATGCATGCGAGTGGCAGCCACGTTTCATTAACAGAACCAGCCCACACTCCTTCAACACGCACAACAGCAGCATTCCGTTCTATCTATTTGGGGAATCATGCGTAGTAGACGTACACAAGGCGGTGGCTGAACCGTAGTTCGCTCCACATTGGAGGCATGGAAGTACCCTTTGAGACTAGCACCGTCACGAGGACCGTGCGCACCGTCCCCTCAGCATCCATTCACAGTTTCTTGGAGCCAGAGATCGAAATGGAGGGTGTTAGACAGGTATGCACGTGTCAAAATTAACATCAGGAGTAGCCACACCGGGATATAAACAAGCAAAACCAACTTGGAAGGAAAGCAAAACGCATAATTGACACGAAATATGCGACAGAATGACAGATGTACACAAATAAAATAAAGCGGAAGATCTTTTTACCATATTAAGCAGATCTAGTTTAAGTTACGTTGCAGTGGCCTAACTGCGGCGAAGAGGCATCAACATCAGTATGTACATCCGTTTACCCAGATTTCGTGGGGGTTGGTGAGCATAATGAATGTCTGCGTTACTGTATTGAAATGAGCAACTAGCCAAATGCATTCTCGAAGGCATTGCGAAGGCACCACATTCGTTCTACAACACGCAGCTTGAAGCTTCATGTACTGAACATTATAGAATCGGCAAAATCGAAGCTATCTGAGACTGAACGGCATACAGCACAGAGGAAATCCGCCCTGGACGACCTCGACCATGATGAACGAGTCCGGTTTATCGAGTATGTGCGCAACGTGACCTCCAAGCGAACATCCAAGAAGAGATTAGTTCTGCAGAAAACACTGACCGTGAAAGAATGTCCGAAAACATTTCCATCAAATCTGGACAGATATGTACACAACCTGTCCAGTATACGACTAGGCACCTTACAAATGCAGGGGCTTTCATTGGGCCTTAGATTTTGCCATCCACGAAGTAGTGATCAACGACTAGAAATCGAAACACAATTTGAATACCTTGACAGCCAGACAAGTGATTTAGCAGCCACTTCCAACACCAGTCTCGAACAATTTAAGTCGGATTTGGTCAACATTTCCCTTCAGTATCAACGATACCCCATGACACATTCCCGAGTACTTACAGAGGCACACATCGAAGCCATAAGAGAACTTCAGCAAAACGAGAGAATCATAATCAACAAACCAGCTAAAGGATCAGCAGCCGTGATCATGGACGGCACAGAATACGTACAAAAAATTAAGCTTATTCTCTCGGACTCCTCCAAATTTTTACGATGTGAAGGAGAGAAGGACAAAACAGATTACACAGAAACACAACTGACAAGATGTTTGAACTCACTGGTCACTAATGGTCACATAACTAAAGACAACTATGAAAGGATAAGACCCACCGGCTCCATAATTCCTAGACTTTACGGTCTCCCAAAAAGTACTCAAGCCGGGTGCACCATTACGACCGATAATGGATATGAGGAACTCACCATATCACATCATCGAAAAATGGTTAATGTCTGTTTTGGATCCTATTAGGAAAATGATAACCCCTCATCAACTTACGGACACTTTTTAATTTGTGGAAAACGTTAAAACTATGAACATCTTAGGCTATCGAATGTTTTTTCTGGACGTCGTATCTCTGTTCACGGATGTCCCACTTGTAGAAACAGTTAAATTTCTGTACTTACATTTAGCAGCACAAGATAAAGATGGAAAAACCAACTATCCATTTAAAGCAGCTATTACTCAGATGTGCTTATAACATCCATCTCCAATTCAACAAGGAATTGTACAGACAAGTAGATGGGATAGCCATGGGATCACTTATCGGACCACTATTGGCTGATATATATATATATATATATATATATATGGGAATGTTAGAGGTTGGCCCATTAAAATCAGTCATCTCGGGCGTACGTTTCTACCGACGTTAGGTTGACAATATATTCCGCATAATTGAGCAGACGAACAACATGCGGAATGTCATCCAGTGTTTTAACAAGGCACAACACAGCGCCACATTTACAGTTGAAGAAGAAATTAATAATCAAATGCAAAGTTAAAGCGACGAAAAGACGGATCAATTCAGATAGAAAGCCGTACTGAACAGGCCAATGCATGCACTTCCGGAGTTTTGTGCCAGTTAGCCGTAAAAGAAAACTAGTACATACTCTGGCAAATCTTGCACGGAAGATATGTAATGAGGACACAATTGAAGATGAAATGGAGCGAATCAGACAAACACTTCTCGAAAACGGTTATCCAGAACAATTTCTTGACGTTCATATAAAGCCTATCAGCCCAAGACCAACAGTACAAACGGTACAGAAGAAGAAGCCATTTCTCTAACTTCCCTTTAAAGGTGACATGCCGGCTGAGATTTGCACACGACGATTGCTATAGACTTGCCGAAGGACCTTTACTGCAGCACAACTAAGTGTCATTTTTACAAGCACTTCGCTCATTGTTCCAAGATTCAAAGACAAGATGCATGATCAACGCCAATGGTAGTCTATCGGTTCACCTGCTCCTGTGGGGCTAGGTAAATTGGGCGCACGACCATGCACTTGGAAAAGCGATTCAAGGAACATTTACCAACGTTGCTCGTCACCCAACGGGACAAAACTAACTTGAGTACCATAACTAACCATCTTCTCTGCACCAGTCATCTGATTGATAAGCGCAAGTCATTTGAGATCCTCTATCGAGTGCCATCACAGCTACACCATCGGTAAGGGGCTCGGCTACTCGCTACCGCTGAAGCAGTATGCATCAGATTGACAAAACCAAATCTATGCATTCAGAAGAAGCATGTCCAAGCATTACAACTACCCTGGCCAGCCAGTAACAAAGATGGATCGGACCTCACTCAGTGGTGTCACATGCCTTCAGTCACTTGACCACATGACACGTTACGTTAACCATTTAAACCTTTTGTTTAATCAATAGTTGCTCTCTGTTTCCCGAATGAACTCCTCTTCTCAACGTATATTTCTGTACCAAGCCTGATGATGAATAAATCGAAAACAATTGTTCGCTCTATGCGTACCGCTTGCGTTTCTTCTTGCAATATACAAAATTAATTCCGGCGGCGTTCCAACTGACTGCATTGAGTTGCCAGTTCCAGCTGTTTGCTCCTTAATTTTGGATACCGCTGAGTTTCAGAAGGTGGCGGCATGGGTGACCGGGGTTTCACAAGATATGGAACGCCAGAATTAGTTCGACCTGTAGACGGTGGTAATCCGGGCCTTCTACGTGACGAGCTGTGATACTCACATTGCAGCACACAACACGCTAGACGATAAAACATGGATATGACTATAATTCATGTGCAAATTGATCGTATAGAGCAGCTGAGAAACTTGAAATTTCTCAGGATGTCAAAGATCCTTAAGGCATGCACAGTATCATGATTGGACTTGATATTGTATCAGTCTGGAGATTTTCTGGTTTGCCTGTGTAAACTTCTAACTAAAATTATTTCATTGTACACCTAGGCGACCGGTGCGGTTTCTTGAACTGATCGCTGATTTCGAATGCTTGACTTGCTCATCGCCAATTTTGCTTGGCGCTCGTTTCGGCATCATCATCATCATCATTACACGTTAGCTGGAGGTGGAAAACACTTAAGCTATTGTGCCGCAATACAAAAGACAAGACAAGAAAAACAGTGGCACGCCCGCTGAGTCCCCAGTAACGGATGGACATCGTTCCGGAGAGCTAACAGCTGGCTGCCGTAAAAAGAGAATCATATTATGCCTAACACATGAGATCGTGATTGGAGGGGGATACTAAACAGGAGGGGGATGGGCAAAGGAAATCGCAACACAAACGCCATTGGTGCCGGCTCCTAGCCATATCAGCAAGTGTGTCCAACCAAACGTGTTCATCGTCCTTAGGACCCCAGCCAGGCAGTCGGGATGCACCAACCGACGCCAACTTCGAAGTGAGGGTTTTCATTTCTCTCGACCAAGTCATCACTTGGCCTCCCCTCCTGCTCTTCCAACCGCACCCACAACGCGCAAACAATGCTCGTTTCGGCTGCAACGCGCGACTGCCCTCTGTGCTGTACATCCTCCGTACCCCTAGCTAGAGCGTCAACGGTGCCGTTTTTTCTATAGCTAGATAACAGGGAAATTTTTTAGGGTACCAATAAAAGTTTCCCTGCAACCCGATCTACCTTTTCGAATCACTCTCCGGGCTCCCGCTACAGGCTACCCGCTAAAATATTTTTGAGCCATTAGTCATAGAGATAGAGCAAGTCTGATAAACAAACAGGGTAACATGCCTTGGCGTGTAGCCACAGACTGCCTAATTGGAGCAACAAATATTGCCTGTAGCCACTCGTTCACAACAGGTGACTTCCGAATAGCATGTCCTTTCTGCAATGCGGTGTAGTCAGAAATGTTAAATTGGATGCAATTTATGCAAAAACCTATGAGCAGTATTTCATTAATGCTGTGCATTATATTCGGCTTGGTCTAGTGTTCAGTTATACTAGTCATACATTACACTACTCAGTTACACTACTCATAACATGCAATATGACTCAGACTTACCTTGTCAAAATTTTTTCGAAAATTCTCAGCTCGTATTTGAGCTGTTTTCATTTGAGAGCAGAGTTCACCCAGGCTGTGAGAATGTTGGCAACAGCCCCGCACATTTTCTGGGATAACGTGCGAACTCACACGATTCCCTCCGAAGCTTGCACCATCATGCATTTCGCGACACCATTTAGGCCCTTGAAGATCGTAACTAAAAGTAGAATGTTTGGTTATGGTTCGAACTAACACTCATCGATATTCCGATGCTGCTTCTGGTTCACTTACTTGTCGACGAGGTCAGGTACTGTGGACTTCTCCCATCTCCCTTCACCTAATGGCGAAGTTTGATTGTATTCCAAGTCTTTGTTAGACACACTTAAGGGATCCGGTGTATTTGGTTTATCTTCTGCATACAGTTGGCATATCAACTAAGCGAATAATTAGCAGCAATACCATTCATAGTTGCTTAACATGTCCATAAGCATTTACTTTGATGACACTTCTCATATATTGCACAGAGAGGAAGCTGAAATGTCAAACAGGTATCAAGAACTATTACTACGGTTCCTGTGACAACGGTATATGATGCGTATTCCAACTTGGAACAACAAAGGTTGAATGGATAGGTCTTAACTCGGATTGTGTGATAAAACTGTACATTATCGATGATGTTTCTCGGCCGGATTACTGTGGGAGAGAAAACTCGTGTAGAAATACTAGCACATATACCACGCACTGCTTCAAGCATGTTGATCAGATTAGAACAGACTCCAGTGAGATACCAATTAGCAACTAGATGTAGTGGAATTGCAGTTGTACTACTTTGGACTACAGAGCTGTAGAAAACTTGGCTTTAGAAAACAGACACCACGGAGCGGACCTATCTGAAGACCAGACAGTCAGTTCTAAGCCGGAGCAACGAAGCCCTTCACGAGAAAAGTAAGATCCAGAAAGGAGATAGCACAACTGACAAATGACGTAGGTTAGCGACATTATCGGCGGGAAACTAGCAATAACTACATTAAGAAGCACTGGCGTAGCACTAGATGGGACATTTTTACCCTTTATTGTATCTGAACCTTATTATTAATTGTGGTGGGTGTGCGTCAAAATCAGTTTAAAGCGAAACACGGCCGGATTATCAGTGAGGAGACAGTTTCCCTTATGGGGATTGCATTCACCCGACCTGTTCACCAGTACAGATGAATAAAACACATCATTGCGCTTCACATGTTAATGCTCATATAAACGACGGTGGCATATGCGGCACTTTCGATGGGTCTGGTTTTGGCAAAGGTAGCTCCAAATACAGTTTTGCGTTGTTTCTGGTGCTGTTGCCATCGAATGAGGCGGGAATTAGAGTTCGATCTTTCCTAATCTGGAAAACCAAGCTGGTATTTTCCCCTAACCTTTTGTCTTTTTGCAATGTGACACAACTTCCGTACAATAAAAATGATACCTCATGCATGTTCATGGGCTGCTTTTTGCAACTGTAGCACAGCGACCTTCCCGGATTTCGATAACGCAAAGACCCAATTTACTCTAGTTAGCCAAAAACAGCCCACAGGGAAACAAATGTAACAGCTATTGCAGAGGAGCTAGCATGCCAATGGCCCCAAATCTACTTCACATCTGCTCGTGATAACCTAATTAATCCCAACACATACTGGGAGTTATGCATCGTATGCCGCTTTGATTGATGATAACACTGTTTTCATATTAGTTGCTAAATTAGCTACACCGAATACTGGGATAACTTTGTTTGATTCGGCTATGTAGTTACACCAAGGGTGTCACCTGTCTATGTCATGATATGTAAGCTGGTTTATGGCTTTCCATACTTTCACAATCTTTCCTATAACTCAGCTGCTGCATAGGAAGTACTTTGAAACCTATGCAAGACCAACTACTAAACCGTGCTTTACTCAGCTGGTTAGCAATTCAATTTAGCTGACTAAATCTGGTGTCGACAAAGAGATGCGATAGATACGGTTACTGCAGATTGTGCAGCCATGAGAAGTGGTGTAGGGCTATCAAGCGGAAAAACGCAGACAAACTTATAGACATGAACCGACTAGAAATAGGTCACGGGAACAAAGATGATCACCAAAGGAATAGGTCAATGGTAAGAACGGTCCTATAGGCGCTAGATTACCAGGGAGTTCGCCCGTGGGTCATGTCAGATTATATGCTCAATCACCGAAGTGACCACTCCGGAGGCTCGAGAAGGCAACGCACATCGGCCTGACCAAGTTTCTAGGCCAACTCTTCCACGGTTGTCTGTCTCACCATCTGATGACCAATCTGTGTAGTAATCTAACTACTTATGAAAGCGTGAAACGATGCACCGCAAAATGGTGTTCTTCAGCTATGTGATAAACTTGCAGTAAAGACGTAGGCAGTTACGGTTAAACAGCCACTATCGTGCGTCACCGGAGCGCCCGTTTCCAATCCTCAGTCAATGGACTTTAGTTTTTCTGTCACTGTGCGCTCGTTAAGTATCAACTGCTTCCCAAAAGCAGCAATAAGCACAAATTATTAGCATCGTCAGACGTTTAACGCTTAAGTGTCATATCTTTGATTCATATGACAGAACAAAAAGCACTGCAACATTTTGTCATCTGACGTTAACCCATGGGTTATGACCTGCAGTCTTCATTTAGGGCTGTGTATTTGAAGCGCCTCTCGGACATCATCGATGTGCGCAATAACCTCACCAATGTTTGAGCACCTGAAGGATTACGAAATCACCTAGATATCTGAATCAATCTACCGCTTTCAATGGTTGCACTCTGTACTTTGACTGTTGGTAGCATGAGTGTGCAGGACGCTGCGCTAGTACACCCGTAGACGTGTATATGGAGAACCACAACTTAGCTATAACTTCGGCGTATTCTGAGTCTGCGTGTCTATTAAGCTTTGGTAGGCCTTTGATTCCGGACGGGATAGATGTTACGATCTTATTTGCACTTATCTTTGAAACAACGTTTGGAAGAAAATGGAGAACTGCGGTAGCTAGAATGGATAACACGTGTGGTGAGGAGTTCCGATCGCAAGGTTCTAGAGTGGAAACTCATAGCTGTACGAAATTTACAGACATGCGAAATACAAACGCGCTTGATCAATTGAAGCAAGTGTCAACTAAAAGTCAAAGAACGACCAATTCTACACCCCTGTGCAACTTTTTACCTATACATACAGTAGAAGCTCCATACTTTGACCACTCAAGGGACTGGACCAAAAGGGTCAACATAGAGTGGTGATCAACATAAAGAACAATGGCGATTGAGGGTCATTTTGAAGTACACGTTGTGTGGATGGATTACGACGCGCAATCTCACAACTAACATCCCAGCGGTCCCGAGTTCGATACTTGCTAACTCTATCTGATGAGATGTAATAACATCGAAACGATTCATAGTAGTGCAGTGTTTTCGGGCGGACAACACCCAGGTTCTATTTGCATCAGCTACGGTCTTCGTGATCGGAAGATCAAGATTCACTTCAATGGGAATCGCGGTCAACATGGGGATGGCGCGTCGCAATCCGTCCACACAACATGGAGTTCAAAATGTCCCACAATCTCTTTCACTGAAACGTTGTGCCATGTGTTGCCCCTCATGACCCGGTGGCTTAGGGGTAGCGGTCACAACGAACATCCCAACGGTCCCGGGTTCGATGCCTGCTAACTCTATCTGATGAGACGTAATAACATCGAAACGCGTCATAGTAGTGCAGTGTTTTCAGCTGGGCAACACCCAATTGCTATTTGTAACAACGGCGGTTCATTCGTGAGACGCTTTCCTTAGACAACATTGTAGAGAGATCGCTCACAAGACTACCTCTCTCACCAAATTATAGAGAATGCGGCCCAAGAATCCTGAAACTTCTGGTTCAGTCAGTGAAGATAGCGGTGGCAGTGTTAGAACATTGGTGGAGACATCGGAAAAGCCTTCCACCTGAAGTTCGGTTAAAAGCTGATGAAGCCTTGCAAAGACTAGACATGAGCCTATCAGAAAAAGCAAACCTACCGACGATTACAAAAGAGCTTCACTTTAACGCTCGGTTATACGATGCTGTAGTATGCGCGGATGAGGAATGGGACGTATTTTGACCAAATCAAGATATAGACGATGTAGCATCATTCCATCAAAAAAGAGTAAAGGCCGAGCACACACCGGTCGGCATTCTCCCACACTTGACTCTTTTAGTTCACTATGGGCTCCTAGAGACCGAGAAACTATCCTGTCCTTATACCAATGCTCAAAGGCCATTCAATAAGCTGGTCGAACTCAAAGATCGCCAGATTTTGAAGCCATGCAATATCATCGGTGTTACAGAAAATTGGTTGCACATTGGAATGACGGACACTGGTGCCTCGCTACCGGGCTTGTCAATCATTCGAAACGACAGGCTTACGAAAGGAGGAGAGGTTATTCTCTATTACCGAAGTGACCCACAATGCGAGGTCGTGGAGGAATCAGACTCACATTTGGCCGGATCCCTTTTGTGTCGCCTGCAATTACATAGCAGAGACATCTGCTTTATAGCTCCCATATATATATATATATATATATATATATATATATATATTCACAAGGCTGAAAACAGACAAATGTGCAATCAGAGCCGTGGCTGTAAAGGTATGGAAAAAACGATAGTTCAAAAGCAAAGGAAAACGGCTTTTTCTTTTTTGTCTTGTTATGCATTTCACCCACACCGTTTGGAGATTTTTGTTTTTTATGGAAATGCGGATGAAAGGGAAATGTTTAAACATCATTGACCCCACTGATTTCGGTTGCGAGCCATAACCTCCAAAACTTCCAGCGGTTTGGTATCCCCAACACGTGGTCCCCAAACTGGAAGACGGACAATTCCTGATGAAGCCAGACATACGGTGACATTCTTGATGTTGATGATGATCGATGTGCTCTTTGGGACTGTCCACTCAGGATAGGTGTGCACGAAAAATATGTAAATATCATCCGCGCACTATACTCGCGTAGCACGGGCAGAAGGCTAACAATAAACTGTTACCGCCCTTCAGTATCTCCAGCGGTATGAGACATGGATGCCCGTTGTCACCTTTCCTCTTCAATTGCGCCATTGAGGAATTCATGGAGATTGCATTCACAGGACACGATTTAAAAGGTGTGGGGCTACTTCCTGGAGAACGACTTCTTGACTTGGAGTATGCTGACGATATTGCTCTAATCTATGACAAATTTCAGACGTGCCAAGCGGTACTGGACAGATTAGCACTGGCAATCAGCCGCTTCGGGCTTTGCTTTGCACCATCGATGTGCAAAGCATACCTCCAAGATTGGCAGGGATCGTCTCCTGCGCTGACCCTTGGTGGAGATCAGTTAGAAGTCGTTCAGAAATTCAGCTACCTGAGTAGTTGTATCAGCGCCCTTGGGATCAAAAATGAGATGGAGGGGTTTTGCTAGTCTTCGCCACCTATGGCGGCGGCGCCACATCACTCTCACCCTGAAGGGGAGAGTGTACAATGCAGTGGTACGTTCGACCCTACTGTACGGTTGCGAAACCTGGCCCCTTAGATCAGCGGACATAAAGAGGCTAGTTACTTGCAACTATCGGTGCCTTCACAGTTTGGCTCACATCTGGTGGGAACACCGCGTGAGTAACGAGCGTGTTCGACGCCTTGTTTACGGCACAGGAAAAGGAAATGAACTGCTCAGCACCGTTATTTCACGCACCAGGCTCCGATGGCTCGGTCACGTGTTACGCATGCCAGCCCACCGGTCCCCGCGACGTGCGTTGGTTGCTCGCCAGGGGTGTGGATGGAAGAAGAAGAGAGGTGGCCAAACGATGACTTAATCGAGAGGTATGATGGCCCTCACTTAAAAGCTGGCCTCAGTTGGAGCGTTTCGGCTCCCTGGATGGGGTCCTAAAGAAGATGAACACGTTTGGCTTGATACATTTGCTGACATGGCTAGGAGCCGTCCTCACTGGTGTTCCTGCTGTGGGTTTCTTTGTCCCTCCCCCTCCAACCACGATCTCAATACGTGGTTAACTTTAATTTTACATAACACTTTTTTCGTCGCCTAGTAGCCGGCTGGTAGCTTACCGGAACGATGCCCATCAGTTGCTGGTAGCTCAGCTGGCAAGCAACCGTTGTGTTTATTTTATTTTTTCTTTTATGTAACGAGACACAGCAGCTGAGGTGTTTTACAACGCTAGCTAACGTGTAAACTAAATGAACGATTGAACTGAGAATACTGCTTTTTCTGGAGATCCGTAGAGTACACCAGTTAACAATACCCTTAATTTCACGAGACCAGCCGCTTGTAATCTAACCCCGTCGCAAGGAAATATTACAGGTCTGCCTACTTGCAGAACGAGGAGAAAAGTAATATAGTTTACGGTCAACATGCCATTTGGAAGGAATTTGCAAAGCTGCAATCAAACATCTATCACATGCCTAACCCATCCCTGCATTGGTGATTATATCACTCCGCGCTGGGGCTGTTCTGTCTATCTCGATCAGATTTGATCTGTGTGGTTCGTATAGGGGCGAATTGGATAGAATATGATTATCCTCTACTCCAAGCTCAGCTTATAACTGAAGATCCGTCACAAATGTGATATTTCATCGCATCAAGGAAAAAGGTGAGGTGGAGCGAATTGTTTCCATCCCGTTGCGATGGAATCATTCCGTTCCTTATGTTACTGACTACTTGACTTCGAGATCACACAGTGGCTTGTATTGCGCCTTTAGCAAACCGATCGAAGTAGTCTGAGGCCCCATCAAAACGAGGCAACCTATCAGCACATCTTGCATAGGGCAGTTTGGAGTACCAAGCCAAAATGGTTCACTCTGGTCCTCCGTTCCTCACCTGCGCACTAGCCTCCGACATCTCCTTTGCTCGCTCACAGAGTGGTCCTGACTACACTTCAGGTTTGAACCTGGTGTTCCGGACATGCTGTGTGCGCGCCTGCGTTCCCCTTCCCTCAGGGACTGTGCGCGCTCCACACATGTTCCAGACACCCCCATTGTGCAGTGATAGCGCGCGGCACACAGTGCACCCGCTGAGGTCTCAATTGCGGTCCATTATATTTGGACCAATTCTGGTCTCATTTAACTCTAACAATTTTTATACCTCCCTCCAAAAGCGTGATTATTCTGCGACGTAGTTGTGCTTAGTCCCTACACTATGCCGAATATTACTGGCTGCTATTAATTGGCCACACAAAACGATGGTGAATGCAAGCCTAATAAGTAGTAGATGATATGCTCTGCACTACGGATGATAGCGGATGCAATAAGTATGAAAGGAACTGCGATACTGATGTTAGCAACTGAGAAATGGTTCCGTGTGCAATTTACAACAAAAACCTAATTGCATGGGCTCTCCAGCAGAAAACAAATAGCACGGAATAGCGTTTAAAGACCGGTCGACATCGTGATAGGTTTGTGCAAGCAAGCTGGTAGATTGCCGCAACCGAACAGAGTAATTGATTGGACGCTTGTGCGCACTTCGTCTACACGCTGATTGGTTCGCCGGAGCGGGTTTGTTTAACTACTTCAAAAGAAGAATCTCATGAGTGCAGCATCGTCGTTAGTTATGGAAACGACTTAGTTATTTATATCGAGGTTCCTACATACTTGTCAGGCAGTAGTTTTTGCTGAGCTTGCTTTGTCGAATAAACTGTTTGTCCCTGAAGGACCGAGTTCTACGACAGACGGACACGTCAATGTCATTGCGGTCAAAGGTGCTAATGAACAGATGCTTATCGGGTTAGCTTAGAATGTGTTAATCGACGGTTAGCTTCTAACTTCTGCTTGTGAGATGTGAAGTAGGCTTAATGCGTGTTTGTGTGTGAAGCGCTTTCACACACTGACGGTCAAGGTCCATTTGTGGACGTAGATTCGCGGCGACACATTGTACGATGTGAATATGGACGCGGGTGCCCACTGCGCAGCGAGTCAGAAGCACGTACCCACAAGCACAGATAGAGAACATGCTGTATCGTTTAACGTTTCCGAATCCCTCTAGTGCAATGGTTACGGACCAGAAGAATTTCTCAAATTGCAAAATCCCGCTGCACACACTTTGTCGTCTGAACAAACGATCGGTGACCACCGTGCAGTAAATCATCACATGATCAACTTATATGGATTAAATTAGTGGTGACTGCTTTGGCCCAAGTGGTCAACACACAGAGACCTAGTTCACTAACATTTATATGGAGAACATTCAATCTATGAAAAATGGTCAACTTACAGAGATGCTCAACTTGGGACGTTTAACTATATATATAAATATATACCCTCGTTATATTCCAGATTACCGTAGAAAAATAGAGTAGTTTGAGTTGGTGACAAGCATTTTTTAAAATAACATTAGATATAAGACGCTGACGAAGTGAGATAGGTGTAAATAAATAACAATATGAATAGTTGGCAGCTTTGATCAGATAAAAGTTGGTAACTCGCAAATAATGCCCGTAAAACGTGTGTTGGTGCAGTGCGATGAAAGGTAGTCTATCCTCCAGTCAAGCGCGAGACTTTCCTGGTTAAGGAATCGACCGATAGATATCAGTAAGGAAATAAATGCAGAAAGGTCAATTTGTCTTCTGACATCTGACCGAAAACAAGTGTATGATGCACCAGAGAACAGTACCAATCGTTTGCCAAGTTTTCATGTTCCAGTTCCACTGGGATACCCACGAGCAGGTTTGCTTATCAATTCATCTTCTCCGCACATCTTTATTTAAATGCTTACCAATCAGCTATTGTAGTCTCGAAATTACGCCTAAGTCGGATAGTTTGCCCCTAGAATTCGAGCCTGGAGACTGTTACAAAGTGACTGGCCCTTAACATGGTGTTTACGTTAGGGCAGCTCTTCGATGTATTGAGTTATTCTAGGTAGTACCCTTGGATTACTTGACATTTACCCATACCAGGGTAGTCAGTGGCCGAAGTTTAGGCAAACACAGTTCCCTGGTCATCCAGGCAACTGGTTGAAGCCGGATAACCCCATTTGTACAAAGCTGACTTACCAATAACTCAATGCCCCAACCTCGATACCTTGTCGTCAGGCTTTTGGTTCATTGACATTGGGTGAGATTCCTAACGCTTTTTGCCTTATCTTTTTCGCTCTCTGTTGCATCCCATTTCGCATACATGCATGCATGTTTCTTCAAAACAAACGTCACATATTACTTGTTTTGCGATTTCACAGGGCCTGTCGTGACTGGCGAGCACATCAGTAACAGTAAACTAGATCAGAGGCCAATGATGGTGCTACCCTATCTAATTCCTTAGCTAATTCTCTTAAACGTTCCTGCCCCACACTATACTTCTTCTTCCCTTGTGACCAGTGTGTTGACAGCGAGTGTTGTACATTGGAGGTTCTGTCATATGCATTCTGGTCGCTACAGTATGAAATAGTCATTTGTATCTAAGATCCACTCAGCATGACAAGATCCCGAAATGCTTGACGGCGTTCAACACTCGTGCCTCAACGCAGACTGGCCAATTATGTGAAGTTGCACGCATACCAGGTACCCTAAGTACTGACATTTGGTAGTGGTGACAGAAGTAGCTGTGACAGGCTTTCCTGGCGTCGGTGTAACACTAAGTAGCAAAGCCGAGACCGCATTGCTGAACTGGTTTCCGAGTAACAGCTGACTGTGCGCAGTCCGATTTCGGGAATCATGTGAAATCCACATACGTCGTGGGGAGAGACGCAAGTAGATTGTGACCTCAGCTTACGCTCCAACTGATTGTAGTTTTGACTCAGTCAAGGACGATTTCTACCGTGAACTTCATCGGCTCTTGAGCAGAGATGGCAAATCCGAAATCGTTGTCCTTGCTGGGGATCTCAACATACGGGCCAGTCGTCTGTTTTTATGTGCAAGTCACCTCTGTGGTCACCATGCGTTCGATGAGAGCCGCTCAGATAATGAGGAGGGACTTCCCACACTAAGTGAAGGAAACCGCCTGTTTCTTTCGAGCACCAGCTTCAGGCATTCGAGGAAACGTTCCGCTACTTG
>OX104065.1:54573131-54616372 GCA_944474145.2 Dicrocoelium dendriticum
ATATATATATATATATATATGCCGCATGCTGAGGGTGATATTGCATACATCATGCTTCTTCACCACATTTGGGCTACATCGACTTGCACTTACACTAGATCTTATCAACCCGAACAAAAGGTATTCCTCTTTATTTCATTTTCTCAGTTATGTTACTCCGCAGCGTATCCCTTGTCCATTTTGCATATTTACTGTCCTTCAAATTCTTTGCTGGTTGTTTGATATCCCCGGTGTCGCTGCGCTTACTGTGGATGTTGGCAAGGTGTCTACCTGTCTATCACCCTCCACCTCGATCTCTGATTCCATAAGACTGAATCGTTGCTTTGGGGACGTGGTGCACGCTCTTTGTGGTCGTGCGGAGCTCAAAAAGTGGTTGCATGCATCCATTTTGGAACGGGCTACGCCCTAACCACTGCCTTGTGTACGCATGATTCCCAATTTTTATAGACAGGATTGCTACTGCCGTGTATGTTGAAGGTTTGTGGGCCGGCTCCGTTGATGAAAGGTGGCTCCTATCCACGTGCCCCCCGGTTTTATTCCTTCGGGCTTCTGCTGTATATGGGGTGTATGGAGAGAGCTGTGGGTGGTGCAGCGCAAGCCACCCATTTTCTCTGTGGCTGTCCTATGGAGGCCGCAATGACAAGCAAATCCGGATATGATTGCTACCAACCAATATGCAATTAACAGAGTGCTACAACACATAGGTAACAACTACAAAGAGAGGAAATACAAGCGGTCCGTTTTATTTATAGGTGGGTTTATGTGTTGTGTGGGCAGAGAGCTTTCCGGTTCCCCAGGCTGAGGTTGAGGGTTGACTTAAGGGACCTCACTCGGAGCCTTTGGTCTTAAAGACCAGACGCACAAGGCAGCGGGGAGATTCACACAAGTTTCTGTATACGAAGACCGTTGACAGCCTGGTGGCTCATTCACGTCTTTATACTCGGTAGCAGTCCATGCAGAAGCTTATGGCCAGCAAGGTTGTTCATCCGCCCTCTGCTGGGTACTAGCTGCTTATGACGCGTGCAATGAAAGCCGCAAGGAAGCTGTTTTACTAATGCCGCCTTATCTTTGCACGTTATCCAGCTGTTTGTAACAGTATGTTTTTGTCGCCAAGTGTGGACGACTTGACCCTGAATGTTTGCTTAAGGCACTAAGGTTTTCCGCTAAGTCCCCCTCTCCTTTTTCTGCAGGTCGTTTCGATTGTGTGGCAACGAAGCATCAGTTCAAATGTCTGATGTACTGGTGGTGGTGGTGATGATGATGATGATGACGGTGATAATGATAATGAGTAGGAGGATGCACTATTCTTACTCATTCACTGACGGATGTCACTTGCTCTATGCAATATGTTAGCTGTATTTTTTGATGGCGCATGTTCTGCTGATCTCCATCTCTTGTGAACATGCGGTTAATACTTTCTATCCTCCTTAGGGAAGATTTGCGTTTTTGTCCCTCACACATTATATCTGTCATAACACACGAATTTCTAATTCTCGCGTTTAAACTGCACCAATTTCATCTTTTTTCGCATAGGTTCGCAGAGTTCACCGCATCAGCTGAAGTCGGCCTGCGAAACGGTTCGCTAACATATCTCCTTTTTGACTTGTCACTCTCTGACTTAAGGCCTATGTCTAGACGAGCTGCTCTTAACTGGTTCCCTATATCAACAGCTTATTGAAGAGCTAGCTGCTTTCGTTTATATACTGGCTACTGTGGTTGGTGATGGGGTTGTGTTTCTTAAATCTCACCTAGAGGTTGTAGCACAATTTTTGAGCTAACAGAATCATTGTCGTTTTCTCCTCGTTCCATATACGTCCTTTAAGGCACCCAAGTAGCAACTACCGATAATCCTTTGGGGCCAACGCGTTTCGAGATAACTTTTTGCGCACACCTAATTCTTTGATGACCTAAGTGGGTTTTCGTCGGCTTCTGTCCCTTGAAAAATCCTACGGTAGCTATCTTTTTCTGAGTAACTGCGCTGTCACTCTGGCCTCTTTCACTGCATCAGCGTCAACTTCTCTTACCGTACATTCAATCCGCTGCTTCGTGCCCATGGTTGGATCACGCTGCAACCCCAGACACGCAGTAGCTACACACTGAAATTCCTTGTTTTTATGACAGATGTGTGTTCCCGTAGGTTGCGTCATCCCTTAGCCAGGTGTGGGGTTGGACGTTGACGAGCGTTTACTGAGTCAGACATGGTGCAAATCGGCCGTTGAGGTTATATTGACTTTCAATTCAGAGCCCTGCAACATTATTATCCCCCTGCTGGCGGAATACTCGTTTTTAAAGCAATCTCTATTCTTGGTGAATGGATATCTGGCAGATTGATGTAACAATACAACATTTAGGGTACTACCTCCCAAATGGCATGTTCTTGATGTGTGTGTGCGGCAAATTGCTTGCCTCACGATGTGGAATATCATTCTTTCATGCGTTCATTGTTGATTCAGTGAAAATAGTCCTTCACCTCGTCCAAGTCAATCGGGACGAACACAGAATCTCTTGAACACGTTAATTTTTCGATACTAAGAATGTATTTTTCTCGACTGTTCGAGTTACCGTCCAGAACGTGGAGTGACCATAAGGTACAACATGATGTCAAAGTGCAGATATTATTTCAGATTTCCCGAAGAGTTCAAAATCAGGTTTATGGGACTTCAATTAGTAGAATCTGTAACAAGAAGGATGGTTTTAAAGTAGGATGAAAGTTGTTATTGAAAAAAGCACAATAGAATTAATACGGCTAACCGTGGAACCGACTCATGGGGATCTGCTTCCATGCGGTGCATTCTCTCTCGAAAGGTTTCATCCGCACTTCCATTTCCCATTTGACTTCATGTCGGTGTAAGATAACAGCAAGCGAGCCATCACTATAATAGCTCATTTTCATGGCTGTTGTTATATATAATGAGTACTAGGCTCCGAAAGATAAGTGAGCTCTCATGTTTTTCCTTTTTTTATACTCTTTTAGACCATTCAGCCCAATTCGGCTTCTGACTCTGTCAAGTCTCACACCTTTTCCACTCGTTGATTGTGTGCCAATTTGCCTTGAGTAGGCATATTTTTTCTCACCAATAGGTCTGTGACAATTTGCCACACGTGGGCGTATTAGATAATCCGGAAGCTTCATTCCATAACCTCAGGAGATGGGCCGAGTCATAGTCAACAGTGGAAAAAAGAAATATAGATGGTGGCGAAATAGAAATCATGGTAAATGAGTGGTATATAGCCGACAACTTCTACCACAGATTGTAAATAGGGAATATCTAGAAAAAGTGAAGGTAATGAAAAATGGCTCTATGAACGATTTTGAGTTAGCTCCATCAACTCCAGACAATCGAGTTGTAGAGTAATTGGTGTGAAAAGTGGACTTCACAGAGCATCAAGAACTGCCACTGGTAGTCGAGCTGTTTTCTCCGGAAAAGAAGTGATAACAATTAGTATTACGCGGCAAATGTAAAAAGAGTGTGGAACATTGGTTTTGCATGGCGAAAAGCGAGATGACGTGTTGTTGGAATGGGAGTAAGCTTAATAGTTTAATTAAATGAGGAAGATATTATTCAGAAAGTTTGCACCTATTATCATACCCTTGTCCCTTACACCTATACTTCAACCCCTTCTTCATACATTGGCTCCAATCTGCAGTCCAGTTTCATAAGTCCTTTGACTTACAACACAGTGTGGTACGTAACCAGCAATTTTCCAAACGACTGTTTAGACTCACGTAGTCGCAATTCAGTAGGTAGTCTGTTCCAGTTATTCGTCAGATAAAACTTCATGCGTATGCTTGCTTTTGTTCTACTTACGGGGAGCGAGTTTCTCTTACCTCTAATGTTATTCCTCCCCTTTTGAATGTAGCGTATACTAGTGTGTGGGGCAAATACTCGTTTGTGCATTAAGTCGACTAGAAACTTCAGGTCTAGTTTCAAACTCCGTAATCACAACGACTCTAATCTAAGCATACTACAGCGCTGTAAATAGCTTGGTGTTGGGGATTCGGTAAGCAGGGCTTTGGTGAATCGACACTGCACATTCTCCAGGCATAGACGATCACGTTTCCTACAACTGGTAAATATCATCGAACAGTATTCCAAAACTGGGCGTACGCAGATCTTGAGCAAATACAGCTTGGAATCACGCGATATCAATGATTTGAAGATTAATCGCGCTATTGGCGCATTTTGGCTGCTATGAACTCGATCTGCTCCTCTAAATTGAGGGATTTTGAATAATGAACACCCAAGGCTCTTATTGTGTTGCGGAATGGAATTGGCTTTCCACAGAGGTATAAGGTGTTCATATCTATATTGCATCGGTGTGCTAAAATCCGCATTTATCCACAGCGAATGATATTTACCAGTTGTTACACCATCTTCCGAGAGCTAATCAATCTCTCCGTATCTTTCCAAAGTGTGTTCCAGATTTCCAGAATTAAACGTGTACAGTAACTTAATATCATCAGCGGAAGGGTAGGCTGTATTATATGTGATAGTTTCTGGTTCCATCTCGCAATACCAGTCTTCTCAATGTCTTATTTAGAATCATAAAGAGAACTCAGTGCTTTAAGTTTCTGTTACGTCATTAATGTACATCACTAATGGCAGTGGACTAAGGACATTTCTTTGGATCATATGGCTAGTGCCAGGCAGCGATGGTGACCTATGGATACCTATTTGCATTTTTTGAGTGTGATCAGTAAGATCTGATCTAAACCAAGCATGCAAGCGGTTTATAATGCCACTTCTTGTAGGTTCACTTTCAGATAACCAAGTTCTCCGTGCAATTTGTCAGATTTCAATTGCTTCCAATGTTCACTCGATGCAGTGCTTCCTCAGGTGTTTCACACAACTTTAAGTTTTTTGTCTTACAATTCACCCCAGTTGTGTGGCGTTAGTTTGAACAGTCTTGACGCGTTCAAACGGTTCAGTACTGCAATGGACTTTCCACTTTGTCCCTTATTTCTCTTTGGAGGCTTCTTGTCGGATCATCCGTAGCGAAGGGAATCGGGTCTTTCCGCACCTTGTAAGCAAGCATCGCGTCGACTACCTGACGGTGATACCTACCGATGTTCACCATTACTAACCCACGTGTGATTTCATCACACTTGATCTTTCTGTCATTTTCACTCATCATTTCCAGTTGCACTTCTCCAGAGCCGTTTCACCTCGCGCAGGCGCCTCATCGCATCGCTGCACCCGAAAAAGATTGTCTGCCGACCGATCGATGGCGTGCAGCGAAAGCGAACCAGATCCACAGGCCACTACTCAGCCGAACGCACTGCGAGCTTTTCCACTTAGTCCGACCACTTCAACTGCTATGAGTGAAACCGATCCGTTGGCCTCTCCTACGATGGAGCAAGGTATGAACTCTAGTCCTAGCACTTCAGTCCCCGATCACCAGTCTTCTGCTCTCTCTAAAAAGGCTCGTAAGGTTTTCCGCCAGCGGGTGCTCAAAGCGCGTGACCTGACGGGGCAAAGCGTCCAGGAGACGGAAATGGAGTCAAGTGAGTATGGCCACGATTGCATCTTGTTTTTATTGTTTTATTTCTATCAAATTGGAATGTTTTGGCATTTGAGGTGTTCAACAAAGCATTCTTTTGACTCCGATAGGGTGTTCTTTTTTCTGCGGATATTTCGCCCCAAAATTACGCAATAACATCAGTGCGGCTTTTCGGATCACTTCCAGATCCAAGTGATTATTGCTTGACTACTGCTTTGAATGGCTGGTCTCGACGTACTCACGTGGGCTGATTAAGTAGTCATCTCCTTTGTCCAGTTGGCTTCCTTCTTCCTCTTTGAAAATTTTTATGTCCCTTCAGTCTGAGTCAGATTAGTCCATAGTGCTTCATAAACAGTCTTTAGTTCCAAATGTCTACTGAGTGCCAAGCTTGGATGAACTCGCTTTACATTTTCTTGCTCCTATTATTCTAACATTCTTCAAATCGAATTTATGATTTTTTTTGCGTCCATGTGCGTCGAACGTACTGAGTCCTGATCATGTCGGCAGATGACCAGGCCATGTTCATTTAGTTTTGTGCCATGTTTCCTTCTTGTCTGCCACATATAGAGTATTTGTCACAATGTTTGTAGGAGGTGTGTTGCAAATCATACTATTTGTGTTTCTCCTTGTTTATTTTATCCTTAGCATTGAGGAGTTTGCTCCGAATCGTTTTTAATAGTTTCTGAGCCTATCCTGTCGATGAAACGCCTGCAGTCAAAATACTCAACACGGAGAACAACCGAACCCCATCATCTACATCACGAGCTATAAATACTCTTTCTTTTGTTTAATTTTCCCGGTTTGAATTATATAGCTGACACCGGTGTTAGTACTGAATGCGATACTTCACCGACGATGTTATTTCGTCTAACAACGAAACATCTTGAAACAAGCAGGCAAGGTGGCACATTCATGCTTATTACTTTGTTTTATATTTTCTGCTATTACCAGCCCGGAACCTGTTCACTAATCCTCAAAAAGACAGAGGTATGCGGGAAGTACTTAAGTTATTGGAGACAAGCTGATAATTTCCAGGGAAATTGATTGGTCCAAATCGTTTTCTTGTGTGACCGATGGCTTCGCCGAGAAGATTACTCTTTCTCCTCTCTTAATTATTTCAATTTACCACTTCACTCTAGCAATGAGTCCTCTCACCTCGGACGGTGGTCAACCTGAGGTGGTGGTTTCCGCCTCTGCAAAATCTGTGTCGAAACTGGCTCGTCACTGGCGTCGGACTTTATTATCAGCTTTGTCTACCATCTGCAGCCATCGCCACGCTTATGTTTTTATGAATCCCGTTACGGAGGACATCGCGCCTGGATATAGCTCGGTTGTTTTCAAACCGGTCGATTTGACCACCATCCGTCGCAAATTGGAGACGACTTTAGGCAGCTTGAGTACAACCTTACAACCGCCCACTAATCCAACTCAGATTCTGATCGACGCGGCTTTTGGCCTCGTTCGGGACATCATGCTTATGTTTGCGAACGCTCGGATGTACAACAGCCAAAATCACGAGGTGCACAAGATGGCTCTCGACATGTTCAATGATACTGTGGTTGAAGTAAGTCTATTCTTTGCCCCCTCCCACTCAGTTCACAATGTTTTATAAAATGCATTTTTCGGTTTCTCTGCGCAACCACCATCGAATATTTCACCTTCCGTCCCCCTTCTTCCCCGTGTTCCTGCTTGAGAATCGCATTGGTCAAGTTAACATTGTGCTTTATGCACCCATGAAGAGTGAATATTCAGCTGTAACACACACGCTAAGGGCACAGATAAAATCAAATAACAGTATGACAAATGTATATGATGCGTCACCAGTTAAAAATGTGGCAGGGGCGACATCATCGATTCAGTCTGGCAATAAGGACTTGTTTGACTACATCTTGTTCCCTCAGAAAACGTGACAAATAGGGAACAGCTGACCGTAGGCCCATATGCGGGCATAAATAACTTTGTGCGTTTGTCTCGTCGAAGAAGTTGAGTTACACTCAGACGGTGCACAATAGAGAGGGTGACTGGCCTCATAGTGAGTATCTTGGACGCCAGTCTTTCGCAGGAGCGAACATGATTGGACACAGAAATTCCGCTGCATCGAGCAAGATGCTTCAGCGACCTGTTGATCACTTTGAATTGCCCGTTTAAGGGTCTGGGAAATATCACAGCTGAGCAGTGCGTCCATTGCGATATGACTCAAGCGATGACAAACCGTAGAATCAAGTAACGAGGCACGGATGATGACCTAACTCGGGAGACGTAGAATGTTAGTATTCTGACTTTAGTGAATGTTTCCTTCATGTTATGTGACCACATAAGATCCCGACTTAGTGTAACTCGGAGATATTTCACTAATGAACAAATGTTGTGACTGACACTCTCAAGACTAAGATGCGGGGTGCGCGTCAGGAGCTGTTGGTAACAATTTTCCTTGGACAGCGATAAAATAACATAGTTACACTTTAATGCATTAAGTGAAAGACAGCGGGATTTGTCCCAGGAGGTTAGGCTGTCCAAGAAGTATTGCAAGTTGGCAGATGAATCTGTGTGTGATTGGGTACACCAAGGATCACGACATTAGCATACTTCAACAGGATGGCTTCCTTTGGAGCGGGAATATAGTTAATGCAAAGTAGAAAATACAAATAAGGACAAAATAGCTCCCTAAAGGACATCTGAATTTGTAGTAACTGGGGAAGAGCTTCTTCTCTTAATCTTGGTAAACTGCGTAGGATGAGCAAGATAATCTTTAAGAAAAAGTAGTAGTGAAGGTTGAACTCCGGAAACTAGCAGATCGTGTAGCAATGGCTTTCGGTTTACACAACCGAGAGCATTTCTGTAATCCAGGAAGCAGATCCGCTTGAGTTTGTTTTTTCTATCTAGTGATGAAAGCACCGGGTGTACAGGCTAATGCATCCAAAGTGGACCTTGAACTGCGATAGGCGAACTGAAAAGGATCATTTGAGTGGGTTTGGACAAGCATTCTTTCAAGTATGGTTCGTTCTAATGTCTTCAAAGCCACAGATATACAAGCAATAGGCCGGTACTTACGGGTCCTTTTTTTGGCACAGGTGTAATGGGGACGCTTCGCCAGCAGTCGACTCTCTTGTGCTGATGTAGGCACATGGTTCAGAAAAAGTCTGTGCTAAGACATTAGCACATTCCTTGAGGACTATAGGAGATAGTCTGTCTGGTCCAGACACTTTGAACGACTGTATCCGTGTTAATTCCTTGTGAACTGTTACGCTATTTGTAGGTGGTGAAGGTTGTGGGAAGACTTGCAACGGCAAAAATGGTAAGTGCAATGTTGAATCATCTTTATGACCACAGTAATTACAGTTTAATTCCTCCACATCGAGAACAATGTGTGTGACATTTCCGACTGCGCCACTCAGGTTCTTCATCATTTTTCATATTTCTCGGCAATTATTCTTTCCAAGTATACTTTAGACATACATATGGTTGGGGTCAGTCAATAAAAACTTTATTGAAGTGGCGTCTTTGGGCTTGTCAGCTTTCTCTTTGAGTCTGCGCAGGCTGCACGAATGATGATGCTTTCCATAGGACAACAAATATCGAAGCAATAGTTCAGCTAGCTGGTTAAAGGATCACAAAACTTCCATACATCACTTGTAAAATTTCTTGAAATCTGTAAAGCCAACAGTTTCACGCAGTGGGTCAATTTTTCGAGAAGACATTGATTTTGCGTTAACTTGCGATCTTTGCAGCGAATAACATTTTTGTTATTCCTTTTGCCATCAGTTATGAGAGACAACTTTATGGTGGCATGATCTGAGCTTCCAAGTGGTGCCTTGGTACAAACAGAAAAGTTTTTAAATAGTTGACAAACGAAATGTCTAGGGTTGCTTGTAACCTTGCAGCAGCTTGCACGATGTTCTTCAGTCCAAGATTGGTAATAAAACTAGTGTCGAATCGATTAAAGCCACCAGCAAAAACACAAAGAAAAATCTGTGTTCAATGACGGTATTTGTAAACGCGTCACAAAGGTTTTCAGCATCAGCTAAGGGGGAGTTGGGTGAAATATAAATGTTGGCTAATAAAATCGAGCGATAGCCATTCAATTATCGAGGCCTGCATTTCACAATTAAACAGTTAATGCGCTGCGCGTAATGACTAAAAATATTTTTTGTTGACGTGCACCATGAAGAATTTATGTATGTGATAACGCCACCGCCACGGTGCCTGTGTGTACATGGCCGGTCAACGCGATGCACTTTACCGTCAAGTGCCACAAATGTATCTCCTACGTCATCGTGCAGCAAGGTTTCTTGTAGCACAGTGATCAAGTTGGGAGTATTCGCGACAGCTTGTTATAGTTTTAAGCTCTTCTAATATGCTCACAAGCGAACGGATGTTGTTACTTATCAAAATAGGTATACTCATACGGTTGAGTATTTTCATTCGAAGTGCAACCCGTCATCCAGCGCGATGCTTTCTTGTGGAACTACTTCGTTTTCCTTTGATTCTTTTCCTTTTGTTCCGTACCGGCTGTCCAGGAAAAAGTGCTAAATTCACGTTCGTGGAAATGTGCAGACTTTTTAAAATGTCACGGGCGTAGCTAATCAGGACCCGGTTCGCCCAATGAAAACTTGATGAGTTAAAGCAAAAAGAGCAAAAGAAATAGTGAATGTGAGCCTGTGTGTTGATAAGTCTGGTGGACAGCCATTACAAACACGGCCGAATTTAAAAGCCCCTCCTGAATGCTTTAGATGCAAAGCATTCTTCATGTGATCACTATTGCATCATTGCTTCTTTTTTTCTCCCAAACTCGAAGCTTTTAGCTTATAAGCCTTATGCCTGATGGGATGTATATTTCGTCTGTCCCTCAGCTACAGCCACTGTGGTCGGTGCTCGTTGAGGACATCCCTGGTTTTCCTCCATTTCCGGAATCCACACGCGATACGCGATCTCATCAATGTAGGGTGACAGTTCGCCCACCTGCTCCGAATCCCATTCCCTTGGCATCTTCACCTGGTCCGCAAACCCCTCAAAGAGCAGTGGATCCTGTGTTGTCTAAGCCACCGCTATCATCGTCAACACGTCAGACAAAACGACTCATTCCTGAAGTGAGTTCACGAGCCTGTTTGTCACGTACAAACTGGAGTCGACGTTGTTTGTTGTCTGTCCTTCCACATTTTGTTGTATATTGAGTCAGTTTGGCGCACACACAATACGAATTACCTAACCACGCGTTTCATTTTTGGGCACATTTGATGTAATTGATTAGTACTGATTTCACATCCTTACGGGAGTCCGCAACTCTTATGAATGCTTCCTGTCATCCATTCCGCAGACTCCTTCGACTCCATTGCTGCTCCGAAAACGACGCCAATCCGACGGCGACGCGCCTGTCAGTGATGCCAACCGGTCTAAATGACGAACGAGGCTCCAATACTGTGCACTTGTTCATGCTGTTATACATTGTTGAAGAATTATACAGACTGTACCATACTCAAACTTCGTTCTCTTTTCCTTCGCAACTCATGCTCTCCTTTATGAGCCCAGTGCTTTCTGTTGCAGCGTTTGGGTTAATGGATTTCTACCCGACATCACGCACTTACATAGACGTGACAAAGGAGGAACGTGAAGGCAAGGTGCGTGTAGTTGGATGACTTCAGACCGAAGCTTCCTCTGTCTCTTCCCTATCCCTCTTCCGCTTCTCTAACAAACTCTCAGTTTGTCACAATTTAACGGCCATCCGTCGGTGTAGTGTCTAGTTTATTCCTCGACAGCACGAAATGCAGCCACCCACATAAGATCTGATCATAGTGGTTTGTTTTGCTGTGTCTGCCTCGTAACTGCAAAAAAACATGACAGTTTTAAAAGGTAAGGGCAGCCCAGTTTACATTTATTTGCATAGTCCTTCAATATACATAAGTCGCGCACTGCATCGCCAACAACTACGGTTTGCTGATATGGTCTGAGCGGCTTTCCCTACTAGATTTCCGACGTATGATAGTGCGGGAGTCAGTATTTCATTAGTGCTCATCACAACCCATCTTCCAACAGCGTTTTTTGCGTACAGTTTTCCATCCCAAATCTTCCCAGGGATCTCCTTGCCTTCATCGATATCGAGTTTGAGGTGAAACTCATCTCACTGCGCTCGCTCTTTGTTCATCTCTACGTTGCATACTTCTATTTCCGTACTCAGGTTCGAGACGTATGTCGGAACGCAATTTGGAGTTTGTCTTCATGTAAACCAGGTCACGGTATCGAACAACTGTTGGACGAGTCCACTGACACATTTTGGCAATCAGACGGACCACAGCCTCACTGTGTCAGTATACAGTTTCCTCAGAAAACCACACTTACTCGCCTCTGTTTGTACACGGACTACAAGGCTGACGAAAGTTACACTCCTAGCCGGTAAGTGAAATTCTCTGCTACCTGTCGTATTAGTTATCCATTTCATCACATTGTGTTCATTTCTCCCAGCGAACTTTTAGTCCCACATCGGTCTGTTTCACGCGTTGCCGCTGTTGCGTAATTTTCGACACACTGATATACGCTCTGATGGTCTGGATGTAGAACACTTTGTTTCAGAAAGGATGTAATCAGCACCACCACTTGGTGACAAAATTGTAGCGCTTTCCGCAGCTGCTTCGCATTGACGACGATGTCCGCCTTTAATCCTTAAACTATCTCACTTCGTTTGTTCGCGTTTGTGTATCGTGCTAAAATGTGTGTCGGAGGTGTTCGCATCACTCGCCTATTCTCTGTTCTACCACTAATCGAGCATGTGAAATCCTTTCTTATCCAACAATCTAGATAAGGCCACTACATCTCTCGATCCACTACGTGATTGACATCTCGTGTGTGATCAATTCGTGCGCGATACCTCTAGAGTGAATGTTCAGCCATGTCACCGTCATTCTACACTTTCACAAATAAGGAAAAATGCACCCGCTACTGTGCTGCAACCCAATCCAGTAAGGTATCCGAAAATGGGTAATAAATGTTGAACAGTATAAATTAAAAACACGTAATATGTATTTTATTGTGCATCCGCAGAGAGGTCGTAGTTGGCGTGTCCCCAACCAAACTTGTTTATCGTCTTACTAATCCCACCCCGGGAGTCGGGGGACTCTAATTGAGGCCAGTTTTGACGCTAGAGTCTTTGTTCCTCCTCTTCCACTCAGTCACAGGTCGCGCAGACCACGCACTTCGCGGGAGTTCGTTTGCTAACACCTGTAACATGTGACCAAGTCATCGGAGCTTGGCGCTTGAAATAATTGGTGCTTAGTTGTCCACTTTTCTTTCTGTGTCATCAACACGATGCTGGACCCGTTCGTTCTTCACACGGTGCTCCCATCAGATATGAGGTGAACTTCGAAAGCACCGGTGGCCGAACATAAATACCCTCTTTATTTCTATCGATTTGATGATCAGGTTTCACAACCGTACAGTAGTGTAAACGGACTGCTGCATTGTCGAGCTTTTATTATATGGTTTATCGCTTCATCCTCTACTCCACAGGCGCTGATACAGCTCACTAGGTGGTGAAGTTTCTGAACGACCTTGCAGATACCCACCAAGATTCAGTACTGAGGTGGCTACCTGCCAATCATGGAAGAAGGTTTTACTTTTCGGGAATGCAAAGTAAAGCCCCAAATGAGCTGTTAAAGATGAGGGCAATATCACCTGTGTTAGGGTGAGCAGCTGCTAAGGAATGGATCAGTGAACCCTACGTAGACTAAAATCTAACCTTCTTCCAAAAATCAAGTAGAATAATCGCATTGGTCGATCAGTGTGTTCTGGGACAACCTAATATTAGTGTTGGTAAGTAAAGAGTAGAAGATAGAAACCATTCAAGGTCATCAAGAGCACATAACTAACAGTCGTCTGCGCTATGTAGTTGTCTTGTGTTTGGCGGCCAGTAAACTGGGGGAGCTGAGCCTTTTATTGATCAACCATTCGGAATAGTCAGATCCCAAAACACCCAGTCAGCGTGACACGGCGCAACCTTGTTGAGCACAACTTGACGATGGAGAGTTTTTAATTAGGGAACCCGAAAATGCCATTTCAATGGAGGAGCTCACGGCTATACTTCAACATCCACAGAAACAATTTGAAGGAACCAGACATGGTTGATCGTACATATCTTCCAGTTTCTTGCGGTACGATCAGGGCAAAGCACTGAAAGCAGAAGTCATCTGTGGATGCGGTCGCTGACAGCATTTGGGAGTTCCACTATGACTCGGATGCCAGCCTCACCTACAATTCTTAGGTCAAAATATGCGAATACGTTTTTCGGCCAGAATTTGACGAATTTGACCACTAATGGAAGTGTAGACTGCTTTTACGCAAGCTAGTAATCAAGGAGCACGACAAGTTTTTTCCATCTTATTTTGCCAAAATGCCCCAAAGATTTTGCTTTCGACTAACTGGTACCTTTGTGGAATGATATTTTTACTGAACAGTCTTCCTTATCCCGCGTTTTATAAAGATGCATAAAGTTTGTTAAGTGCACATCAGACGATTTGCCGCCTTACGCAAATACTGTCGACTTTCATTACGGACGTTTCAAGCTGGGGGAAATGGTGGATGATGAGCTAATGGCCCCGATTTCCGTTTGTGTTCTTCAAGCGCCTGAGGATGCCGAAACACGTCTGAGGTTGCTTAGTAAGATTAAGCTGGACCCGTCCATATACCTCATGTCCATCACCTCTAAATCTCAGTGGTTACTCAATTTGTAACACGATAAGAACCTGATCGCCGTAGATGTGTTGGCAGTGTCAAACCAGCACGGAAGTCCAGCGAACGTCCCATACTGTGAGACTAATCAGACCGCCATCATTATGAAGACAATATGGGGAATGGCACTTCGTCAGCTTCTGTCTGTTCAGTGAGCATTTTTGTCAGAGGATGATCACTACCGGGCATCTGCTAATAACAATAACGTCCCCACCAAATATTCTAACATGTTTGTACCCACATCTAACAAAACAAATATATCAGCTTTATGCTGTTTTTCTACCTTCCGTACGGGGATTGCAGGGCGCGTAGGTTCGTTACAGTACTTGGGAATCAAGTGCCCGTAAACCTCTGAGTTGAGACTGCTTCGGATGTCAAGCTCATATTCGAGGAACTTTGGAAAAAGATCTGTAATGCAACCATACATAGGACAACTTGGGTTGCAACCCATGCTTCAGGAAGATCGCTGAACTTGGTTGGTGAGATTTATTGCCCTGTACTGCTCAAAGACTTCCAGTTGGACAGAGCTTGCTACGTAACAAGCCACCCGATCTGGACTTACTCAGTCCCGACTGTATTGACAATTTGAAACTACTTGAGGTTCACCGGAATTCCGTGTGCAACAAATTAAACGACGTGGCTATGAATTGGACGGAGATTTACAGAGAAAATACCCACTGATGTTTCCGGATTGTGTAGGATTGTGCACGAAAACCAAGGCCTGTTTATGCCTGCGACCAAACGCAAGGCCATTTTTTTGACCAAAGCAGCCAGTTCCATATACAGTGGTTTTAATCGTCCACCAAGCACTTGACAGGCTACAGTCAGCCGAAGTTATCTAACCGACTAATTACTTTTCATGGACACTCCTCATTGTAATTGTAACAAAAGTCTAAAAGAAAGATCTGCCTATATACAGCTTATGCTACAAGCCCAATTGCTGCGTTAGAAGACCCCTACCACACTCTGCATCTTCCTATAGATCTTATTGCGTTTCTAAACAATGACATTTATTTTGTCAAACTGGACTTATCCTACACATATCTCCAGGTTTGAATGTCGGAGGAATCACGGAAGTTGCTAAACACCCACCGTATACACGCGCACCATTTAGCGTTAAGTTGGCCCCAACAATCTCTCAGCACATACGTGGATACGGTGCTACAAGCAATACCATAAGCCACCGCACACTTGGCCGATGTCATTTTCATGGGATTTAACTCGGAAAAACTACACCCATGAACAGAACACGTGCTTGACATGATAATGGAGTAGGGATTTCGACTGAGAATGGACAAGTGTGAGTGAGCTTCTCATGACCTCCATTAAATACTCCGGCTTTATCATTAGCCTGATCCATCAAACATCGAGGTGATCAAGAGCATGCCCCTACCTAAAGACTTGGCGACATTAAAATCTTTCCTTGGTTTGATGAGTTACTACAATACCCAACTAACGTCTCCGCACGATCTACGCGGACCACCACCAAACCAATCGCTGATAAGCAATCTCCCTTGGGTCTGGACCACCGAATATAAGGAAGCTTTCGAGTATATCAAATATAAAACATTTACTCATTGTAGTTTTCATTCTATTCCATTACTTTTTTTCTTTCCATGGTTGGCCACTACTGGGCTGATTTCCCGAGGTGATGGATTAAAGCTTTCAAGATAAATAATTACACCCACGTAAGGCGAATTGCCACAGACCCATTAGCAAGAAAAAATATGGTGACGGACCAAAAAACGAGTCTTATTTGTTGGCGGTTTATTACATAGAACTGTGGCCGTAAAAAAGCATCTTCGTGATGACAGTCGCTGGCTTTAAACAGTGGCCAAAAAACCCAATCAATACGATGAGGGCTTACTTACCTTTAAGACACATCAGCACATGGCCAGCTGAGGCGTGGAAGGGTAGATGAGACCTCACGAGAGACTGCTCCGCATGAAAGCTGGTCCCCAGGATACGGTTCCACGGGTGGTCTTATTACTTTACTTGAACTGCTTGCTCCACCTACATTTATTCCTACACTCTACTTTCCACATTTTTATTACTTCTAATTAATTGCAGACCGTAAGAACTTCTCTGCGACCTGTTTTGTATAATTCAGAAAAATTTTCTCTACCATCCGAGTATGTATTACACATATATCAAACAACGCATTTGGACTGTCTCACACCGTCGAGAAATATACAATTTAATTATCTATTTACGAATCGCCATTACCCTAAGGATTGGTGCATTGAGCATGCGTCCGCCTTGGCGTCGCACTTCTCTTCCGTGTTTTCAAATGATCATGTGCCTTAACTGGTTGAGAATATCCGTAGCCGGAGATGTGGATGTGGGTTTTGCACTGCTGTCCGAGCTGAATGATTATTTTGCAGACGTTTCACTACCAGACTAGACAATATCGTCAGTTTAGCTTTAAGGTCCTGTTTTGCAGAGCCTTGTATCCGACTTCGAGATTTAAGTGCTTATTGATCGAGTTCTGCTTTGAATACCAGGCTTTAGTAAACTCACGTGCTTGCCAGCTTGTGGCTCTTCCGAGGATTTTGACATGCCTCAGGTCGAACTGGTGGTCTTCGGCATCCAAATGTGCGGACATCTAACAGTTTTTATCATTGCGGCGGATGGCTAGGTTATGTTCATGTAGTCGTGTGCCAAGCTTTCTTCCTGTTTGTCCTACATAGTATTTGTCACAGTCTCGGCAGCATATCTCTTAGATTACACCAGATGTTTCCCACTTGCTAATTTTATCTTTCACTTTGAAGAGCTTTTTTCGAATTGTTTCTGTGTCGGTGTGTCTGTGCCTACTTCGGCTTACACAGCCCTTACTGAACTCTCTTCGCCAACCTTGTCGGCACCAACTCTTTAGTCCTTATCGGCCATCATCTCGTCTGCCGTAACTGACCTCTTCAACAAGTCGCTGTCCGAGAATTCTTTCTCGATTGATTGAAAATGCTCAATAGTACGGCCTATCCCGAAAAGCGGTCACCCTATCAAAGTGGACAACTACAGGTCAATTTGTTTAACATCTATTTTTGCCAGATGTCAAGAAATTGTAAAGAAGGGTTTGCTACAGCTGTTACGGTCAAATGATCTTACGCTCACACAGCACGGTTTCATATTAGGTCATTCGTATATCACCAGTCTGCTCGTGATGAGACCTGAATGGTTGTAATCAGTGAACCAAATGACGTCTGTCGACATGACCTACATTGATTTCAGCAAAGTGTTTGACAAGGTGAACCATGAGGTCCTCCTCTATAAGCTTAGTGTATGCGGTGTTGGCGGCTCACTGCACCAGTGGATCTGCGAATTTCTCGTTGACCGAAACTGGAGGATACAAGTTGATAGACATTTGACTGGTATCATTCGGACAGTGCCGCGGCCTACAATGATTTACCTCAGTTTCTTCATTATCCGTATGCCCTGTTTGTTGAATACCTGAAGATGTGAAGAGTGATGAGCACTTCTGATGACTGCGGCCTACTTCAGCAATCCCTCAACCGCCTTTCCATGTGGTCTGCAGAAGTCTGCCTCCCGGTCAACACAGGCAATTCGTATTCATGAACCTGAGAAACAGTGGTGACGACCGAACCGACATTTTTGATGACCAACTGCTACACCCCACACCTTATGTGAAAGACGCAGGCCTACTCTGACATTGCGATTTGAAGTCCGTGGATAACACGAACAGGCTACACTGCAAGTAATCACGGCGGAGAGCAACATGCAGAAAACATAAGCGTGCTATCACTTTCTAACAACACACTCAAGATTCTTATCAAGTATATGAGCAAGAATATTTTGAATAAAGTGCTCAAGGAAATAAAATTAAGTTCTTTCTTCGCAATACAGTTAGATGAGTCGACCGACGTTGCATCCTATTCCCAGCTACTGGTCTATGTTCGGTACATAAAAGGCGACCGCTTCAAAGAAGAGTACTTGTTCTCAGAATCATTGAGCACAACTACACGTGGCGAAGATGTCTTTCGAACAGTAAAGGATTTTGTCGAGAAAAAGGATCTACAGTGGTCGAGGTTGTTGGGTGTCCGTACAGACGGAGCACCATCCATGTTGGGCGTCCGTTCTGGATTCCAAATGTCGGTCAGAAAATTTGCTCCGAACTGTACCTTCAGCCACTGCATAATACATCGTTATGCTTTAGCAGTGAAAACTCTTCCGCCTGTTTTGCTGGACACATTAACCAACATAGTGAAAATAATAAATGTCATTCGCGGTAGTGTGACATATATAAGAGTTTTCAAAAAGTTGTGCAATGCGTTTGGCGGCAAATTCAACGTGTTGTTATTACACTCGGAAGTGCGTTGGTTATCACGAGCTAGGCTGTTGCACCGAGTGCTCGAGCTTCGAGAAGAAATTGCAATGTTTCTTAAAAGGAAAGAGCTGTATAAGGGCAAGGTGAACGGGTTACACGTCATGATAACAGACAACGTATTTATTTCCAAACTAGCATATCTTGCAGATTTCTTCGGAGAAATAAAGGCACTGAATCTCAGCTTGATAGGAAATATGGCTAATATCTTAACTGCTTAGGATAACGTTGCCAGTTTTCTTCGTAAAATGCAGCTTTACCAACGCAGAGCAACAGTTGACCATGTGTCGATGTTTCCAGAACTATCATTGATGCTCGCTGGAAGAAATGAAACATGCGCTTTCACAGATGATATCACTTGCCACTTGTCATCAGTAGTCCATTCCATCAGCAAATATTTTCCTGATTTGAAAAATCGCCAAGTAAATGCCTGGGTGCTAAGACTCTTTTCAGTGGATGAGGAAATCTTTCTGGATACTGCCATCGAAGCCAAAACACAATTCCTAGGAATGCGCGAAGATAACGAATTAAAAATAGATTTCCAAAGCACACTACTGATGGCATTTTGGATAAAGATAGGTGGTGCGTATCCATTGCTATCGGAAAGAGCCTTGAGCATATTGATCCCATTTGTAACAACGTATAGATGTGAAAATGAATTTTCGGAAGTGGTTTCAATGAAAACAAAAGCAAGGAGTCGAATGAACCTGGTGCACGACTTCCGATGTGCATTAGCAGAAACTGAACCAAATATACCAGAAATTGTTAGCACTATGCAATATTAACCGTCCCATTGATGCATATCGCCTCTTGATTACATACAATGTTGTACCAAACAACTGTTTTCTTTCTTTTATTGATCGTGAGTTATTCCAAATAGCTATCAGTTCCCGTACTTAGAAGCAAACAGTCGGTAGTTATTCCTTAGCGTTTGAAACGGAGATTGGGGGGCGGGTTGATTATACCAAACCCCGTTTGTGAGAGCCTCGAAAATGTTAAGAATCGCCGGTGTACAGCAACATGCGTTAAGGATAAGTGTGATATCGCTTTCTAACAGCACCATCAAAGTCGCGTTCAGGACATCAGTAAGAATACTTTGAACGCGGTACTTAATGAAAGAAACTCATGCGATTTTCTTCGCACTACAATGGAGGTCGCGTTTATTCGCATGATCGAAAGTAATTACATATGGTATTCATTTGCCGTAATTTAAAGAAAAAATGCAGTAGTTGCTGGTTGCTTGGCTTTAGAAAGTTTGAGGCTAACTGCTTAAACTGAACCGGCTTTGGGGTAACAGCCTCAAAAAGCTTGGGAACCGCTATTGTAGACCTTCCAGAGCGGTTAATAGGACATCTTCAATCGCAAGTTCAAAAGAAACGGGGACATGGAGCATCCCTGTTGCACACCGCAAGTGACAGCAAAAGAGGAAGTGAGTTAGCCGTAAGCCCTTACTCTTCTCCAGACCTTTTTGTGTAATGCTCTAAAGAAGACGTTATGCTCTTTGGCTACCCCATTCCTTTCCAGACAACGCTATAAAGTAGGTAGATCGACAAAATCGAACGCAGTTCGGATGTCCAAAAAGACGCTAATGATAGGTTGGCGATGAAGGTGGCGCCGCTCGAGGAGTTGGCGGAGCGTAGACATGGATGCACTAACACACCTTGTTCAATCTGTAGCGTTTGCACTGCATCAAAGATGTAAATCTGTGCGGCTTCTTTACTTTGCTTATTCTAATGCCTTCCGAAGCGTGGATAGATAAGTGCTGTTCACCCTACTTTCCGAAAACAGGGTTCACTCGGGTGTATGTCATCTATCGGGTAACTATTTTACTGATTGTGCCCACTTCACCAAGCTAAACTGTTAGAACTCGGTTCGCTGAGTCAGCTGTGGTGTTCTGCATGGAGCGATCCTATAAACTTTTTTTATTCCCTTTATATATTGAAAATCGCCCTGTACAACCCACTTTTATAGGACGCACGTATGCTGACGCTGTCGTGCTGGAATATACGACTGTCACTATTCAAGTTTCCTCATTACTTCAATGTTGATTAGCATAACTGGTAGAGTGGACTTCATCCAGATCCCTTGCTCTTAACGCTTCCCAGTGCAGTGATGTAATATTTTCTTTTCTTCTTGGCAATAAGTTACGGTTTCCTATAAATATCTCCGCTCTGACCAAGCTACAATTCGAAATGCAGGTCATCTACTATCAAATATCTCGGTATCCTTTTGTCCCAAAAACTTTTGGTCCACGTACTCTTGGCAAAGTTTTCACCAACTAAGGATATTTTCGTTACATACTCTCAGATTTGCGATATTTTCATTACCCGCTAGTTAAATGTGGAGTTTCATGACTTCTTCCATCGCCCCCTATTGGTTATACTACTCTCCGTTCGTCTTTCTTGGATTGCCTCAGAAGGACTACACCTCATATGTACGATCGGTAAAACATGTTTTTCTATGCAGCCGTTTACCCAAAGTTCCTCCAGTTGATTTGATCATTTCTAGACATCTTGGGGCCTGCAATCAGTCGTATCGTAAAACTTACTTGTGAACATGCTGCGCAAACGGTTTTTAGTGTAACAATAGTGTATACGTTACATTTGCTCCTCACCCCTGTATTTCTTCATCCATACTATATTTCGTTACATCCACAGCCATGGTGTTGATGCTGATAATGAGCCCATCTGGACGTTTAAAGGTTATTTCTTAAAGCTGTTTTTGATGACTTTTTCTACTCCTGATAACGTTGGTCTCCCCGTGCTCACATATCTCTACTAGTTTGGGCCCCTTGCTCAAGCTTTTGCCGAGATTTCTTGGTTCAGAAACAGTTAGAACAACCATCACCCATCGTCGGATTGTGTTGTTGCTACGATTTCAGTTTCCACAAATTGAAATAATATAAAATTAATATCTAGCTTTTCCCGCATTAATAGACTAAGTCTCACCATCACCGAGCACTGTAACCGGACACCCGCCTACGCGTTTGGATTTGACGAAATTGGCACATTACTTAAAATGTTTTGATACAGCAACACACATTCTGACCATTGGATTGCTGTCTTGGACAGAGGATGTGGGGGTGGTTACCTACAACTCGTTTACCAATGATGTTTGCTACCATTTTGTCTGGTTTTCACTGGAACCCTTCCTCGTGATCTGTAGGCGACGTGAACGCCTGTCATCTACCTCTCAAATTGTTGCCCCTTCTTTAACAAAACGAAGTAGCATATGAATGGCGTTAGTAGTGCCGTGCTGTTTTTAGAGTGACGCGGAGAGATTGCATAAATCACACATAAAGCAAACAAAACGAGAGCTACAAACGAAATGGCTGATGTATTCTAGTGACAAGCAATGGATTGCTACAAAGCCTGAGCGATGTTAAAACTTCCCACCACATTTTTTGCAGGTAATGAATAAAAATCGTATTGTTTTGTGTAACTCTTCATCTTCTCTCCGGTGTAATGCGCCTCTTTGATTTAGTGCCAATGGTTAAAGCGTTCGCTGAAGTTGTTTACATGGCACCGCTCTATAGACTCCTGTTGAACTGTAATCCAACATGGAATATGAGGAGGTGAGCCTAACTTTACTGGTAGCAGTAGACAAGTGAGTCACCTGCCAGAGTCGTCAATATTGCTTCGAAATCCGTTTCGAAGTAGACATATGTACTGACTACCTTCTTTAAACTCTCACACACAGCAACACAGCTTTCCGCCACAAGTTTCTATACCGAATTACAGGACGGTCACAGAATACCAGGACACACTGAGATCAAACTGATAACATCACCATCAACTGTAGGGGGTACACATCATTATAAGATTGTGGATGAATCTGAAGCGTCTCCTTTGATTTTGACCATGGTCTCGTAACCTCATCCTGATGAAATGCCGAAACTTGATAGTGTCTGCACTTAAAGCACATTCACAATCCACGTAGCGACTATTCATTTCGAGTTGCAGCGTCAGCTGTCACTAGCGTATAAGGTGGACAAGCGGAATGTTATCGCCTTTAATGCGTGTTTGAATGGGGATGGATTTATGAAGCTTCGACCGGATTAGTCGAAGCAGGAATGATTTTGTTGTTGCGGCGTAAATTTCACGGTATCGGTATCACTTTGAAATATCGTCGGACTACGGGTCTGGTATACATTGAACACGGCCAACAGTACGATTGGCAGAGTGCCACAACGTGTGAACAAATATAATACAACAATAATAGGGAAGTAGAGAGAGTAAAAGGTGTAAAACTGGAGTCATGGAATCAAGATCTCACAAGTTCGCCATTGCTCACTGTTTCATAACATTTCCGAAGTGGTTTCCAGCCGAGTGTGTTCATGGTCCTTGCTTCCCCAACCGGGGATTCGAGAGCGCCCGACCGTGGCCAAACGTGAGATCAACCCCTACATATTTTCAGCACAAGTCATTTGATGGCCACCTTATCTTCGCTTCTAGCCGACTTATGTGCGCGCAAAGATTGCACGGCGCGGAAAGCTCTCAGTAGGCATGCGAAACACGTGCCCAAGCCACCGAAACCTATGCAGTGAATTATACTGCTCCGTGGCTGGCAAAATCTGTCCGATTTGAAGCCCCCTCGATGAACATCCCCAGCACTAATGTGATGTTGGCACTGTCCACCTGCAATGCTCCGGAGACAGCGTTTGAACGTCCTTTGCATGATCAGGCCAAGTCTCGCAACCGTTTAGCAGGACCACGCTCAGTTTGACATTGTAGACTCGGCCCTTCAGAGAGAGCCTCGGGTCACCTTGACCCTAGAGATGGCTGAGGTTAACAAACGCTACCCGGGCTTTAGAGCTGCGCAAAGAGGCCTCATCCAGTTAAACCGATAGCGCTGAGGTAGTTTTCGAGGTACACGAACTTGTCTGCCACTCCCAGAGATTGACCTGAAATGGTAAGGTTGGGAGCAGGTCTTAGCCAGTCCTGTACAGTCCTTACACTTTGAAGGGGCGAAGGTCATTCCAAACTAGGCGGCAGACACCACCAACCTGCACAGTACCTTTTGGGCGGTCTGTGACGAATCACATATTACGGCAAACTTATCTGAATGCTCCAAATCGCGAAGTCGGTCCCCCGGAATCAATTCAACCCCGTTGGGTCCGCAATGCTCCAGAGCGCTCTCCAGAATGTCATCTATTGCGAAATTGAACAGGCAGTGTGATGCAGGGCAGCCCTGTTTCATGCCACTGGTGATATAAAAAGGGGGCGAAAGTTCGCTTTGCATCCGCGCTGGGCCCGTAGTTAGCGAGTCTACCGAGAGCATTGGTTAATGACGAAGGCCCGTGGGGTGAACGCCATTTTCAATTTGAACACCAACTTATTCGGTGAACTGATTCAAAAATACTACCCCGAGCGGGGCCGCAGCTGATAGAAATGGATAGCTAGTCCACTTTTAATTTCATCATCTTGAATGCTGGCTCTGGCACTTTGGATAGCGATGCTTTATTACTGCTAGTTTGCTCGCCTGAGCCCCTTTTGGAACATTGACATAATTACTTCCCAATATCAAGGAGCGAACCAAGACGCCTGGTTCAAACGACCTTTCACCGGTGAGTACTCTAGCAACCAACTGACTTGACCTGTTCGATGCTGACGCAAACGGAAGTGTAATCTGTCTGATGGTTGTCAACCATCAGTCGTTGGACTGAAGAGAGCCAGGGGGTGTTCTTTGAGAATCATCGTTCTGTTGCCTCTTTACTTGCCCGCATGCTGCTCACGTGCATCCTGCTGTTATCTTCCACTGGTCCTCATCAGAGATGAGTTGATGGACATCAGTCTGGCTTCCTATTCTGCAAAGTTTGTGGTGACCACGCTTGCTCCTCACCAGACAGTTGAGTGCCATCCCAGCTGCCCACAGTGTACTACGCTTGGAATCGATTTTAAAACGCATAATTCCATAGCTGCTTAGACACAAATCGGTGGGTATATCTGATGGTAATATCCGTTTGGTTCCACTAAGCGCTCCTGTTCGTAGCGCTTCCTATCTTCGAACGCTTGAATTGAAACCTACACCTTTTCCACTCTAAACACAATGTATCACCCGGTTCGCTGTCTTGCGAGGTTCTGCTTAAGGTTATTCATTGAGTTCACCGTAACAGATGAAGTCCGTCGGAGCTGCTTTATCGCTTCACTTCTCTTAAGCTTTGTGCTCATGAGTGATATGGTTGGATTTGGGGTCCTTCCATCTTGCATGACACCAGCACTGCTGCCTGCTCCACTATTAGTCGTCACTGCACCGAGCGATGGAGCTCCATAAGGTCGGTCCTACTGTTAGAATCCAAATGAACCAACCCTTTCAACATCCACAACAATATCAGTATGCGATGACATATGCGCACAGATAACTGAAAGGGTCCGGGGAATGCAGGAAGTGGAGGCGACAACTTGTCTCCACAGCTTTTTCTAACTAATTTGCGCCGTTGTTTCGCGTAACTCATTTACCAATAATACATTCAAAGCACCGGCTCTCATTTAACCTAGGGAATGTTGTCTGGCTCAGCAGCGATTTTGTTGATCCGGTGCGTCTGAACTGCTTCGCTTCGCGACTCAGGCTGGATTTGTGATGCAATCTCAACCTTTTTCTCGCTATTAGTCGGAATTTTCTCGCGCACTCGCTAAGTAAGGAAGTGGCGAAGTCCTTTGCTGAGGATCGATCCACTTGTTCTAATGGATATGATGGGAAGAACCTGTTTCAGCGAAGTACAGCGTGTCTATCCCAGTCGAAGTGTCCAAGAAGGGCTGCCGCAGTGTACGTGCCGACGGCAACGATGTCAACTACGGACCTCCATCCTATACCAAACCTTACTACCAAACGGCAATCCCATCTGAATCCTTCACAAGGAGTCTCGGCACCTTTACCCTGGACGTTTGATCAGAGCATCAAAGTTTCACGCTATATCCCTCTTATTATTCTTCGTTCGGCAACAAAACAGCAGTTCAAATGTCTGCTGGTCTCTTTTTGGTTATTATGAAGCCTTTGTTCCGATCATGGTTTCCCAGATCGTACTTTCACAGCGTTATACATACCACGGCCTGGTTTTATTCGTACTTCTTAATTTCAAGAGCACGGCCTACATCTGATCACTCTGTTATGCTCAATAGCAATGGTTCTCTTACGTGTATGCGCCTCTCACTCGAGATTTGCTCGTACAGGCCACGGTTCGTAGCAAATAGCTGCTTCTGATCTACAGGAATGCAACAGCTAGCATTATCTCTGAGACAACGTTTCTGTCACGGAAACATTTCGCACAGGGTTGAAATCTCTGTGCTCTTCTGGTTCCCAATGTGTGGTTTCTGGGTAACTGTAAGTCCTCAGCTATTACACGTTGTCTCCGTTAATACTGATTTTCTAATCGACTGGAATTGCATCTACCTCCATGGGTCGATATTTACTCATGAACCCAATTTCTTCTGGCGTTCTTTTAGGAGATTGTTTTACTATGGGATTCAAAGCATTGAACAAACATAACATTTATAATTTTTGTGATTGAGCTTTCAGAAAATACACAAATTTTTATTATTTTGGACTCATTTTACCCAGCGCAAGTTTATCTTACTTAATTCAGTGCTTAAACTGCATCTTAGATGTCCTTAAAAAGGACACCAGCAGAAAATCAGTTAGTATATTGTCGTCACTAAACTTGGAAATTCGTTTGACTGAGCTAATCTAAGTGCTTTGTGGTGCATGTACTTCTATAACATGCACTTTCGAATTCTCAGTTGAACTTTTGATATGTTTTGTATCCCACAAATTTCCGTCGTTTATCGCCATACCTTAATAGTATAACCTATTTGCTTTCCCTTTTCAGCTTGGCTGTGATGGTGGGGAACACCATCCATGATCTGATCCAGTTGGCGAATGTTGTGCTACAGCAGCCAACCGGATGGTGCATTCTGCCTCTCACTTGGCCGGACGGTTCTCCCATACGCACGTTCATGTTGCAGATTATCATTATGGCGAACCACCAGAACGGACGAGACACGCATCTGCGCGCCATTCGTCTTCATAGCCCAATTGAACATCGCGGATTAGAGGTGCTTTGTCCATTCGAAAGTCTAGAGAGCAGAATGCTTATGCAGATACGTTGATACAACTTGCACTCGCTCATTCCTACATCGGCCGTCACGTCAGAGTTGATTTCTATGGTTACAGCAACGCCTTCATCAAACTTTCCCATCCTCGTCTTTCTTTTCTCAGCTTTCCCTGCTTTGTACACAAGCTATTTGTCGACCAATTATAACTTGTCGTTTCCAAGTGGTGTCACCTTTTTATCTCGGTCGAAATGGCATTATGGTAACAATCCCTTATCTGCATCAGCCCTCAATTGATTCTCCGCCAGTTTAAAAGCCCGATTCAGCAATCAGAAGCTTCGTCCACAGCCATACTTTGTATCAACTCAGCTACCGTCTCCCTAACGGATCTAGTTCCACGTTTTCCCATCACTTGCGTTTCCATGGGGCGACATTGCAACCGCGTTATTTATCGCTTATACTTTGTTGCACAGACCCTGAATGTTATACAACGTGTGTAAAAGCATAAGACACAACTTATGTCACATCCTTTCAAACCTTTGACAAAGCATGCACAAAACGCTCAAGTCCGTCCTTAGACCAGAGGGTCTGATGCGATGCCTTGCGTGTCATAACCATTGTAAGGTTCACATAACAGGAACTCAGACGGTGGGTGTATTCGTAGGATACATGAGTAGATAGGTGCTGACCCCACATATAACTTTCGGATTTATTTGGTTGTAACTGCTTAAGCGCGGTCTATTGGCGGATACCGTTGCTATGACATACGTCACAACCAATGACTACCATTATGTCATCTCCCACAAAATATCTACCCAAAGACTCAGCTCTCTCGTCTTGGGTAAAACTACCACATCACAGGTTTGTACGACATTATTTGTAGAAGAGGTGTTCCTGCGAGGAGATCTCTTTTCGATACTTCTCCTCAGACATTTACAGTTATGAGAAAAATTGATACAACACGATAAGCTATCCAAAGCTGCAGTAGTGAATGGTTAGGTCACAGTTTAATGGAAGGTCAACGAGCCAATCGATAGATCATTCAATGCAATCAGGTGGTAAATGTCACGCGCATTCACACCCAAACACTAGAAGGCAAACATAACAAGAAAGAAAAGGTTGGTTTTGAGCCAAAACTCACAATTAGTCCTTGGCAAAGGTAGGTACGGACGGCGTCGATCGTTCCGGCCAAAACAGCGTGAACGCTTGTACAAGGGTCCTCTGCTTGCATAACTCGGGTCGCAGCAGCGTGATAGCCATTGCTTCCGAAGTAGCCAACAGGCGCTTCCTGAGTCCTTTTGGGTTGCGTTTAGATACGGCGTAAAGAACTTTGAAAGCGTCATCGGTCCGAACATGATGCCCCGTACTAATCAGGTGTTCAAGGACGGAGCTATGGGCATTCTTAACTGTATCGTAGCATAAAGAGACAGGACAGTGTTTCGCTAGCCCCTTAGACAGACGCCTGGTCGATATGCCTGGCACCACAGGTGCAGGTGAACTTATATACGACGAAAGATTCGGAGTGAGTCGGGAGTCTGTCTTAGAGAATTTTAGTGATAAACGAAACAGTCTCAGCAAGAAGGTGAACTCTTGCAGCCAGATATGTTTGGTTCGCAGCGACGGACAATGTTTTGTCCAGTAACTCGTAAATGTTATCTCCATTTAAGGGAACCGAAATGAAGACTTTCTTTTTCCTTACCGTTCGTATTACTTTAGGTTGATCAGAAACAACAGAATGTTTGTGGATAAAGGCCGTGGGATAACCGTAATTTTGTAGCGTTGCAAGAATGAAATTCTTCGCAGCACCCAATGTTTCTGTTCTGCAGATGTTTGCGGCGCGATAGTAAAAACAATGCACAGGGTTTCCCTTGTATTTCATAAGCACAAAACTAAGGAAATGCGTGTACTGGCCCACCCACCTAGACTTGCGGAATACTCTCCGCTCAAGCAATCCGTCAGCTCGCCGCCGCAGTAACACATCCAAAAATGAGATCTCACCGTCGTTCACTATTTCACAAATGAATTTTAACGATAACTGCACACGGATGAAGTGGTCAAGTAGGTGGAGGTGTTCAATTTGTGGGTTGTATACGATGAACGTTTTGTCCATGTATCGTCGATAGAAGACAGGAGATGCGCTAAAGTAGCGAACAGGGCCGCGCTCAATTTTTGCATGGAAAAAGTCGGCAAGAAATGGCCCTAAAGGGGACCCCATTGCAATGCCGTCTATTTGTCGGTAGTATTTTTCATGGAACAAGAATTGTTTGTTATAGGTGCAAGGCAGAAGTAGTTCCTTTACTCGTTGAACGGGAATACCGATATCAATGTTGTTTTCGGTTAGGTATTCGCACATGAAGTTAACAGTCTCGATCAAGAAAACATTCGTAAAGAGTGCTTCTACGTCGAAAGAAAGCACCAACTTGTCTCTCACATTCAGGTCTTCTGCTTGTTTAACAAAATCAAGTGGCATTCACAGTGTGGACCGACAATTCTTTATGTAGTGGTTCAAGTCAACCAGCCACTTGACAACTACGTGTGCAGCACAGCTGGACATGTCGATGATAGGATGCATTGGTACCTTAGGCCTGGGCACTTTTGGTAGCCAGTAGAGGCGGGGTGGTTGTGAGTCACATGAAGTTAGACTCTCGAGTAAGCAGCCTTCAATATAGTTGACGCGCTTGAGTACTTTCGACAACTTGGTGAACTTAGTTTCATTATTTGCGGTGCTATCTTTTTGTATCGGACCAAGCATTAATTTGGTCGAATCCTGAATATGGTACACATCACCATATAGCCTGATTTGTCATCAATACCCAACCCGATCCTTTTTCTGGACGGAAGAACAAAACTTCGGGATTAGATGTCGGTTCTTTTACGGCTTTTCGGTGCTCATTAGTGATCAGTTTTGAGGGTTGCCGCTTGTAATTTAAGTACTGATGAGAAACGTTCACCAGTGCTCTTGAAAGAAGCGTTCGCGGAAAAACAAATAGGTGGCAAATCACTTAGCTATTGCATTAAACATTCGAACTTCGTTTGTACATGAATCTGTCCACTGTTTGGCCACGACAAACAAAATTTCGGTCCCAGTGCAAGAGCTTTTAGTTGATACTTGCTCAACTGTACGTTAGCAAGATTGTGAACGTACCGGGATTCCGGTTCAACGAGTAAAGGAACTACTTCTGCCTTGCACCTATAACAAACAATTCTTGTTCCATGAAAAATACTACCGACAAATAGACGGCATTGCAATGGGGTCCCCAAGCGTTCACGCTGTTTTGGCCGGAACGATCGACGCCGTGTGTACCTACCTTTGCCGAGGACTAATTGTGAGTTTTGACTCAAAACCAACCTTTTCCTTCTTGTTATGTTTGCCTTTCAGTGTTTGGGTGTGAATGCGCGTGACATTTACCACCTGATTGCATTGAGTGATCTATCGATTGGCCTATTGACCTTCCATTAAACTGTGACCTAACCATTCACTACTGCAGCTTTGGATAGCTTATCATGTTGTATCAATTTTTCTCATAACTGTAAATGTCTGAGGAGAAGTATCGAAAAGAGATCTCCTCGCAGCAGCTTCTCTTCCAATCTTTGTATGGCATAATACACCAACGTATTTGTTTTCTAAATGTTCTGTACTTTATCTCATGTCGGTTTAAAGCTTTTTCTGACCATTTTAATAGTCTAATTGATCTTTTCCAACGGTTTTCTGCCACTACTGGAACTGGTTGCGTTTCAGTGCAACCCACTTTTCCATCATCATCAACGGCAGTACATGAGCCATATTCCGTACAATCATGCTGATCTACAGAACGCGTATACTAACAGGGAGTGAAGGTTACCTTCCGCGGAATCTTAATGCCCTAAACAAACATTCAGCGTCAAGGCGCCTACAGCTCGTCAACAGCACCCTATAGAAACACATGACCATCATGAATGTAAATGGCGGCATCGGCCAGACAGGCTAGTTACGTCTCTCACTGCCGCGCGTCATGTTCAGACATTACTCCGCAGATAACTCACCATCAAACACACTTTTAACAGGTGGTTTTACTAGTAGACTGCAGCGGACGCGCCACTGGGGTCGACTGCGAATCCTGTCCTGAAAAGTCTCGAGCCAAGCATAAAGCGATTCAGGTGGACTTCAGCTTGGTAGGTGAGACGGACTGACATCACCCAGTTTGATCGTCATTGACCTAGTTTCTCGCTGCCAAGTCAACTTTTGTCCACTTCGAGCATTGCGCCACCCTACTTCTGGCCAACAAAATAAGACTCTTCTCAGTAAGCTGTGACCAGGCTTACGTAGCATGTGCTCAAGCCCACGCAATTTCTTCGGTGTTATCAATTGTTCTTACGTGCTAGCTTGGTTATCGCTGTCTAGCACGCCTATACACATCACCGCTACGGACAGGCTGGTGCCACCCGATACCAGCAGTGCTACGCAGACAAAATGATCAAAGTCTTGGGGTGCGTCATATTCAGACCGGAGGGGCCAAGTCTCACTCCCATAGAAAAGGACAGCCCTCTCTGTTGCCTCGTAAGCACCACCTTTCAGACCGAGGGAAATTTTTTTCTGGCACCACAGATGTCACAGCTTCAAGAAGACAGTCTTGCCTTTTGCACTACTGAACTGGCTTCATTTTGTTATGCGCCCATCATTGTTTGATGCAGCTGCCAATGTAAGTGAATTCATCGACTGTCCCGAGTTCATCGCTATCAAGGGTCAAACGATCATCAAGTGGCTGGTAGTGCTGCATCAACACTTTGAAGTTTGAAGGTGCAAAGCGCTTGCCAAGTTATGAGGCCACTGTAGAGGTAATTGCGGGTTGCTTGTGCTGCCCAAACATCGTTAAAAAGCAGGACAATATCGTTCGCATAATCAATATCAACCAGCCTTTCATCAGTCAAGACTTCAACGTTTACATGGTGAGATTCCGCAAGGGAACACCCCATCATAGAGCCTACAACGGAAATGAACAAAAATGAGGAAATCGTACAACCCTGACGAACACTACTTGTGGTCGGAAATCTATTCAAGAGAACACCGTAGACACTGACGCGACCTGTATTGTTCGAGTTTAGAGCACTTTAGGATGTTCACTTATTTCATGGGAACACGTTTCCGCGCAAATATTTCGAACAGAATGGATCATTCGACTGAATCGAACACACTCTTGAAATCGAGGAACACAGCTATTGTCGGTCTGCGGTATGCGTGGCGCTGCTCTGGCACCTGCCGCAAAGTGAATATATGGTCTACACAGCAACATCCTGAGCGGAAACCAGCCTGCTCTTCCCTAATCCGAGATTCCCGTTCCGCAGTGAGACGACGAACGATAATCGAGGCCAGTACTTTTGTCACAACTAACGTTAGGCTAATACCCCTGTGGTTAGAACAGTCTGTGCGACTGCCCTTCTTGTATATTGCCACTATAGTCGATTCGCTCCAATTATCCGGGAAACCCTCTTCCTTCCAGATACATTCGAATAAGGAGGTCAGTGCTTTGCAGAGGACCTCACCTCCATCCTTAAATAGTGCAGGTGGTAGGGAATCCGGGCCAGTGGCACGAAAACGATTGATGGCCGTGACCGCGTTTCGGACCTCGGCCTCTGACGGAGGCTCTAAACTAACCGTCCATGGCTCGTCCTGAATCACCTGAGTAGGAAGAGGTCCGGGAGCAGGGGGCCAGCTGAACTGATCTTGAACGTGTTCCGCCCAACGAGACATACGGCGCTCCTTATTGTGTATCAGTGCACCCGCACTGTCTCTGATTGTCTCACTGACGCCTTGTTTTCTGGGACCAGTAGTGCGGATTAGCTGGAAGAGCTAGCGGTAATTGTCTACTGCTCCTGCCTCCTCCATTTCTTGAGCCCTACTGTTCCACCAGGCTTCTTTGCCAGTACGTAGGCTCCGCTTTAGTTCGCGCCTAATAGCCTGTCTGGTCACATTGTGCTCAGAGCCAGCTGGGAGGCTTCTTCTCTATTGCAACAGGTTCACCGACCTTTCGGATATCCAGTGAGTGATGCGGTGACGACTGATGGTACCACAAACGGAGTATCCTGTGTCCTGCATAGCGGTCGCGATTCTATTTTACTGAAGCTCAGTGTCATTAGGCAAAGACAGCGAAAGTTCGGTACGCAGTGGATCCTGGTAGGCCTACCTGACCGTGACTGGAGATTTATCATTTGCCAATCGAGGGAGACACTTTGGTGCGCTTCTCGGTAAAGTTCATGGGAAAGCTACAGCGTACGAAGGCATAATCAGAGTTGACCTAAGTATTCCAGTGTAAGCGACAGTGCAGTCTGAGTCTACGCCTTCTGTAATTTAGTACAGTTTCTCCCACTTCGGGAGCGTAAAACAGAAGAGTAAGTACGCATTGCTGCGAGTCAGCCTATTTAGTAACCCTTGCATGTCATCTTAGTCCGCTCGAAAAGGGGAATGTCCTCTGCACACCCTATGCTTTGACAGCAGTTTATTTGACAGAACCTCTACTCTTATAACGAAAATAAGGTAGTTTGAGACGATAACTGGTCTCTTTGATTACAATGTTGGGGAGGGATGGAGCGACTGGGCAACCCTGCTGCACACTGCCTGTTTTACAGAAATTCTAATGTGGTAATGTACTCCTCACGTGCCCACTGCAGAGCGCAGCATTGCCGTAAGCTCACAGGATCAATCGAATAAAAGGTAGTCTTGGAATCGCGAACTACCATGACAGACTTTCTGCAAGTGTTTTTCCTTCCGACTTCCTGGCGAAGGGTAACAATATGATCTCTCATACTACTGTTTCTAATTGTAGGGGCTGATTCTTACAAAACTCAAATGGGACGGTGAATGGACTATACCAATTCCATATTTCAACTCTCTTCGAGTCTAGAGTGCTGTCACGAAGAGTGTGCACCTCGTCTGCCTTAGTAGCAGCAGTCACCATATGTCGCAACAGTAGGATACAATGCGTAACATACGCCATGAGCTTATGAAGTGCTTCGATGTCCGGCAATGATGAAGTCATTCCGAATGGACGGATTTCACTACGCCAGCTTGGCCCCAGTCAATGGACGATGTCTCTTTCACAGCGGATATGACAATTTCTTTAAGCCATGTTCACCGGTTGTAGACCAGCGTGTAGATCTCAGTTCATCTACATATTCCGAAAGGACAGAAAACCAACTTGTTTTGCAACGCTGCACCACCACTTCCGATATGCCAGTTGCACCTCCATTCTTGGTGACTTCTGGAGAGCATAAGTGCCTACGCATGTTATCTGTAAGTCCAAAGTCGGTCCCTTCCGAGTCAGGTGACAACGGCAAGCGTTGCAGTTTGTCCTCCTTTCGTACAACAAACGCGGTCTTACACAAACAGCAGCATCCATGCAGTTGGCTTCTTTTTCCAAAACGGTTAATGCTCAGCATCTTCGCCCATCCACACACGCTCGAAGCGTACAGCGCATCACCACCACCACCCACCCCACCCACTTTAGTTCAAACAGCTGCACTTTTGTTCTATGCATAGGTTCTACCAAACATGTATACTTACCAGAACATCCGAACTTGGCCAAAGCAGCGAGGTACTCCTAGTCCATCGCGCTAAACAAACCACTTGTTGAAGTCGACAGGCATGGAGCACAGTGGATGGCCTTGTTCGCAGTACTTCTCGCAGTCAGCGAGCCGTGGCATGAGCAAGGCGTACGGTGTTCTCTATCTTCGTCGGTTCATAGCAGTTGAATGACGAACCATTTTCACTTTACCTTCGTAGTCTCCTTTCCTATGAGAAGTCGATGCCGCCAATAACGCTGGCCCTTGTTTGCTTTCATGCTCTTGTGATAGTGTATTTTTTACTTCAGAAGCCACCTCCGCCTCTATTCACACCGGTTCCCACAATCCTTACAACTCCCACTGTATTTCACTTCCAGTGCTATCGGCAGACATGCCACTTCGTAAGTGAGCACATGCTCTCTACCTTTCCCTTAGTCTGTGTGCCTTCAAACCCGTCCTTCAGGCTGGTTTACCGCACAGTATAACGTGATCCGCTCGGCGTCTAAGCAATTTTTCGAGAAAACAAACAGCGACAACAAATTGCATAAGGTCATATGTAGGCGGCCATCCGGCACGACGTGGTTTTGGCCTTTTTACCCTCAAAATACCATTAACCAATGAACTCCAGATTTGGACTATGCCATGCTTCAGGAATTGAAAGAATTTCTTATCCTGGTGATAATTTGAGTAACGCTTTATTTGCTTCAATTTTCCTGAAAACTAGCGTATCATTGCTAAACGTTGTTTTCCGCGTACTCATCGGACCGCTTAGGATTTGCACGCCTGATCGTTGCTTCTGCAGCAGTGAGCACCTGCCTCACTCTAAAGTGATGTCACAACTGACTGACTGGGGCATAGGAGTGGCTTGCGTGTGCTGTCACTGAACGCCCCAGCTCTAGGGAAATATTAGACAGATGTTCGAATAAACGATATGATGCACACCACTCTATGAACGCTTTCGAACTCAATTCCCCGCAGCGCACTCGTCATATACACTTTCTGCAAGTCGCGCTGGCCTGTGACTACTTGGTAAAGCGAGCGACTATGGCCATAGGTACATTCAATTAAAATTATCGCCTGTGTTCATGAATAACTGAGTGTTCCCATCGGTGGGCCATAGTTCGCTCACAATGAGAGCAGACGGTCGCTCTTCCTATTGACTAGGCCAGGGGTTCCCAATTCTTTTGACCCGTGAACTCCTTTTTAGTGGAAACTCACATGGTGATCTCCCTGACATATAGTTAACCAGGCGACTAAGCATTAATAAAATGAGCGTGAGGCGCAGTGTCCTAGAAACCTTCATTACTGTACACTGAAATAATACAAGTGTTCCTTTAATTTTGGTAAAACATAGAAGCTGTTGAACTTATGTTGAAAAATGTGAACCTGATACGCAGCACTGATTTGTTTGCTGTTATTGAGGAGAGCTGCAACCTCTTATCTGGCTCAGCTACAAGCCTATTGCGGTACTTGCTTTTGTATAAGTGTAAGGTGAAAACGCGCTTCCACACAGGTAAGTTGTAGCAAACAACAGAAGCATGGCGATAGCTGTCTTCGCTATGACATGGTATTCGTGAAACTCTCCCTGAAGGGAAGAATCTGATATCATGTGAATGAAGTTCGCGTATTGACGAGATATGAAAGGGGAGAATTTTTCTTGCATAAAGTAGGTTCTTGACTCATGAAAATTCTTTGGCTTTTTCTCATCTTCGCTAGGGAAATATGGAAGCAAAGCTTCTGTAACATCTTCCAAACGCTGCACAATTGCCTCATACACATCCTATGGGATTTTTTGGCCTCCTCCCCAATCTCTTCTAAAATATTTTTATTACCACAAAGCTATCTGAAACTCCACTGTAAATATAAATCGCTCGAAAAACTTTGATATTCGTTTGAACCCTCGAATTTTATGATTTACATTGAACACGATAACAGATTTTCATTGCAGTGCTAGGTTTACGTCATTTTTGCAAAGATATACGACAAAGGAGGCCAAGTCTTGCAAACCACTTTCTGTCAGTCATCCGAAACTGTAAATCAGTATTTTGATTCATGTAGAAAGTGAAGATTTGGGTACGTAATTCTAGAAAACGGGGTAATATTGTCACAGGAGGGCCATTTTACTTCAGTGTGGAACAGTTAAAATGTGTGAGCGCTTTCCATGTCGTCACCCGGAATTTTGAACAGTCGGTTGTTCAGAGGCCGAAATGTAATGCAATTACTTAATTTCACTACATCATCGAGGACAGATTTGAGATTGGGTGGCATTTTTCCTATGACAAGTGCTTGTCAATGGAGAAGACACTGGCTACTTGTGCAGGTTTTGCACCAGTTTTGATTCTTGTCACAACACCGGCAACCTTTCCTGTCATTACTTTGGCATCATCAGCGCAGACATCGATACACTGGACCCATGCAATCTTATTTGCTTACATAAAATCAATCACCATGTCAAATATCTCAGCGCCACTAGTATTCTTCGGTAGAGATACACAATAAAACGTGTTCCTTCCAAGGGATAGTAGGTGTTGGTATCTTCAAAGCACAACCAGTACGGCAAGTCCTACCGCATCTGTCGACTCATTCAGTTGAAGAGCAAACTAAGTATGCCTGATGCATGAGATTAACTCATCCTTAACAACAGCTGCTATTGTCTCAATTGTTCCAGATGCCGCATCATATGATAGTGGTATTACAGACAGTTGTTTTGCTGCTTTATTATCCAGCACGCAGCTAATCATTTCGACTGCACATGGCTTGACAACTTTCTCAACTAGAGTGTGAGTTTCTCCTGTCAGCTCAATACGACAACTAAATAGGTAACATGATTCTGTAGTCTCTTCATTTACAGTCTGAGGTGCGTGAAGCATGTACTTTGGGTGTTCAGCAGTTCAGCTCGCCTGCGCTCAAAGTGCTCGTTTTTTGTCGTTACAGTCCGCATCCATTTTTCAAAATGCCGCCGCATTTTTTCAGGCACCATAAAAATGTTCGGAAGAACTTTGTGACACAAGACACCGTAGGCAATTCTTGGACTTCATAAATCCAAAAGAAAGATAATTATCTTTGTATCTACACCTCTTACCTACTGGTACAGAGGCTTCGGTTGATACAGATTGTTGCGTCGCATTAGGCAATACAGGTACACCAAAAGTCTCAGTTACTGCATTCTCAGCAGGCACATTACAGTGCCCAAGTACTACTATATCTGAATTCCACGACGAGTATTACTGTGACATATTTAGCAGTGTTGCAGTTTTCAGCCGACAGTCCATGATATTATACGTCCCAACGCTGAAATGGAAATAAATTCTTTAAACCAAAAGTTCAGAACACACCTCGAAATTAATCACTGTGCTAAGTTGGGCTTTAAATAAAATAAACAAAACAGCCACATTTTTTTAAATTCGCAGAGATAGGTTAACTCCAATTCGCCAAATCAAATGAACTAACTCATAAAACACCAAAATATACGCACTCCTTCTTGACTTCCTTGGGTGGGATCGCGTCAATTGGCCTCTATGTCCGGTTTGTCATTTTCGAAGGATAGTAAATCGTGAAATAAACGCAGAAAGGGTCCATAGCTTGTGACTTAAATTTCGGCTTCCACCGGGGAACAAAGTCTGTGCTATGGGCGCTTGCATGGACGTAGAATGATCCAGTCAGCCTCTACCCATCGCATAACGGTAAAATTACCACACTTTTCTGATATAAGGCAGCTTCGTTCACTCATATTTTAAGTATCTTCTAAAGCTAGTTTCCTACTTGGAAGGAGTGTGTTTTACATGAACCATGCACAAGGTTAATGTAGATCGTCAGCTATGACTAACAAATTTTAACAGCACGTTGGTTATCAGCCTATAAAATGAAATGAGCACGTCCAGAAAACGGTTTAGTGACATTGTGACATTTCGGGAAATCTCGCTGACCCCCTGAGTGTAGCTTACGGACCCTCAAGAGGTCCGTGGACCACACTCTAAGAAACATTGGTCTAGACCAACGCCATGCGGCTCGGTTACATCCGCCCACAATGTGATGCCACACCCGTTGCATGCATTGAACACGCCCAACTCAGCGCATACCGTGTCATGGAGGAAAACGTTGAGTTGGACTGAATTCCTATGTCACATGGCACAACCGAGCTTGCTACAAATTTGCGGGCTCACCTAGACTGAGACGTAATAGGATTGACATTAACACAGTGCTGATGCAAGCCGGCTCCTCCAACAGTTTGGTATGCAAGTCTTCGTATGTTACAATCTCGTTAGCTTACTCACGCAGTGATCAGTCGTGTTGGAGTTGAAGTTGATTTTTGTGCGATATCTGAGGTCGACTGGAAAAGTAAATATGGAGTGCGCGGGACAAATGGGGGGACACATCAGTGATGACGTACTTTTGCTCAGCCATCTCGTTCTCTGCAGCTGAGAAGTAAACTCGTCTCCGACTGTGCGACTGTTTATTCAGCAAATCTAATTGAACTGCTGCTAGGTCATAAATAGGAATCTGAATAAGTCGGAAAAATTTGCTTTCGTAGGCACTCCGTTTGTTCTTGAAATGCTTACTAAGGGACGTAATGATAGCCGATCGTTTGGGTGAACGTCACCTATACCGGTAAGCGGACAAACGTCCAATCAACTAAGAATGTCGGGAGACGCAGCTTAATAACTGATACTGCTATTTCACGCATTCTCTTCACTCACATGCATTAAACCAACAAAGAATCCAAAACTAGGTTACTTGAACTCGACTGGTATCCGGTTCGAGCGTTAAATGCTACCAGAGTAAGCGTAATCCCCTGCTTGGAGCACGGCCTTTGCCGATGTCGCTCGACAGCCACGACCTCGAGGAGAAAGGGAAGAAAGACCTTTGATTATTCATGAAGACCGCGAATGGTGCATCGAGCTTGACGTGATTACTGATGGCCAGTAAATGCCTAGTTACTGAGAGAACCTTACAGCTCGATTCACCGGGTGCAATCTTCTTATGTTTCGTCCGTTTGCGAGGCCCTTTAGGTATACGTTTTCCTTGATTCGCACGCCTAGATTTTGTCCAGTGCACTCAAAATACCTGGTTCTATAGCTACAGTCATGTGTGTATAAAACTGGGATATGAACTATTTCGACAAGATGTCTTCACTGACCACCTAAACAGCGGCTTTGTATACACGAGCAAGCGATGTTCTACTGATTTTTATACATATTTATTGAAGTAGTTATACGTTTCACAGTGATTTCCATGAAGTGCTCGTCTTATAAATAGACAAATGACGTTGTCTTCTAGGTTCGCACGAGACGGGTCTGGGTAAACATGATCAATTAAATGTATAAATATCTATGGAACAATGGTTTATTACGGGCAAAAAGGCATTGATTAACAACTCGCCTGGGATGGAAATTATTGCGAAAATTAAATGGCATGATAAGTGAAAAGCGTTTCGTTGCACACCATAGACTTATGTAGAATAGCGGGGATGTTCGCCTATCAAAAGTATAAATCCATAAATCCATTGGATAGGCGTTTGGCAAGGCACTGTATGATTGCGCTTTGTAGCCTCTGGCTAACAATTCATAAAATGAAATACAAATGAGACAAAGCATCGTCAACTCGTCTTTTAAATAACGCCAGATTGGGAGCAGAGACGACATAATTAGGGGGGGGGCGTTCCAAGGCTGAAACACGGAGAGGGGAAATTTTGTTTACGACATTCAAGCCGGCTATAATGAATTGTCAGTTTCAGAGGGTGAACTCTTAGTTTAGTTTTGTGGTTCAATTCCAGCAGCTACGGCAGATGTGGTTGGAATTCTTCAGAACTTGGTAAACCATTGTGAGATCACCCCCCCCCGTAAAAGCCGATCTCGACTGCTGTACATTCTTAGAGATTTCAGTCTAAGCTGATAGGGCAGATGAAAGAGGCTCCTGACGTTCTTGATTGCCCTTCGTTGAGTATTCTCGAGAGCAACGAGATCAACTTTCTACCATGGTTGCAACGCCTGAATAGCATATTCCACTTGCGGTCGCACGTAGGCGTTAAGCATTCGTGGAAACATTGAGGGTTCAAACTGACCGAACACTCTGCGAAGAAGGCCAACGTGTTGATTGCCTGTTCTCCCCGCCTTCTCTGCTTGTTTTGAACACCCGAGATCTTCCTGTACCAGTACACCTAGGTCACACTCCTGAGAGACCTTCTCCAAGATGTGGTCTCCAAGCTTGTAAGCGCTCCCTGGCTGGTGACCCGGATGTATCACCTTGCACTTAACTCTGTTCAGTTGAAGTAGCTTCCTCCTTGACCATTTATAAATGCAATCTAGGTCATGTTGGAAAAGATCGTGATCTGGCTTGTTACTAATCGCCCGCCATCAAGATTGACGTCATCGGCGCAAAGCAGTAAGCTTGAGGAGATGAGTCTTGCCAGGTCGTTGATATACACCAGGAGTAAGCGCGGTCCCAGCACTGAGCCTTGTTGAACACCACATTCCACCTCAATTGGTTTAGAGAGTGATCACCTGACACGTATTTGGAGTTTCCGTTAGTGAAGGAAGCTGCGAATCCAACCAAGTACAGGATCTCCGATTCCGTAGCTCTGTAGCCGGTGAAGTAGGATGTGGTGATCAAGGCAGTCGAAAGCTTTGGAGAAGTCCAGATAGATGACGTCAACTCCGACCCCATCATCGGCCACTTCCGTCCAACTACCTCGTGCAATAAGTAGGTTGGTGGTGCATGACCGTTGTTGGCGGAAGCCATGCTGTTTCGGTGCCAAGAGATTGTATTTAACCAGGTAGTCCATTAAAGCCTCAGCGATGACCGTTTCCATCACCTTCGCGAGTACAGGGAGGAGAGTCACTGGGCGATAGTTTGCAGGCGCTGAACGGCTACCGCCTTTAAAAATTGGGGTGATAATGCCACGCTTCCAGATAGTGGGACTTGTTGTTCATCAAAGCACCTTTGGAAGAACTGTGACAGTGGTTCAGCTAACTTTTTGCCCGCAGGCTTCAGTGCCTTCGGGCGGATGTTGTCTGCTCCCGGAGAACTATGATCGCACAGTGAGAGTAAATTCCTTAGCGCAACTGATGGGTTGCAACTTACATGTGTGAACAGTGGAGTCGGTAATGTTCATGACATTATGGGACAGGTAGAGGATTCGAGTTCGAAAATTGGGGCGTATTGCAGCCGCAGGGCATTAGCTGCTTCTCCGGCGCTTTGTGCTCTACCGCCTGTAGTAAGAAGTGGAGAGATTCCATGCTTCACTTTACGAAGCTTATTGACATGCCTATATAGCAGTTTGTTGTTTGCCATGAATTTTTTGGCTAAGCACTGTTGATAAGTTACTTTGTCCTCACGGACAAGTGCAGTGCAATGGTTGCGATGGGTCAGGAAATTTCCCCAAGTCTCTGAGTCGGGGTTAATCTTGTAGGCACGCCATGCTGCATCTCTTATCGCCAGGCATTTTCGAGTCCTGCTCCTTAGAATTGAAGGCACTTTTGCGGGACGAAGGGGCTTGGTCTCTGATGCTCTGTTGACGATGTCGCTGAATCTATCAACAAACTCTGTCCAAACGTTGTCAAGGGGACTTTTGTTTGAGAATTCCCAAGCAGCTGCGTCGACGAGTTCTTTCAATACATGGTAGGGTGTGATTGTATGAGTTAGTTCCGTGTGTTCAGATGGATACTCTGCTTAACACACATAGTTGAGCGTTATTACTACATGGTCACTGAGACCTAATGGACTATCCATCAATAACTTGTCAGCCATGAGCTCTTCATTCGTAAGCACAAGGTCCAATATGAACGGTTTGTTTGCTGTCCTGAATCTAATGGGCGTTGTGACATGATTGTACAAGGGAATATTAGCGATCAGTTCATGCAAGTCTGCTTTAAACTCTTCACTGGGTGATGCCGGCACATTCAGATCGTCTAGATTGAAGACCTCGGAGATGCGAATGTGGCTATATCTAGTGCGTATTACTCTGTTCAGGACACGTATCAAGCGGGAATCCATTTCCGGAGTGGACGTTGTGGGGCGGTAAACGACAGCTACGAGACATGTGTCGTTGTGTCTTAGTCGGAGACGGCACCAGGATGAGTCAGTAACGTGTGTTTCCAGATCGTCAACTATTCCACATTGCAGATCGTTGAGGTAGTAGATTAGGACCCCACCTTCTCTGCTGGGGTGGTCATTCCGGATGGGTGATATTCCGGCTATCTCAACCTCAGCGTCAGTCAATTCTTGGTGTAACCAAATTTCCGTAATAGAAATTAGGTCCCAAGCATTCGCAACCTAACGTAACCGAAGCTCGGTAAGTTTACTGTGGAGCCCTTGGACGTTATTGTACATACATGAAAGTTTCTCAGATTTAAGCAATGTTTCGGAGGTTGTGCAATTCATACGTGAAGTTTCGCCGACCAGTGAGTGGCCGGCGTCTAATCGTTTTTTCGATGTGTACTTTGTGAAGGGTTTAACGTCTTATTCATCGTCCGTGTAGTTTGTCTCTTGTCTAATCTTCTACGTACATTTTAAGGTGTCTGGTCAATATCATCTACAGGTTGTATGGGCTCATTCGACACACTACTGGTGCATTGTTCTTTCATAGATCAAATCGCATGAGTCACATTGTTCGGTTCGTGTTTAAAATATTGCAGATGAATATTTCTCAACTAAGCTGATAATGTGCTGTCAAATAACAGTAGTAATGTGTTGGTGTCCAGAATGAATAAGTTTCTTTAAGTCTGTTTATCTCAAAAGTGCATCCATCCAATCCTGTTCAGGTAGTCAAAATCGATTTTCAACTGGAGAGTAGAAGTTAGCAGAGCAGGATTGTATATCCTAGAAAATGTGCCTTGAAAACACGAGTGCATTTCCGGCAACCAAGTGTGCTTGCTACCGACAAATGCATAAGCTGAATCCAAGGTATAGGCGTATGGGGATTAGATTTGAGCGTCTTGTATTTGAAATTGCTGGTATTTCAATTCCGATGGAGATTTAAGTGGTACAGATCCTTCGTCTGATCGGTCGGTTAAGTCATCCCATTTATCGGGCATCATGTGAGGGAAAGTGGCTGAATTTTTGATGATTTCGTTCACATGACCTAGGAGTAATCGTATCCAAGT
>OX104065.1:54616871-54662443 GCA_944474145.2 Dicrocoelium dendriticum
GGCAATGGTACATCGGCAGTCCACACTGGGTAGACGTCAACTGTTTAGTTTTGCAGTCCACATGTTTTAGCTAAACACACTCTTTTGAACCAATCAATAAGCGTCACTGGTTTGTCGGGAGACGTACACTCACGCACTAGCGCGCACAATGCGGTTCGACAAGCTTGGTAGTGTAACATGACCTTGAAGCGCTCAGCCGCTGCATCGCAAGCCTCCCGAGCTACCAATATTCCAAATCATTTCGAACACCTACGGGCGCTCAAAGCTCCGCACTGCTCGTCGTTGGGAAGATTTTGCTTTCCAAAATGCTTCCACACGGCAACACCTCTATTCCTCTATGAATGCTTGCGAATAGACATTCTTCCTCGCAGTGTCAACTATAGACCATCGATGAACCATCCACAGACATGGACGGTTGCGCGACAATTCGGTAAGTGTATGGTACGAATGAAGTTCACAGACGCCCACCAACCTATCCGAAAATATAAACGTTATCTAAACAAACATCGAAGCAATTGTTTACAAACAATTGGGCAACAACCGACTGAACCAGTACGACTCGCAATAGAGCGCAGAGCTAAAAGCAAAAAGCAGACTGCGCTTCACCAGAAGTTGACCAAACTAACAGCTAGCACAGATGAATGCGTCAACAATGGTTGGATCAGGAACCTGTCAGTATGGCCACTCAGTAATACAAAACAGGTAATTCTCATCAAAGGCCTAAATTATAACTACAAAAGCGTGACAACTACGGAATTTTGGCACGAGTTGAAAGCGCTTTGCAGTCCAACGGACTAGACGACGAGAAACAGAAACAATCAGATACACAGTGCTCCCAGCTATGACGCATTTAAAGCATGCAACCCTTTATCCCGACAAGAGGAAGAAGCAATAAAAGCGCTGAAATCGGACGAATCAATTGTTATCCTACCTGGTGATAAAGGACGGATGACAGTTATTATGGACAAAGCATATTACACCGAGAAAGCGGAGCAGCTCCTGAACGATACTACAACCTACCAATGCATTGAGAATGACCCAACGTTGCAAATAACCAACAAAATAAACAGCGTGTTGACGAGGCTTAAGCAGTCAAACGAATTATCGGAAGAGGAACGAGAAAAATGAGGGCCCGCGAATCGTACATTGCACAATTCTATGGACTACCTAAATTACACAAGGATGGAGCACTTTTAAGACTAATTGTGTCACTTCCAGGCACGCACACCTACTAGCTGGCAAAAGAACTATGGAGGCGTCTCAAGTACCTAATCAGTAAATCGCAACACTCCCTAAACAATGCCCAACAATTCTTGACAAGCTCAAAGACCTACGAATAGAACACGATGAAACCATGGTGTCCTCCGAGGTAACCGCCCTATTCACTTCCGTCAACTTGCCGCTGGCCAACGAAATTATCGCAGAACGTCTGGACAACAGCGGAGGAAATATTGGAAACATGACGACCAGAAGCGTATGTGAACTTCTCAACTTATGTTTATCAACCTACTTAGCGTTCAACGGAAAAAGGTATAAACAAGTGAAAGGTGCATCGATGGGATCACCTGTATCCGGACTCATCGCAGAGATTGTCGTGCAAAATTTGGAAGAGGATCTACTACCAGTGATTTATCCGAAACTTTTGGTTCGCTACGTCGATGATACCTTTGTCATTCTCAAACGTATTCAAGTATCGATGGCACAACAACTGCTTAACAACGCTATGGACGGTATACCGTTTACCATGGAATCAGAGAAGGAAAACAAAGTTCCCTTGTTGGATGTGCTAGTAGCCAAAGCAATGGACGGCGACTTGCGAACCTCAATTTACAGTAAAAGCACGCATACCGATCAGCTTTTGAATTTCGACAGCAACCACCCAAGATGTCACAAACTAAGCTGTGTGCAGACACTGTTCCATAGAATAGCAACTCACTGCAGTACGACAGAAGCAAAACTAGCAAAAACACACTCCGTTAACTTTCTGACATTTATAATACGGCTTTCTTTCCATTTGCTTATATCCTCCTCTCATCTCCATGGTCTCCTGCTTTCCGAATACTGAGCCCATACTTTTGAACCATCGACAGGTCCAATGGTCTGCTCTCCACACCTCAAGATCTTTGTAGGCTCTTCCACTTCCTCTTAAGTGTCTCCTTTATGATACATTCTTTCATTTTCGCTCTCTGTCTGCTTCTTTTACCCTTTTGGACGGATGACTCTTCGAGCCTGGCTCTACTCTAGCCTCGTCTGACCAGTCTCCTACTTTCTGACTGTTTCCAGAAATCCGGGTCGCACGTGTTCTAGGCTGTGCAGTCACAACACACCCTGTCCCTCAGCCTGAGAGCTTCGTTTGACACGCTAACGGGCTTTTTATATAGCCTCTGTAGTCCCGCTTATTTTCTTTTCTCGTGACATTCACTACTTTTAACCCACTTTAATTTGACGTTCTAGCTTCATCTTGCTGACTTATCCTGTCTCATCTAAACGCTCCTTTGCTTTCCGACCCCTCTCGGACGTCTAAGATCTAACTGATTTATGCTCTGCCGACGTATCGCTCTGTGACTCTCTTCTCACGATCATTTTTTGCTTGTGATTTATCTTAGTTATTCCCCTCATAATCTGCACACCTGGTCCTCCTCTGGTTCCCACCGATGGAGCGTGTGCCTATTTTAGGACCCCAAACACTCCTGCTTCATCTTCAATCTTTCATTCTTTACTGATCCGTGCTCTGCTTGATTTTTGTCGTATTTCGCCACTTATAATACACGTGTATATGCGGTATTTAAATAACAATTACGTGTATAGGGGTACAATAGTTCAGGCATCGTCGCAATTGATCGACTGCATACCAGTTGCATTCCTTTCTTCTGTCTGTGTGGCTGTCTCTGTTCGTTTCCTTTTTCTCCCGAGTTTGTCACAGGTACGGCGACACGCACCAAAGTAATTGTCCACCATTGCGACAACAATACAAGGCACAGTTCGTTTACTTGGACCTAAGCGGAAGGTTATCAACCCTTTCACAACTTACTAACCGGACAAATAATTCGATATCTTGCAATGATACAATTCTTCCGAGGCTTGAACCATTGGGTTCGATTTGCCTAACACAAACTTCCACATATCTCTTGCCTGGAGGGCTTTCGAATTCGGAAGGCAAATTCTCCTGCCAATGCACAGCCTGAGAAATCGGTCATTCTGAGCTCTTCAAGCTGCTTTGACCGCTCAAACGGCCGTGGATTTTCTATATTTCTAATCAAATTCACTACATCCTTCAAGATTTCAACATATTTCAATGTATATCCTTCAGTGCCTTCACATGGTTGTGCAGTTGATCAACACATCATATCATATCATATCCCACCGATATGGCACAGGAGAGGACCCAGGCACGCAATGGCCACTCGCATAACGCATCAGACAGCAGAAAAATGGGACGCAAATTGACTGCAAGTAACGGAGCAAACAAACGTTCAACAAGAAACAGCCAGTTACAACTTGCCATTCAGTATATCAGCGGCAATATTTCAGGACGTGGTGGGTTTTCGCCTAGCAAGCGTTCTCCCTATAAAAAGCCACAAATATCCGTTTAACAACATTGCAACGTGGCGAATGTGACCCGCCACCGAATAAAGTCACAGCCCATAACTTCACACTGACAGATCAATTAGCGTCATCATTTTGGCATGCTCTTCAATTATCTTCCAATGGATCACTCAGGATTCTCTATCTATTATTTTTTGAGCTACGACTGCAATATATGGCAGAGCGATTATGTCCAAACAAATGGGTCCCGATCCCACTACAACCAAATCGTTTCGCATCTTCACCATTGCACAGTTCCAAGCATGGACATATAAACAATTTTCTACTGTCACTACACTTGCCATAAAAGGTCTGTACAGCTGTACATACCTGATCATGCCTCAATGGGCGTGCCTCGCATAGTCGAGAATAAAATATTTATTTATTTATTTATTTATCTATTCGAGTCAGTTGAACGCAACGGATGCCCACGCAGTTTCTTCCGAAGATGCTTAGACCGCAAGCCCTCAAAAACCGAACCTACGTCAGCTATGACGAAACGTGTAGTTCTGCTGTTCATAAAGAACGTGTCTGAAATGACTGCCAGATTTTTCAAACAACATCATATCATGGTAGCCCACAAGCCAACCGCCACTCTGAGGTAAACATTGTGAAAACCAAAAGTAAAGCGAGAGAAACTAGAACGACGGAATGTCGTATATAGAATAAACTGCGTAAACTGTGAAAAGCATTATGTGGGACAAACAGGAAGGAAGCTGTCCACCAGGATACATGAACACCAAAGAGCGTGCAAGAACCATTACGCAACCTCATTTGTTTCGGCACACGTGGATGAAGAGGGACACAGGTTCGACTGGAACAAGGTAGGGATCTTGACCGAAGGAGAAACACAGTGTACATGCTTTTGTCTCAAGCCTAAATGTTGTAACGCAAGACATTAACAAGTTGGCTGGCTAGCCGAACAAGGCTGGCTAGCCGAACAACCTCCTCGTGGTGCCAGCTGGGTGGTTCGGGTAGGTCCCGTTCCAGCAAATGGTGCGGCGGCAGTGTTCCAGGATGTGGTGGGATTTCGCCTGGCAAGCGTTCTCCCTATAAAAAGCCACAAGTATCCGTTTAACAACACTGTGACGCGGCGGATGTGACTTGTCACTAAATAACGTCACTGCCTCTTCCCTTTTCCGAAGGATCATACACACATCACGGACGTCATCTGATTCAAAAAGTTTCATTGATTCCCCCTTTGATGGCGAACACAACGAACAAAAGCACACACAGTCACATCTACCTACTCATACAACATGTCCCCTTCCAATACACAGTTAAACATAGTTTTGCATCTCAAACTGCACATAAATTCCCATGCTATTGGTCAAAACGTACTAATTTGTGCAATTGCTGATCATACATGTTTGTAATACCATGATCACGCCCTTGATGGTGTGCCTCGCAGTGACGAGAATAAACCATGTATTTATTTATTTATTTATTTAACTACATGCCTGTTCTTGCGGTCTTCCCTCGGTTGTCCCTCACTTTCCCTTTTCGCTGAGGTCCGGGACTTCTTGGAGATCTGGGATTGGACTGAGGAACAGTTTTGGCCCAAGACGGAAGTAACAACAAACAAGGATTCACATGGAACATTTTAGAACTCCAAAAGGACCGAACTACACTCATCGTAACCCTTGTCCCGTATGAAGAACTGGACACATCCTCATACTCCCAAACATTATACATCTGAAAAATCTGGACAGCGGAAAAGTTAAACTTTTACTCACCTAGACATACTACAAGAAGAATAATCGCGATGTCCCTCTCCTCCACCGACCTCAAAAATCATGGCGACCCCGATCAAATTACCTGTCCAACTAACAGAGGAAATTAGAAGCCATTAATCTGCGAAAAATCGAAGGTAAATCCAGTCGTCAAGCGGCTTTGCCAGTTCAACATTAATGTTCAAAATGCTTTACGGCAGTGTTGCAGGACGTGGTGGGTTTTCGCCTGGCAAGCGTTCTCCCTACAAGAAGCCACAAATGTATGTTTAGCAACACTGCGACGTGGCGGATGTGACTCACTACTGAATAAAGTCACTGCCCACAACTACATACTGGTAAGTCGACTAGACTCACATATAAACTCTTCCCGACACCGTTTCAAGTACACACGATTAAACCCAATGTATCGTCGTGATACACATCTGTTTTTAAACCTTGATCATGCCTGAGTTAGTGTGTCTCTATGGAACTGAGAGTAAACTATTTATTTATTTATTTATTTATTGTACAGTTCCAACCATGGACATATGAACGCTTTTCTACTGTCACTGTTACAGTTGCGATCAGGACCACGCCGTTAGATCCCGAGGCAGAACCACCGAAAAGCTACGCTTACTCGTTCTGCGCAAACCCGTGAAACCCGTGAACATTTTTGTACATTTGTACATATCTGATCATGCCTCCATGGGCATGCCTCGCATAGTCGAGAACAAAATATTTATTTATTTATTTACTTACTTATAAAAAGGGAGGGAGTTTCTCAAAGCCTGGTTCTCAACCACGAACTCAATCAACCTGCATATCAACCTCGATCCAATCTATCAACCGCTGAGACACAGAGAGTTCAAGAGGATCAACAACCGTTGTCCGAACGAACCTAAACCAACACAAGGACAATGAACAGCATGGTCAGTACGAGCCCAGGCTACTCATCCACACACGTTGCACCAATCCGAGCGCGATACTCCCAACCACGTCGCAACAACATTTCCGCAGCCAATGACAATGACGAGCCAAACCGCTGAACACAAGGCTTCACCAATGAGGACGAGGCAAAATTAATAGCCACGTATGCCTATATAAGGAGCAGTGTGGCTCCTGACAGTATCCATTATTGGGTTTGCTTTCCGCCAGCTACTGCTACTTAACTGCTATCAATCCCGCACTGAAGATGCCACCTCGAATGGTGGCGAAACGTTTGAAACCAAGTTGCCCTGGTCGAAGCACTCCACAACTAATCATTGCGCTTATCCAATTTATCCTCGTGCGTATGGTCTTCTCCGCCTCGATCGCGCTCCTGGTTACTGGCTTCACTTGGACCGTTGCTAAGTGTTCCTTGACTAGACTTTCATTAATATGTTCATCTTACCACTCTTTATATGCCTCTGCTCTTTATCTTATGTTCGCATTGATCTATTAGTGAGACCGTACTTGGCATAACGACTCCCAATGCACAGCAGTTTTAACTTTCTCTGACCCTTTTCTCCAGATGCTGACGGCTTTTGGACTGTGGAATCATGAGCGAGTTAGCGTACTGTCTCTCACAAATTAAGCTTCGCACTCCCGTCAGCATTCATCTACTCCTGGATGATTCCTTGGATCTCCTTTTCCTCTTAGAACTTTGCTTTACCTATTTTGCACCCGCATACCTTTTAAACCTAGTTGTCCTTAGTTTCACCTAGGCGGCCTTTCGCCTTCGGACTGCTGTCATCCTCATCGGTCTACCTGTTTTTCTCCAGACATCGCATCATTCGATTAACTTTTGTCCACACGCTTTATTATATCGGTCTCGTGACCCTGCGTGTGCAGAACCTTCCTCCTACCTAGTACTTGTAGTCTGCGTCACACCAGCGGCGTGATGTAAAGAACGCGCTTGCAAATCATGTATGCTAAACAAAATTACATGGGGTTTAATGTATCATAGGCACCGTTGCGCGCCACCAGTCTGTGTTAGTGCTTCTTGGTTCACTGCTGTCTCTGTTTGGCTGCCTCTTGTCCGTCGCCCGCTTTTTCCGAGATTTACACAGTTACATCCGCCAAAACAAGGAGGTTTATCCACTGGGACTGGTCGACTTATCTTCAATAGCTGGCTGTTTTAAACGCTTGCTTTTCTCCGGGAGATGAAGAACCCACACATCGTTCCAAATGGAGTTCATTCCGCCATTCTGGAGACGCTATCTTCACGGGGTCTAAACAAATGGGTTTAGCTCGCTTCGTACTGACAGTAGAACAAGTAACTCACCTGGAATGATATATTTACATGGATACGTTGTTCCACAACCCAAGACAAACAATTCTGGCGTGATTAACTTCACTGCCTCAAACATTCCGATTCTCCAGTTACCTGGAGCTTCTCTGGTGTCATTTCACGGACAGCATTGCGCTCGTATAAGTGGATTTCCGATAGCCTTTCATGGAGTGTTCACTTGGCCATGGAGACAGTTACACTTACTTACATTTGAAGGAATTCCGAATCCGCTTTGCGGAGAATGGCATTTTCACCTGTTATGGACATATTCAGCCACAAGTAACAACTGCACTAACAGTCCCCACGACAAGTTTAGCGTGGATAGCTGAACACGGTTTGCGAGCCAAACCAGAATATAATAGCAAAAGCCGGCCTCTTTTAACAATGTGTTTACTCACCTGCATCATTTAGCATTCGGCTCTGCGACTCTTTTGCATCATTGACCGGCTTCAACGACTACTGCCGGATCATTACTAAGCCATTCGACCAACCAACGAAGAATTTTGGCTATCAACAGACTGCGAATAATAGAGTGCAAAATCGGTCTATGCGATATATAGCCAACTAGCACTACTGTTCAACGGAAGCTACGGCAGTGTGCCAGAACGTGGCAGGTTTTTGCCTTGCAAGCGTTCTCCATATAAAACCACAAACGTTCGCTTAACGACAGTGCCTTTAGAGGTGTGTCTCGTTTTACAGAGCATATGCCATTAATATATTTTTTATTTATGTGACTCGCCACAATATAAAGTCACTGCTAAACCTTTCACACTAATGCAGTCCTCAGCCTTCTACATCCAACGTGTGCAACTGATTTTACTATGAAGAATGCTTTGATGACGCACAGATCATCCCGACTTCGTAATGGTCTTGGTCGCACCAAAACCTTGTTTGGGCTCCTGTGCTCACGGATCACTACATGACGAAATTACACCCAACTTGTACCTTGGCTGATTTTTGCGCCCCACAGCGCCATCGTGTTCCTTGTTCTGACTATTACCTGACAATCTGCTCACTCATATGGACTACACCTTTTCGTGTACCCCTTTCATTAAAACAAAATTTTTAACATTCCAAAGAAGCTATGCTAGTATGCATATTTGATCACGCCTTTACAGGTGTGTCTTGTTTTACCGAGAATATACCATTTATTTATTTATCTGTTTATTCATTTAGTGCGGCTATCTCTTGATTGGTATGCTGCTACTTAGATCTGGCAGAAAGCTGATGCGTAACCTCCTTGGCTCTCATGAGGTGGGCAAAATTGATGGTTTTGTTACAGGACCATCTAAGCTGACGCATCCTGTTATGCATACTGTTTTGGGTCACATTTTTAGATGATTGCCATATTAAATGTGACATGGGAGCTAGAGAGTCGAAACAGCGAAGTATTTGCTCCTAAAACAGCTCAGCCGAGCGATCCACAGAATCAGACATAAAGGATTCATCCCAAATGCTTGATCGGACGAGCACAGCAAAGGTTGTCCAGTTAACGAGTTGCATCGGGCGGCATGCTACGACTGGGTCTGTTTCTGTTAGGTAGGCATTATGTTTCTTTAAGTAAACCTAGCAATGCAATAATCTGTGGTCACTACCTGGAATCTCTCGGCCGGTCCGACCTTCCGACGTTTCAATAGCAGAGCTTGGGAACACCATTACATTCTCGCCATTATAAATACCCAAATGTCTTCCACAGATGCAGCGTATGACAGCGGCCAATCCAGTTGGCTCGCTGCTCGAGTCAGACCATCGAAGTTCGTTTTCCAGTAGTCGGGAGCTGGTTCTAACGGACGTGAAAAGGCCTAGCTAATCTCATCTCAGCTATCATCACTGAGTGGTCTCTGGTAGCCAGGAGCCTACTAGACACAAATATAGGCAAAGAAGCGATAGTGTTTGCAAGAACAATAGGAATCCAGCAAGGAAGGTTATATATGCAAAGGATTTCAGGACAAGTTATAAATAATACACGGTCAGAAGGCCACAGTGTACCATTTGCAGTGGATGCTGAGCCGCATAGACCACCAGAATTAAATAGTTTACGTTATTAATCCTTGAAGTGGTTTCAAAGTTTATAGCGAGGCTACATGTGCTAGGTCTAACTGAATGGTACACGAGACCTTTAGGATCATTTGATGTTTTGGCCCGAAAAATGCACAATTCTTTTAGATTAATATCGCAAGTTTTCTCTCTTAGAGCCGACATTCTATATTCAAAAGGCTATGTCTCCAACACCAGTGAACTAAAGAAGCCTGTTACTAATACGGAAGAACCGAGTATCGGAAAATTTAGTAAAATTTAGCAAAGTGCTTTGAGGCGTGAAATCCATTTGGGTCTGCAATGGTGGGGCATTGGCAACTCTATTTCTGTGTTTAAGCTTGCTCGAACATGAGGGATTATTATGCCTCATGCGTTGATGTACTATTGTGCAGCTCAGTGGTTAATGTTTAGCTGTTCCACTCCAGTTTTTAGTTCTGTATCAAGTGTCAGCAACGTTCAGCCAGGTGGCAATGTTAACTAGTACCGCAATGTCGCACCAACAATTTTCTTGGTGGTTTTCCGAGAAGCAGCTGTTCTAGCACTCTAAGCAATGCGCGATAAGGTAAATCAAGAGCAACATAGTAAGTAGTAAAAGAAATGGGCGCTGGTTGTTTGCCCACCATTGCGCATAACGCACGGTAGGCTTTGAAGTTAGGTAAAAGATAACTAACGCACGAGCGGCCAAGCTAAGACAAGTAGTGGTTGCAATTTCTGGATGTCCTGCTAGCAAGAGTGACATGGTCTCCCCGCTGCTGGTTCTTATTCATCGTTGTGAAATGATAGCTAGAAATACGAGGGTTTTACTAGAGATAGCATTTTAAGAAGAGGAGCTGGTTTACATGCTGCTTGTCGATTAGTATTGTGGATAGTGATAGGCACATGTATAACAGCTGAAGCTAAGTACATGCGTCCAAGCGAGGGTAAATGGAGAGCAAAATGTCTGACATTTGGGCCCATAACCGTTAAACTGGTCCATTTATTGGCACTATGGGAGATATATATTATGCTGCGGTAAAGCCAATGAGGGCATTTGGAAAGAAACTGAACTGATATCAGGGCACCTTTATTCACTAACTTAAGGTCCGTAATGATTCAGAACAGAGGAATTAACGTTAAGCCCAACAAAGTGATTCGCGCTACTATTTTAAAGTGTTTGACGCTTGTCAGACACAGCATTCTTGTAGGCATCTTAGCTCCGTTATCGTCTACCGAAATCAGGGGAATGCATAGATAATGCCTGGAGGTGTCTGACAGTTGGTTTCTTCCAATTCCTTCTTGCGTCCTGCACCGGAAACCAGCGCGCCGTTTCAATGTTTTCATGAAGTCTTGCTACACCGTTTACTAGATTACTTATTCGGTTACCAGCGCCGAGGAAACAACCTGGCCTGCAACACTGGTATATTTCGACTAATTCGCGAATAAAATATTTATTTATTTATTTATGCTTGCATGGATCACTTGACAGGTTGCTGATCTTGTTGCGACCGGACGCTAACAGCTTTTAAAATGACCAGCTAACTTGTGGTCTCACAAACTGCTGGACAATAAGGGCAGCTTGGAACAAGCCGTGTTGCACGTCATTTTGGATTATGCTGGACGCATCAGAGTTGAGTTCCACTGCCTGCAAATGTGGCAGCCGATTTTCCTCATCGACAGTGTCAACGACAACAATACACCGAGGAAGCCGTCGTCAATCGTATGGGTAGCCGGAGAATGTGGTTTTGCATTTTTTAGGCGACGGTTAGCTTCTTGCTAACTTTCGCAGTGAAGCGCAGTTGCCATCTCAACGCTTTCATGTTGTTTAGTTGGGTAGTATATACACCACTGAAAGCGGCATGTAGGAAAACCCAAGCTCCGTTACCTGGACATGATCAAAGTGAGCATCTCACGTTCTAAGCTTGATGACATGTCATGGGAATCGAAGGCGGTTGTTCGGCGTGCATGGCGCGATCTAATCACGAAAACAGTTGCCGAAGTGCTGGAGAGACCTTATACATGCAGAGAAGAAGCGGCAAGCACCGACGGGTTGTACTCCATCGACATCAAACGCACGGTGCCGTAGCACACGCGTTTGCGAGTGCCTGAGTCAGACAGATCTAGTGAGCCATGAGCGAGGCCACTCGGGGCCACTACCGAAGCGACGACAGGTCCCGCAGCGAACGTAGGCAGAACCGGCGCAGCGTTTGCAGGTACGCTGCGTTCGATTTATCAAACGCGTGCTTGCACGCTAAGTCTACTTATTTCAGATGAGGGGTTTTCAATTTTCTCCCAATGCCTACATATACTCTCGTCTATAAACTTGCACACGTCGCCTAAGCCAATTGTAGGTAAATTAAATAAATAAATAAATATTTTATTCTCGAGTATGCGAGGCACGCCAATGGAGGCATTATCATAAATAAATAAATAAATGGGTATATTTCTAGACCTACTAGAGGCTGCACCCTAAAGGGTTCAGATCAATGCTTACATTTATCCGATGCTCTTGCAAGGAAGTAGGTAAAATATAAGTATATGTTCATCGTTAGCAATTACAAATGCATTGGCATTGTTTGATATACAGCTACTGGGTCGCAGGCGCCCACCTTGACATTTTTCTGGTTCCTTCGGGCTGGCTGGCTGGCCGAACAACCTCCTCGTGGTGCCAGCTGGGTGGATTGGGTTTACCCCTTCCAGCAAATAGTTCGGCGGCAGTGTTCCAGGACGTGGTGGGTTTCCGCCTGGCAAGCGTTCTCCCTATAAAAGGCCACAAATGTCCGCTTAACAACACTGTGACGTGGCGGTTGTGACTCGCCACCAACTAAAGTCACCCATTGCTTATCCGGACGACCTCTTCAAGTCCCCAGCCATCAAGCACCCATTTAACACTGGCCACACGTTCAAGCACGATCAAAAAGACTGGAATACATTTACCAATTCCATAAACACGGCTAAACGCCCACATACACACTTACATACATATATATTAACCTATGCGACAATCCCATTGATCCATTGTACCTTGACTGATCACAGTTTGAACTCTTAAAATGATCATATCTGTGCAGACGTGCCTCGCTTAGTGGAGAATAAACATTTTATTTATTTATTTATTTATTTATATTGAGCTCCTTGTCTTTTATTGTGAAAACTTCGCGGAGGTGTAGTTGGCCTTTTCTCCTTGGAACAGAATCCAATTCGCCAAACGTTCACTTTAAATTGGTCGCACATTAATTGGCCACTCAGTTGCCCCAATTGTCGTTGCGCACATGGAAGAAATGAGTGAAGGGATTATAAGGCATACGAAAAGTTGGAAACAATTCCGATAAATGTAGACAAAAATAGAAACAATTTGTTAAGGGAAAAAATAAAGCTGCGTGCTTTAGTAGAAAAATACCAATTAACAAATAAATATACCTCTACTTTTCTTACGCTGATATTGCTCTCCTGCGCGAAATTTCAACCTGAGTTATTCTCAGATAAAAGGAAAAGCCTTTCTACAGTTAGAATACCGCTTAAAGTAGCACAAAATTACACTGGTCCGGACCAGCTTTAGCGCCTGAATACGTTGAACGTAAAAGCAACACAATATGTGCAGTAGTTTGCGAGTTATTCGCAATTAAATGATGGTCTACGAATAAGGCCATTTTTATTTTTCGCTAAAAATGGCTTTCTGCTTTGCAAGCAGATAGCAGAAAAAAAGAAAAGAAAATATAAAAAGTAGGGAAGCGGCGTATGTTCTCGATGGGCATAGCTATCCAGAAATGCTCTAATTAGCCCGTAATACCCTGCGACAACTACGGACTGCGCAGGTGGCCGAAAAGTAAACTTTGCAGGCATACATGACAAATATATGCAAATAAGGGATGATCTTGCGCGAAAACGCTAGAAATCCAGCAAGGAATATTATATCTACATGGGAATTCAGGGGAGCTTGTAATTAACTCACGGTTAGAAGGCCACAGCATACCATTTTCAGTGGATACTGAGCCACATAAACAACCAGTAAAATAGAGTTTAGCATCTTTTAAGCCTCTAAGCTTTTCTAAAGCTTACAACAAGGCTGCATGAGCCAGGTCTACCTGAGTAACCCAGGGGATCTTTCAGATCCGTTGACAGATTTCGGCCTACAAAATACACACATTTCTTAGCTAAACATCACAAGATTTATCCCTTAGAGCCGATTTTCTATATTCATGAGGCTCTGTCTCTAACGTCAGTGAGCTATAGGAGCCTGTCACCAATAATAAAGAAATAAGCATGGGAAAATTTAGTAAAATTTAGCTAATTGCATTTGGGCGTGAAATCCGTTTTGGTCTACATTGGTTGGGCTTTAACAACTACTTCTGGTGGTTGAGCTTGCTCATACTTGAGGTATTGTTATGCCTCATGTGTAGATGCACACTATTGTGCAGCTCTTTGATGAATTTCGATTTATTTCTCTCCATTTTTAAGTTCCGAAGATAGTGCCGGCGGTGTTCATCCAGATGGCAATGTTAACTGGTACTCTAATGTCACACCGACTATTTCTTTTGTGATTTTCCTGGCAAGAGCTGTTCTAGCACCCTAAGCAAAGAGCGATAAGGTAAATCAGGAGTAGAATAGTAACAAAAACCAGTGGGAGCTGGTCGTTCACCCGCCATTACGCATAACGCATGGTAGGCTTTGGAGCCAGCTAAAAGATAAATGACACACGGGCGGCCAAGATAAGAAAAGTGGTGATGGAAAGTTTCTGGTGCTCCAGCCAGCCAGTGTGACAGGGGCCTCTCTGTCGTTGGTTGGCTTTCGTGCCAGTGAAATGAAATCTGGAAATGCGAGTGTTTTACGAGCAAAAGCAGTTAAAGAAGAGGATCTGGTTTTCATTATGCCTGTCTACTAGTGTTGCCAATAGCGAAAGGCACATGTATACCAGATAAAGCTAAGTATATGGGGCCAAGAGAGAATAAGTGGAGAGCAAAATGTCTGATTCTTGGGTCTAGAACTTTTAAAGTGCGCTCTTTGTCAACAATAAGAAAAATATATTTTTTATTTTGCGGCTTACCTACTGATAGTGTTTGGAAACTGCTGAGTATAGTAACTAGTGCTCAGACTTAAAGAAAAACTTTCAATTAGGGCCCGCTGGCAACCGACATCTAGGAAGACACATTAAGGTTAATTTAAAACCGGTATTTAGACGATTCTGGACAATTCTGATGCTAAGCTTAGGCGCTTTAGCAGCAGAAAACGCTTTCAACATCCTTTGCAAGGCTTATGACTGGTAGCATGCCTTTACTAGAAGTACCTTAGAGTACCTTAGAAGGTTATAAGGATCCAGTGGTCAAGAAGTTGGAAAGTAATAAATGTAAGTCTGTAGAGAAGGAATGAAGTTGTAGATAAGAAATAAGGATTGCAGGAAGAGGTCGTTGAAGAATAAGATCATCTTGTATTCAGTTTGCTATTCTTAAACCCTGGAAAATGGGTGCGACATATACCGTTAAAGTCTCTTAGGTGCTAGAACGGTAACGACAATGAATGTGGATGAGTTTTGAGCTCAAGGTGCTTATATGTCTTGCACTACATCGTGGGCGTCCTCAAGCTACATCAGGGCCAGTTTCAAAGAAGTGGTCTTGCGAATCGCAGATATGGAAGATGCTTTGTAGATTGCCAAAACATAGGAATTTTTGTATCTGCTTCCTGAAGACCTGCAAGTTTTGGATTTCTCTTATTCTGGAAGGCAACCTGTTCCATATGTTCACGTACACAACTAAGAAGAAACGAGACCGCAGTCTCTTCTTTGCCTTTAGCGGAGTAATGGAATGGCCCTTGTTTCGGAGTCTCGATTCAGACGCGCTCCTTAGTTTAAGACAAGTGATATTACTGTGCAGCTTTCTATGAATTAGCTTATGTAAAAAGCACATGTTAAGGATAATGCGCCTTTGCCATAGGGGCTGAATTTTAAGGTGTTCACACCTTTGTCGGTAATTCAGCGCTTGCTGCGGTGGAGTCAACATCTTCGTAAAGCGTCGCTGAGCTTTCTCAAGCAGAACACGGTCCGACTTACGTAGATTGCTGCATATAAAAGAGCAATATTCTAGATGTGGCCTGACGTGACTCTTATAAAGTTCTAGCCTTGCATCGGCGGTTTCTATGCAACGGCGTATGTGGAACGATAATCCTCTTACCCTTGCGACTTGATAATGCACTTGCTCTGCAAAGTTGAGGCTCATAGAGTAGCGCAAGCCCAGATCTGTTGTTATGATATTCTGTTTGATAGTGATGCCGTTTATTGTTAGGGACCCAGCAGGTATAGAGAATCTGTGGGTCATGACGTTAGATTTTTGAGCGGAGAAGGTCATTTGCCAGTGTTCGCACCACTTTTCAAGTGCTTTAAGATCCTCACGGATACTATTAATTGCGGAAAATTCATTACCACGGGGAAAGTCGTAGACAACTTTCACATCGTCAGCAAAGATAAAGGAGCGACCGTGTTGCAAAATCTTGCAGAGGTCATTGATATAAATCAAAAATAGGGTAGGGCCAAGAACACTCCCCTGCACCACGCCACTGGGGACGGCGGTCGGGGTGGATATAGTTTGTTCAACCTTAACAGACTGCGTACGTCCTATTAAATAGGAACCCAGCCAGTCTAATAGAGGACCGTCTACCCCATAAGCCTTTAGCTTATGCATCAGGCGCATGTGTGGTACCCTGTCAAACGCCTTTTGCATATCAAGGTAAAGAATGACAACTGATTGATTAGAGTCAATGGCCTCGGTGACCAAATTAAGGAAGTCCAGCTGACAGGTTGCACAAGACCGAGCACTTAGAAACCCGTGCTGAGATTCATTTATGTGCTCGCCTGCGTAAAGATGAGTCATGAGGGCTTTTTTAATCAACTTCTCCATCACGCGCGAGATAATAGAAGTGTGGTTAATAGGGCGATAGTTACCAACTTCCTGTAGGCTTCCGCCCTTATGCCTTGGCACTATGATAGAATGTTTCCATGCGGCCGGGCACTGACCTTTTTGCATTGATAACGTAAAGATTTTCAAAAGAAGCATAGGGATATCTTCACCACCATTCTTAAGTAGACTGGGCGGGATTCCGTCTGGACCAGGGTCCCAGGATGGCTTGGTAGTTGAGATCGCGGAACGGACACTACTTAGGTCAAACTGTACAAAGGACAGGGACTGGCTACCGGGTACCTTCAGGGCCTGAAAGGTTGAGCTTATTTCTAAACACTGCGATTCTTTAAAATGTGAGCTGAAGGCTTCACATAAAATTCTTGGGTCACTAGACGTTTCGTTGGGACTGATCTTTAGAGTAGAGATCTTCCGTCCATAGTTAGGGGTCCGAGAGCGCAGCAGCCAACTGAGACTCTTAGCTTTGTTCGCACTATTTAGTGCGGCTATTTCTTGCTTGGTTTGCTGCTGCTTAGCTCTGGCAGAAAACTGGTGTGCCATCTCGTTCGCTCTCATGATGTGAGCAAAATTGAAGGTTTTGTAATAGGATCGTCTAAGCTGACGCATTCTGTTATGCATTTTGGTTTGGGTCACACTTTTAGAAGAATGCCTTATTAAATGCGACAAGGGAGCTAGAGAGTCGAGACAGTGAAGTATTTCCTCATAAAACAGCTCAGCCGAGCGATCCACAGAATCAGACATAAAGAATTCATCCCAATTTTTTGATCGGACGAGCACAGCAAAGGTTGTCCAGTTGACGAGGTGCATCGGGCGGTATACTAAGACTGCATCTGGTTCTGTTGGGTGGGCATTATGTTGCTTTAAGTAAACCGAGCAATGCACTAATCTGTGATCACTACCCGGAAATTCCCGGCCGACTGCCACTCGCGTTGATGGGATGCCGAGAGTAAATATTAGGTCAAGGATGTGTTCCTCCCTGGTTGGAGCAGATACATGTTGCGTCCAGCCGCCTAAATTGATACATGCTTGTAAGGCAGCATACTTCGTTGTTGCAGCAGGTGAGAACCAGTTTAACTCAGGCAGGTTGAAATCTCCTGCAACGAGCTTGTAATCGCAGGAAAAAGTTGACGCTTGCGCAAAAGCATCCATAAGTGCCTTGTCACCCTTAACTGAGGTATCAGGTGGTCTATAAGCACACCCAAATAATATCGTGGATCCCAGGATATCAGCCGTTATCCATACTGAATCCATCGCCTCAGCCGCGTTCAAGATTTCGGCCGTTTTTGCTGGGTAAGTATTTTTAACATAAATGGCGCACCCCCTTCGTTTATGCGCACGCGACTGCATAAACAGCTGGTATTCAGGAAGTGAATAGTCCTGCTCTGAAGCATAAGGGGAAAACCATGTTTCCGTGACAAATATTGCATCAGGGTCGGCGAGGACAGACAGCGGACGCAAGATATGCATTTTATTGTTTAGGGACCTAGCATTTATAGGTAGAGTTGAGAAAGAACACTTAAGGTCTACTAGATTTATGCATGACGAGATGAAGCCGTTGATGCTTACTTCGCTATCTGCAGTAGTTGTAGAAAGTGGGTGAGAAGACATTGCAGTTGGTAGTTGGGCGACGAGGAGTTTGGTGCCGGGATGAAACTGTCGCAGCTCATCCCCACCTGGTCTAAAAAATGCGCAGGTTGCGGGGTAGGAAGTAGTGGACTATTTGGCCATTTTACCTGGACCGGCGGCGAAAGTCTGCGGGAGGTAGCAGGTACATAACAGCCTGGATGCGCAGGTAGTTGATCGGAGCTGCGTAAATTATCAACTGTAGTGCTCTCCGTGGGTGAATTGGTAACGGTGGTGGTACTCGATGCCGTCTCACAAGTATCTGGGGTATGGTTGGCTAGTGTCCATCTAGGTAAGCCAAAATACAGTTGCCTTAACTTGGGAGCATTGCGAAGTTGTTCACAGGTATGTACAGCTGTACAGAAATTTTATGGGAACTGTAGTGACAGTAGAAAATTGTTCATATGACCATGCTTGGAACTGTGAAGTGGTGAACATGCGAAAGAATGATTTGGTTGTAGTGGGATCGGGATCCATTTGTTTGGACATAATGGCACTGCCATTTATCGCAGCCATACCTCGACTAATAATAGATAGAGAATACTGAGTGGTCCATTGGAGATAAGTGAAGAGCAAGCTATCCAGTATGATGAATCTAACTGAGATGCCGGTGTGAAGTTATGGGCTGTGACTTTATTCGGTGGCGAGTCACATTCGCTAAGTTGCAGTGTTGTTAAACGGACATCTGTGGCTTTTTATAGGGAGAACGCTTGCCAGGCGAAAACCCACCACGTCCTGAAACATTGCCGCCAATCCATTGAATGGCAGGTTGTAACTGGCTATGTTTCTTGTTGAACGTTTTTTGCTCTGTTATTCGCAGTCAAGTTGCGTCCCATTTTTCTGCTGACTGATGCGTTATGCGAGTGGCCATTGCGTGCCTGGGTCCTCTCCTGTGCCAGATCGGTAGGTCAGGAACTAAGCATTCTTTCTGGATATGATGTGTTGATCATCTGCAGAACCACGTGAAGTCTCGAAGAATATACGTTGAAATATGTTGAAGTCTTGGAGGACAGGATAGGTTCCGAAGAAAGAATCGCAGTTCTCCCGGGGTATGTAGTGAAATTGATTACAGATAGAGGAAACCACGGCCATTTGAGCGGTCAAAGCGGATTGAAGAGCTTAGAATGACCGATTGTTCAAGCTTTGTATTAGCAGGAGAATGTGCCTTCCGTAGTCGAAAGTCCTCCAGTCAAGAGATATGTGGAAGAGGTATTGTTAGGTAAATTGAACTCAGTGGTTCATGCCGCGGAAGAATTGTATTAGTGCAAGATTTTGATTGATTTGTCCGGTTAGTAAGTTGTAAAAATGTTGATAATTTTCCGCTCATGTCCGGGTAAAGGAACTGTGTGCCTTGTATTGTTGTCGAAACGGAGGACAATTCCTTGGGTGCGTGTCGCCGTATTTGTGACAGACTCGGGAGACAAAGAAAACGAACAGAGAAAGCCACACAGACAGAAGAAAGGAATGCATCTGGAATGCAGTCAATCAATTGCGGCGATGCCTGAACTATTGTACACCTATACATGTAACTGTTATTTAAATATCGCATATACACGTATATCATAAGTGGCGAAATACGACGAGAATCGAGCGGAACACGGATCGGTAAAGAATGAAAGATTGAAGATGAAGCAGGAGTGTTTGGGGAGGGGTCAGAAAGCAAAAGAGCGTTTAGATGAGACTGGATGAGTCAGCAAGATGAAGCTAGGCAGTCAGCTTAAAGTGGGGATAACAGTAGTGAATGTCACGAGAAAGTAAAGTTGCGGGACTACAGAGGCTATATAAAAGCCCGTTAGCATGTCAAACGAAGCTCTCAGGCTGAGGGACAGGGTGTGTTGTGACTGCACAGCCTAGAACACGTGCGACCCGGATTTCTGGAAACAGTCAGAAAGTAGGAGACTGGTCAGACGAGGCTAGAATGGAGCCAGGTCCGAAGTGTTATCCGTCCAATGGATAAAGGAAGGCAGACAGAGCGCGAAAATGAAAGAATGTATCATAAAGGAGACACTTAAGGGGAAGTGGAAGAGCCTACGAAGATCTCGAGGTGTTGCGAACAGACCTTTGGACTGGTCGATGGTTCAAATGTATGGGCTCAGTATTCGGTGTTCGTGGCATTTCCGCAAAATATACTTTAAATAAATAATAAATAAATAAATAGGTATATTTCTAGACCTGCTAGAGGCTGCACCCTAAAGGGTTCAGATCAATGCTTACATTAATCCGATGCTCTTGCATGGAAGTTGGCAAAATATAAGTATATGTTCATCGTTATCAATTGCAAATGCATTGGCACAGTTTAGTATACAGCTACTGGGTCGCATGCGCCAACCTTGACATTTTTCTGGTTCCTTCGGGCGATATTGAGCTCCTTGTCTTTTATTGTGAAAACTTCGCGGAGGTGTAGTTTGCCTTTTCTCCTTGGAACGGAATCCAATTTGCCACAAGTTCACTTAGAATTGATCGCACATTAATTGGCCACTCAGTTGCCCCAATTGTTGTTACGCACATGGAAGAAATGAACGAAGGGATTATAAGGCATACGAAAAGTTAAAAACAATTCCGATAAATGCAGACATAAGTAGAAGCAATTTGTTAAGAGAGAAAATAAAGTTGTGTTCTTCATAGAAAAATATTAATTAACAAAAAATATAGCCCCACTTTCCTTACGCTGATATTGCTCTCCGGCGCAAAATTTAACCTGAGTTATTCTCAGATAAAAGGAAAAGCCATCCTTCAGTTAGAATACCGCTTAAAGTAGCACAAAATTACACTGGTCTGGACCAGCTTTAGCGCCTGAATACGATGAACGTAAAAGCAACACCATGCGTGCAGTAGTTTGCGAGTTATTCGCAATTAAACGTTGGTCTACGAATAAGGCCATTTTTATTTTTCGCTAAAAATGGCTTTCTGCTTTGTAAGCGGATAGCAGAAAAAAGAAAAGAAAATATAAAAAGTAGGGAGGCGGTGTATGTTCTAGATAGGCATAGCTATCCAGAAATGCTCTAATTAGCCAAACTCGTGAACTTGGATTGGTTTGTAAACAACTTGTTCATATGCTCATTAATTTAATATTTTTGGCACCGTTTCCTTATGCAGTACTCGAGTTATGTTATTTGTCATCTTTCTCTCAAGTGATTGGCTGTTGCTTGCTATCCCGGTATGGCTGCGCTCGATGTGCATATTGGCAAGGTGCCTACCTGTCTATTATGCACTACGTCCTCCACATTGGCTCTAGGAGACAGTTGGGCGGTGCTGGAGGGAACGGGGTGCACGGTCCTTGTGGTCGTGCTAGGCTCGAAGTGTGGTTCCATTCAACCATTTTGGAACGGAGTGCGATCCAGCCACCGCCTTGTGTGCGGTTGATTCCCCAAATACAGCGTGCTTGTGTTTGCCTGTGAAGGAGTGCGGACCGGCTGTAGTGATGAAACGTAGCTCCCATCCACATGTCTCCCGGTCTTATTCCTTCGGTTTTACCCTGGATATGGAATGTGTAGTTAGAGCTGTGGGTGACGCATCGTAAGCCATCCATTATCCATTTGTAGGCGCTGGCGTCCTGTGGCTGTCTACGGTGACATGCAAAGCCGAAATCGGATGCCGCCAAACATATCCACCAGTTCACGAACACAAGCCGAGTCTCCAGATTCAAATGGTACAAATTTCAGCGTAGCTTATTTTTGATGGAACTACTTGTTGTACTGTGTGACAGCTTGCGGCCAGGAGTTTCAGTGAGCTGGTGAGCAGACTGCGTTGGCCTGGACCCCTTAACTCCGATAATACATATAGATGTGCCTATTTATTGTCGAAAGACGCAAAGCCCGTTTCATTTTTGAAAGGACTTCTTTTACTTTCGGTTAGAATTTACGAATGGTCTCTACCATCAAGGTGTTGCAATAGGTCATACATCAGGTGCAAATTGAAACCCCATAAATAGCCTTAAGTGACATCTCGGCAGCACGCTATCATATAAGCAGCGCCATTGGACCCGAACGCTGTCACAAGACTGAACTCTATAATAATAACCGCCAATTTGCACGGAACGGCTACTCCAACTGCTGCGGAGCTGAATGTCACCATATTGCCCACGACGATGAAGTATGCTCGTAGACTTCTATGGTGTGCGTAACATGGTGTGTAGCTCAAGCTTCCCGCGACCATCAGTTGTTTTGTCTGTTATAACGCTGGAAAAAGAATAAAGTAAAATCTAGTCTAACATGATTATATGCTCTTCATAGAGCTGTGTAATTTTCAGACATAGCGCCTTAGGTCCGGCAACTTTTCCAAGCATTTGTATGCGCCTATGAAGAACTTTCCTCAACTAATTGTGGTTATCCTTCTATAGAGGAATAGTTGCAGATATCGCAAAAGTAGAAACTCAGGTACTACTGTGTTGCGGGCTGCCTGGACAGCATTTGAAATAGGTGATGGAGCTACAGTTTCTTGCTTGTCGAGCTTCCTGCTGAACTCATTCCCACTTGGCAACAAGGTTAGTTGCTTGCCCCTCTTCGTGAAGTTTATGCTAACGATGCATCTGAATGTGGAAATGGTCAACCATGGTCGAGTTTCGAGATGAAGCCACAGTCATTTTAAACGAGGAACAAAATAGTAGCTTTTATCCGTATTATCTGTATTATTACAATCACTACTTTTTAGGCGTGTCCCGCACTGTCGGAGGCACTCCTTTCCTACAGCATTTATTCGCTCGGATTACAACGCAGCTGGCTCGGTGAGTTATTCTGTGCTTCTCTAGATATCCACATGTGACCGAATATTTACTCGATTGGCTAAAGTTGGCCACTGATGATCTGTCCACCAATGCTAGTGTCTCGGTTGGCTCACCTTCAACACCTCTAGCTACTGCGATTTGGCGTACGCTCCTCGCATCCATGCGCATATTCGGGGCTTGCTAGGTGCCACTCCTTATCTTTCCAACTGTATTCTTGTAGCCTCATTGCATCACATATTTTTGCTGGTTTAGTGACCTATTCTTTGACACTGCAGTTATGCAGTAGTAACTAGCGTACTTAACCCAACTCGCACTTTTGGCCACTGAAACCCAGTCCATTCGCGCCATTACTCGATAGCTTTGCCTTCGACACCTGGTCTTCCGTTCATATCCATTTAATCCTAGCTTCTATTATGCTCAGCTTCCTATCCTCAAATACCTATGTACATAATAACTATTATGTGGCCTTAGATAATCCGCATCCCGTGGAGTATATTTCAATATCGCCACCTCTTCATTGTATCTTCTGGCTTTCGATTGCAGCTAAGCATGATTACATACCCATTTTCTGGTCTCCGGTTGAATTCTAACGCCGTCAGCTAACACCTAGTTGGCTTCTTACCGGAACCCTGCTCTTCATCATCAGTTATATGCACGTAATTTATCCATTGGGCAATGTCACCTGCTCCCTAGTCAAAAATAATTTCAGCGTAATATCGGTTACACATTGTACACCAGTTGTCTCAAGTAAATGTTTTAAAGTAGGACTTCCCTAATGCTTGGTACCACGACTGTCTTTTTTGGTCTTTTCTCGGCCTATTCTTTCCTTTCCGTTTTCTCTAAAATCGTAAACACCTTAGAGATCCGGGTTTGACCTGAGGAACCGCCTCCGACTGAGAGGGGACAAATAACAAACAAGGCCTTACCTGGATCATGGCTTCACATCAAACCCAACCATCTGCAGCCAACACCTCAACCACAGATGTTCAGTGAGGGTAGCTAGACACGAATGCTTCACACCCAGAAAATATACATAATCAGAGGTGAGAACCCATACACTAGAAATTCTACTTACCTGCAATTCATAAAAGCTACAAAAGTCCGTTTATCATCACTGTGACGTGGCGGATGTTACTCGCCACGGAATAAAGTCACTGCCCTCTGTTACTCACTGGAATATCGACTAGTCATTTCTAAATATTTTACTGACATACAAAGAAGTTACGCTGTCTTCATATACTGTCCCCACTCCACCTAATGTGCTTTTTTATTTACTCTGCGCACACTTGAAACTATTTTATTGTCACTCCACTGATGACTTGCTCCTCATGAGTGCCTCGAAGGCTTCTGCAAATCGTACAAATTTTGGCCACAGACAACTACGTGCGTTGTAACCTATCCGTTGCGCCACATAATTGCTTGTAAATTTTGATCATACTTGAGTTGGCATGACTCAATGTAGTCGAAAATAACATATTTATTTATTTTGATGTACTCATGAGTAGGGGCTTTTGATGAAATTAAGTGAGATTCTTCGCAGCCAGTCTTTAAATCAGATAGTCGTCCGCATGCCTGGAAAAGCACTAGACTGCAGTTTCAGCCTGTTGGGCACCGTCTGTAGTGCGCAACCACCGGATCCCTCAAGATTCGGACCCATGACCACTAGCGGCTTGAACCGCCAGTCAGCAGCTCATGCCACTGGACCACGGGGGACAGCTTCGGACCGTCACTATTTACAAGCTAACCGCAATTCAAAAATTGGCCGCGAAGAATCTCAATTAATTTCATCAGAATCCCCTACTCACGAGTACACCAAAATACATCCGCCCTGATAGTTTCTAAATGCAATGTCGTACACGGCTACTGTTAGTGGACGTCGTGTTTCGGGGCCAACCTGTCCTCTGAAACGTTCGTAACTTGCATGGCAGTGGAGGATAAGAAGCGCTATATCGCAGTTAGCTTGTAAATCATGACGGTCCGAAGCTGTCCCCCGTGGTCCAGTGGCATAAGCTGCTGACTGGCGGTTCAAGCCGCTAGTGGTCATGGGTTCTAATATTGATGGATCCGGTGGATGCGCACTACTGACGATGCCCAACAGGCTGAAACTGCAGTCTAGTACTTTTCCGGACATGTGGACGACTGTTTGAGTTGGAAACTGGCTGTGAAGGATCTTAAATAATTAATTTATTGGTTTATTTACTTATTCATATATGAATAAGATAAGCATAGAGGACAACGGCTCTATTAGTCACACGGCTATCGACTTAGGTTTATGGAACGGATATTTAAGGAAAACTTGCTGAACGTTCTTCCTTGGCGCAACCTTAGCAAGGGACAACAACGTGGCTTTCTACCCTCTTAATATGGCCAGGCTTGCCGATTTGGGTTCCTTAAACTGTTACAATACAGCTTAATACTTAACAAGCGCTGGACATCATCTTCCTATACACGAATAAAGCTTTTAACCAAACATCACGCGCGGAACTGTTAACTAATGTTGAAACATATGGAGTCGCAAACTAATAGTTCAATTATTCGCAACCTAGCTCTCCTCTCAAACACAATAAGTAAACGTGTGCGATTCAAGGTCGCTCCTTAAACCAGTCAAAAGTGCTAGTTTGCAGAGGAGTGTGTTCAGCCAACTACCGTGTTTGCTATATTGCAACAACATGTTACAGGTGCTACAATATGGCAAACCCAATCTGTTTACTGTTGAGATCCAAATCTTGTCCTCCTTTCAGTAATCGAACATGCAACGTGGTCTTTCCCGGATTCAGAGTGAACTTGGTTTTTGAAACACTTGGAAGTCAACATTCCCAACAGCAAAGTGCAACCTCTTCTCATACTAATGCACTGTGCCGCCTACCAGCTTACCGTTGCATAGCACTCGGCTCGGTAATCCCCCCACAGTTCGTGGTCTAGGTGCACATTACTCCAGTTATTTGAACTTCGCAAACAAGTGAGCTACAGCTCAGCAAGATCACGCTGCATCATAAGCTGCATATTCAAATCCGCCGCACTACAAAAATCTAGGCTTGCTCTTTACAAAACCTGCGCTAGACCTTTGCTAACAAACTGCTCCCTTGTATCTACAAACTCCAGCAAATACGACCATTGTCATTAATAATTCAAAGATTGTTTACCACACCTCTTCTGGGCAACTCTATTCTCGGCTGTCGTGGTCGGTGAGGCAAACCAGCGCTATAGCCTCTATGGCTGCGAAGACTGCAAACCAACCTCGTCTTCCTATACTTGCGTAGTAACAATCCCCATTCGAGCACACTGACGCCCTTCCTAACTTCGGGTAACAATTCGTACCCACTTCGTTCTCGTCCACACCCAATTATCCTGCCGAAACCTCTCGGTGCTGTCCGTGCAAACTTGTTTCGCAACCTATACTCGTATTCGTGGAACTGGCTTCACCTCGTTGTACGGGCTTCCGATAAGGTAATCCAATGCTCTTCATCTTTAACTAGGTACCACACAGTAAGTCAAGCTTCCATCCTTTTGATTAGTAACAGGCCTAAGACTAGCTGTGGGAAAACGGACCTGACCACGTATACGCTTTTTCTCCATCAGATCGCATCCGTGTCCAAGGAACAAAGGTTCTTGTCCTCAACTCTTCAAAGCTTCGGTACATATTTGCTTCGCCGAATCTTTCCTTCTCACTTCCCGCCTGCCACCAGGCCTCCGCGACCATAATCTACTGCACGAGCCTCTAAAATCAGGGGTTTCTTCAGTCCTATTCCCTTTGCTGACTAGACTTCCTAACCTTTTAAAAAACAGCGGCTTCTGTTAAGCACATAGCTCTCGAACCTACTACCAAGATCTCCAATTGCAACTTTTGCTAGCTCTTTCAACCACGTTTAGCACCAAAGTCGTTTGAATTGACCTAACCGGTTACAAGCTAACCTTAAATCAATCATCCGAAACCCTATAGTCCTTAAACAACTTTAGAGCTTCTTTTTCTTTTCAGTTGGTCAGTGCATAGGCGCTCGTTAGCCTCTTTTCCAGAGGTTCAATTATCCTATACTTGCTACAACATCTTCGACCTTCGCTCTTGTAGTAGACCATATCACTCTGTCTTTCCTTGGCTTAGTCTGCATTAGCACCATTCTCTAAGCAATAGAGCATGACTTCGTTATCTGCTCGCCGCTGCAATTCAGCCTCTTGCGGGGACGTCTTTAGCAACATTAAGGTATGCTTGCATACTGCCAGTTCACTGTCCTTTCAGCAGTTGACCTTCCTTAACTCCCTTCCAATGAGCAAACATACAGAAATTGATCAGCGCACAGCCGTTTGTTAGCCTCTGCTTTCCAGATGTTCAGTACTTCATTATTCGCTGCACTCTCTTCGACTTGTGCCCTTCTGGAGCTAAGTGCTGTCGCTTGCTTTCCCCGGCCCTGTGTACCTTAACGATATGATATTAGCCCTAACAACAACTTTGTTGTGTGCGTGTGTACCGCTAATCCACAGTCCTTTCCTCGCTTAACGTTCTTTAACTCCATTATAGCGAGCAGTAATAAATCGTTTGGTCAACGCATAGCCGCACGTTATGATCTTCTTTCTGAATGTTCAGTTATCCATATTCTAATAATTTCACATGACGCTTTGGCCCTTTGTTTTCTCTAGCCTGCTACAATGAACAATTTACAGCTATCCTAGCCCGCTAATTATGCTTTATTTTTAGTGCCGTAGCATATTAGCAAATGATATTCTGATATTCATTCACCATTTATTCACCATCATGTTTAGCTCACTTTTTTGAATCACAACTGCCACCTATAAATTGCATCAAAGTACATCAAGATTTTGCTGATGGCTTTCGGCAGCTACGCCATTTTTCTCGCTGCACAGCACAGTGATAAACCTATACGGTCATGATTCTATGCTGCAATACCGGAGTACATTTCCAGCGTGGCATCAGTTGCACAATGCACGTCAGTTTAGCTCTAAGTAACACTCGCAAAATATAAGACGTTTATGTTACTTTTTCCAGAACAATTCCTCGCGGTCCACTCTCAGTTGTTCTCTTTCTTTCTCTTTTATCCGAGGTCCAGAATGAATAAATAAGGCTTTTACTCTCGACAAGGCGAGGCACGCCTTTACCGGCGTGATCTCTTTTACATAAAATGCGTGATCAAGGACGTGCAAGAAATCGTTATGTTTGCTACAACATTGTAGGTTTATGAAGTAGAGTATGAAACTATGTACTTGTGTGTGTAGGTAGCTGTATAATTTGTGCTTGTAATTTCTCTGCTTCATTCTTGCATGTTTGCTATCTTCAGCAATGTGCGAGTGGAAGGTTGCCGTCCATGGTTTTGAAAGGATTAGCCAGATATTTACTGGGCAGTGCCTTTATTTTGGGTCGAATCGCGACTGCCGAATCACCGTGTAGTTACGCAGACGTTCGTCGCTTTTCATAGCGATAACGCTTGTCAGGCGAAAACCCACTATTTCCTGGAACAGTGTCGTAAATGTTATCGGGAGCTTCCTGTGGATCTCCACTGTGCCGAAGCTAAAACCAGGATCCAATCGCATACACCAGCTACACACAGGTCCAGAGTGGATGGCTGGACGCCAAGCCCCCACTAACGGTAGAAGTATACAAAGGTGGAAAAATCCAAACCTTCAACTTGAAACTTGTAAGCACCGCAATTCTTCACCCGATTCGTCATGACTACCTCATCCTCGACCAACTTCAACACTTAATGACGCGTGCTGCCTAAGCCATCTGGTCACCTAATGCAAAGTTCCAGGTGCTAGTCCATTACACATAGCCGATCGCAAGTCGGTCGGTAAGATACAGTGGCAATAACACCTTGCCTTTCAAGTGGATCGACGGCAGTGTTCCAGGACTTGGTGGATTTTGACCAAGCATGCTTTCCCCCTATAAAAAGTCACAGGTCTCCGTCTAGAAACACAGCGACATGGCAGATGTGACTAGCTACTGAATAAAGTCACTGGCTAAGTCTTCATACTGGCAAGTTGATTAGCACTATCTATTATTATTTAATAAATAACTAACCAAATGTTTTATCCTCTGCGGTGTGAGACACGCCTGCAATGGCCCATTCCTAATGACCAGTTCGCACGTCTGAACTGTTGCGTGGTTTGCCAAACTGGACTTGTCAGTCCATATCTAAAGCTTGAAATGTCGGAGGAATCGCGTGAGTTACAAAAGCTTAACAAAAGCTTTCGACTATTCCGGTTTACAAGTCTACTAGTTGACGTTAACGCTTTCCCCACAATCTCAGCTGCCTCTTACGTGTTGAGTACCCACCTTACCTATACAACTTAACCTCAATGCGCCGGCTAATCAATCCTAGCCTGATCGGCCTCCTGCTTGCCGACGTCTCCCAGACTAATTTGACATAACAAGTCAAGGTTCGGAAGAACGACTGCTCTGTCCCCATTACCACTAGAGATTTGTTGGCCTTTCCACTATAAACAAATAAATAAATAATAAATATTTTATTCTCGACAAAGTGAAACACGCCTTTTGGGCATGATCAGCATATTGCATTGTTGTACATGATAGCAGAATAAGCAGCACCAACAGTGGGAGTAGTACAGTTGGAGACAGTAGTGTGGGCCCATAAAGCCCAAAGGTTGTATGTAGTCTATGTACACAGAATGCGAGAGGTAATGATAGTGTTAGGTCACTTATATGGCATGTTGATGAGGAACTAGTCCGATGAGGTCCCGTAAACAATGTAGGCCAGGGAGTGAAGTATGAGGAAACAGGTAAAAAATACTTAAGAATAGTGGCATATCACTAATCAGATATGTAGGCGTGTGCGTGCGAGAGCCGCTATATGCACAGAACTTGTAAATGTGGTGTCGGTCAACTTGCCAATGTGATACGGGCGGTGACTTTATTGAGTGGCGAGTCACATCCGCCACGTCGCAGTGTTGTTAAACAGACATTTGTGGCTTTTTGTAGGGAAAACGCTTGCCATACGAATACCCACCACGTCCTGGAACACTGCCGGCTGGTGATATAACATTGGCAAGATTGTATCTGACCGATTACCCTCTCGGATATTCGCAGTCACGTAACGCCAATTTGTTTCCTATGGCTGCGTAGTTGCCTTTGGAGTCCAGTGCAATTGGTTGGAGCTGTTGAAGTCGGACGACTCAGGTGACTTGTATTGAATTGATCAGTTTTCTAGGTTCTTTAGTGTGTTATGATTATGAAGTGCGGGTTTTGCTTTGTTCTTTATTGAATCCGTGTCCATGGAAGCGTCGCAGGTACGTCTTCAGCGGTGTTCGGTGCAGGTAATGTTATCCTGTAGAACAAGGGTGAGAAGAAAAACGGACCGAGCAAACTGCCAACAAAATTGAACAGAAATATGTTATTGTATAAATATAAAATTTATGGTAAAGTTGTGCTGGCTGAAAGCAATGGAGTGACCGTATATGTTGTACATCATATCCGTATCCGTAGTTTTGCGTTGTAGCACGAGACCTGATATTTGCTGAATGGTAGAGGAAGATGCTGGCCGAAGTGGCCTAGCGTACGCAAAAGTTGTCCTGTTTGGGAACCGTGAGTATCAGGCGTTATTAACCGGTATAGGAGTTGAGGGAATCAGAAGAACATAGAGAGTGGTTTAATAAGCGCGTAAGATATAAGTTGAACGATCTGTTGACAAAGCTAGAGCTTATCGTTCGAACATGTACGAGATCCAGTGAAGTTATTACGCCGGGTTTGAGGCCATGAAAATAATAATGCAACGTTCAGCAATCGCATGCTAGACAGCTGGGTGGAGGGGTGAGATGGAGTGTCAAATTTGTGACGAGAATGGGATTTATATACTACCACTGTAGCGACAGTGCGGTTACAAAGCTAGCCCTAAAGGGACCTTGAATAGCGGAAAAAGATGGGGACTTCTGCGGTGCAGCAAACAGGTCAAATATACGACAGGAAAGGGTGATACTGGGAGTCGGGTTAGTTATGTGGAAGAAACTGCTTGCTGACAGGCCTTCAACTTTAATAATAGGAGAGAGAAGGGTTAGAATACTATAGGTTTAGTTGGAAAATGGTTGTAGGGCCAGCGCTGAAGTAAACCTAGAATGTCAGTATTGTGAGCAGTTGCCGCAAAAGATGCTACGTGTGCCACTCTGATGTGGACATCCACGGTGGAACGTTGAAGTCAAATAGACTGCTAGTTATGACTCACTAATTGGTGAGTTGCTGGCAACCTGATTAGTTAATATATAGGAGCGGCACGCTTTATTAGGCTCAGCACAGTCCGATAGGTGTACAGTGTGGAATACAAGAGAGAAAACAGACATCAATACTTGCAACATCTGTAGAGAGAAAACGACAGTGGTGCCGGCTCCGGAATGGACCAAGGGTAAGTAAAGAATACAGACAGCACCGCCAGTTGCCAAGTTTTCATCCCAAGATATGCGACGACGAGAGGTGCAGAAAAAGTACACAATAGAGTATGGTTAAACATAGGAGTGGATGAGATTCAAAGAACTTCAAGTGCTCAGCATCTGGCGCTGGTGGAATAAAAAAGCCATCAGTCCAATAGACGGGGATGTGAGAATTAAAATTGCACGGCAGCTGCTGAGCTGAGGCTATTGGTAACTATACCACCGTTGAATAGTTGCGATATGAACGAAGCAAGACGCCAAACAAGGGAGGAAGACTTTAATGTGTGCTGAGATGCATGATAGTGAAGCCGAGAGACAAACTCAATCAGAGAAGGGAAATTTCAATTTCGGTAGGCGTTACGAAGCATAGAGATAATGATTCAGACAAAAAAGAGTATCATAAGGTTGTAACTTATACCAAGGAGAACTTGAGTAGATGACAGCCGGTGCTCAAAATAATAGAGGCCTAGGTTTAAGACTATAGGCATATGGAGCCTGAGAGGACTGACTTGCCAAAAGGTTTTGGAATGAGAGGCACAGAAGGAAAGATAACCAAAAGAGATCTAAGATATTGCGCTGACGCTAGTGATACCTATACCGCCATTGAACTGTTGCAATATAGACCAAAAGAGAGGAAAAACAAGTGGGAGGGACGTAATTGTGTGCTGTGAAGCATGAGAATGGAGCCGAGAAGAAAAACTCAACCAGGGACCTGAAATTGCAATTTCCGTAGAAGGACAAAGCATGCAGATAACATAGCAGACGGAGGCGAGCACATAAATAAATAAATATTTTTTTCTCGTCATTGCGAGGCACACCATCAAGGGCGTGATCATGGTAATACAGGCATGTATGATCGTCAGTTGCACAAATTAGTACATGCTGACAAATAGCGTAGGAATTTATGTGTGTGTTGACATGTTAATATATGTTTATGTCTGTAGTTGCAAGTATCCATGTTACGTGAGTAGGTAAATGTGACCCTGTATGTGTTTTTCTTCATTGGGTTCGCCATGAAAGGAGGAAATCAATGGAACGCTTCGAATCGGAGGACGTTCGTGATGTGTGAATGATCCTCCGGAAAAGGGAAGAGGCAGTGACTTTATTTAGTGGCGAGTCCCAACCGCCAAGTCACAGTGTTATTAAACGGACATATGTGGTTTTTTATAGGGAGAACGCTTGCCAGGCGAAAACCCACCACGTCCTGGAACCCTGCCGCCGAACCATTCGCTGGAGCGGGATAATCCCGAACCACCCAGCTGGCACCACGAGGAGGTTGTTAGGCTAGCCAGCCTTGTTCGGCTAGCCAGCCATTGAGAACCTTAATCGGTGGCAGCCGATCCTCTAAAGCAGCGTGGCCTTGGTTTGATGCCTATGGGCATTTGGGGCCTGAGAGGCGGGACTAGTCGAAAAGGTTTAAGAATGAGCACCACAGTAGCAAAGAGAATCGAAGGAGGCCTAGGATGTTGCGCTGACACTAGTGATACCTATACCGCCATTGAACCGATGCGATGTGGACCAAAAGAGAGACCAAACAAGAGAGGGGAACGTAATTGTGAGCTGAGATTAATGATGGTGGAGCCGAGAGGCAAAAGCCAATCAGAGACCTGAAGTTGCAATTTTGTAGGGGACCAAGCATAAAGGTAATGTACCAGACGGTGGCCAGTATCCTGAGGCTGTTTCTTATGCCAATGAGAACTTTAATCGATGCTCAAAGGAAGAGAAGCCTTTGTTTGAGACCTTTAGGTATTTGGAGCCTGAGGCCGGTGTGGTCCAGGAGGTTTAAGAGTGCGAGGCGCAGTAGGAAAGCGAATCAAATGTGGCCTAGTATGTTGTGCTGACGCTATGGAAGCCTAAACCACCATTGAACCGATGCGATGTGGACCAGAAGAGAGGCCAAACAAAAGAGGGGGACGTAATTGTGAGCTGAGAAGCATGAGAGTGGAACCGAGAGGCAAAACGCAACCATGGACCTAAAATTTTGATTTCGGTAGAGGGACAAAGCATGCAGATAATGTATCAGACGGAGGCGAGAATCATGAGACAGTTAATTATACCAATGAAAACTTTCGCCGATGACATCCGATGCTCAAATGAGAAGGGCCTTGTTTTGAGACCGAAGGGTATTAGAAACCTGAGAGGCCGGACAAATCCAGTAGGTTTAAGGATGAGTGTCACAGTAGCAAAGAGAATCAAACAGGGGCAAGTAAGTTGCGCTGACGCTAGTGGTACCTATACCGTCATTGAACCGATGCGATATGGACCAAACGAGAGGCCAAACAAGAGAGAGAGATGATACTTGTGAGGTGAGAAGAATAAGAGTGGAGCCGTGAGGCAAAATTAATCAAGGACAGGAGCTTTCGATTTCGGTAGGGGGACCAGGCGTACAGCTAATGAATCGGACGGAGATGAGAATCATGAGGCCGTAACTTATACGATTGAGAAACTTAATCGATGGCAGCCGATCCTCAGAGGAAGAGAGGCCTCGGCTTAAGACCTATAGGCATTTAAAGCCTGAAAGTCCGGAGTAGTCCAATAGGTTTAACGATGTGTTCCATAGTAGCAAAAAGAATCAAACGGGTGCTAAAAAGTTGCGCTGACGTTAGGGGTACCTATACCGCAATTGAACCGATGCGATATGGACCAAAAGAGAGGCCATACAAAAGAAGGGAGCGTAATTGTAAGCGAAGATGCATGATAGTGGAGCCGAGAGGCAAAACTCAATCAGAGACCTGAAATTGCAATTTGCAGGGGTCCAAGCATACTGATAATGTATCAGACGGAGGGGAGTACACGCGGCTGTTACTTGTGTCAATGAGAATTTAATCGGTGCTCAACGAAAGAGAAGCCTTGGTTTGAGACCCATGGGCATTTGGAGCCTGAGTGGCCGGACTAGTCCAAAAGGTTTAGGAATGAGAGCCACAGTAGCAGGAACATATAGCGACGCCTTGGATTAGGCATACACAAAAAATGAATCGGACGGAGACGAGAATCATGGAGCCGTTACTTATACCATTGAGAACCTTAATCGGTGGCAGCCGATCCTCTAAAGAAGCGAGGCCTTGGTTTGATGCCTATGGGTATTTGGGGCCTGAGAGGCCGGACTAGTCGAAAAGGTTTAAGAATGAGTACCACAGTAGCAAAGAGAATCGAAGGAGGCCTAGGATGTTGCGCTGACACTAGTGATAGCTATCCCGCCATTGAACCGATGCGGTATGGCCTCGTAATCACTAAATTCATTTGGACTTCTGGGACGTCACTTCTATTGGTTCGGCTAACCTAATGGTGCTGTTTACACTACTTGGAGAGCCTCGTGGGCTTCTCCACTCTTTACCAATAAACCCTCCTCACCTCGACCCTAACCTTTTCTTCTCTCGCTTTCTGTTTTCAATCCCTTTTTTATTGGACGTCCGGCTTTACTGCATAGCCGTGATTTGGCTCACTTGCCTAGTCTGTTTCCCTCAGTCTGCTACTATGCTACTAAGACCTACGCGGTATGCGCCCCGTAGTCTTAACATGATGTTTCCCTTTAATTTAGAGCCTGCTTGACTTGCTCATCATTTACTGCTGGCTCCTTTCTTACCTTTACTACATGTCCTTATCGAAACGCGCCGACTAATCAAGTCCTACCCGATCGGCCTTTTGCTCTCCGGATTTATTCAGACTTCTGAGACGTCGCCTCTCTTGGCTCGTCTGACTCCACTATCCCTTTACACTACCTAGAGAGCCTTTTGGGCTTCCCCTACCCATCGTCAATAAACCCTTCCCATCCTGTCGCTAACTTATGTTTTATCGCGCTCTGTTCTCAATTGCTCTTCAACTGGCGGTGTGGTGATCTGGTCCACCGATCAGTTTCCTTCTCTCTGATTGCTGATATGCTACTCTGACTTAAGTGGTATACGCTATACAGACTCAACGCTCTTGATCCCGTACTTCGTGAGGCTGCTAGACTCGTTCACCTTTTGTTACAGCCTCTTTTCCTGCCTTTAATTTTACGTGCTATTCCTACGCGCCGACTAATCTAGTCTCGCTAGATCAGCCACTTGTTTCCAGTTTTACTTAGAGTTATTCCACGTTACAAACCTTGGTTCGGCTGACTCGAAGTCTTGCTTACATCACCTGGAATGCTTCGTGGGCTCCCTCACTCCTTATCAGTAAACCTTTCTCATACCGACCCTAACCTTTTCTTATCTCGCTTTCTCTTTTCATTCCCCTTTTTTAATCGGACGGCCAGCCTTACTGCCCTGCCGTGATCCTGTCTCACTGGACTAGTCTGTTTATCTCTGACTGCTCCCATGATACCGAGCCTTAAACGGTATTGGCTCCGCAGAGTTAACTCTATTACCCCACATTATTGTTATAGCCTCTTTCTTATCTGCATTGTACGACCTAGTCCCAAAGCGCCGATTAATCCAATCCCGCTTAGTCGGTCCCATACTCAATGAATACATTTGGACTTCTGAGACGTCACTTCTGTTGGTTCGGCTGACCTATTGGTTCTGTAAACACTACGTGGAGAGACTTGTGGGCCTTTCCACGCTTTACCAATGATCCATTCTCATCTAGACCCTAACCTTTTCTATCGCTTTCTGTTCTCATTTCTTTTTAACTCGGACGTCCGGCTTTACTGTCCTGCCGTTATCCTCTCTCACCTGACCCGTCTGTCACTTTCTGCCTGCTTTTATTTCCTATTATCCATGGCCTTTTCTCTTATTGCGCTCCAATTTTTATTCCCACAGCTTACACTCATTGCGCCTATCCAAGTTATCCTCGTGCGCATGATCTCCTTCGCTCAGAGCTCGCTCCTGAGTATTGGCGGCACTCGGACCATTGCTAAGTGTTGCTTGACTAGTACTTCCATTAGTATGCTCAACTTACCACTCTTCCTATTCCTATGCTCTTTACCTTATGCTCGCACTGGTATACTATTGAGACCGTACGTGTCATAACGACTCCCAATGCACGGCAGTTTTGGCCCCCTGTGACCATTTTCCTAGATTCTGACGGCTTTTGGACTGTAGAATCATGAACGCTTTAGCGTAATTACTCTTACGAACTACTCCTCGTATTGCCGTCAGCATTCATTCGCTCCTAGCCGATTCCTTGAAATTCCTTTTCCTCTTGGAATGTTGCTCTACCTATCTTGCTCCCGCATTCGGTCTCAACCTAGTTGTCCTCAGTTTCACCTAAGATGCCTCTCGCATTCTGGCTTCTGCCATCATCATCGGTTTACCTGTTTCTCTCCAACCATCGCATCATTCGCTTAACTTTTGTTAAAACGCTTTGTTATATCGGTCTTTTGACCCTGCGCGTGCAGAACCTTCTTCCCACGTAGTAGCTGTAGTCTGAGTCACACCAGCGACGTAATGTATAGAACGCGCTTGCAAATTATGTATACTAAACAAAATTACATAAGTTTGAATGTATCATAGGCACCGGTGAGCGCCACCAGTCTGTGTTAGTGCTTCTTGATTCATTGCTGTCTCTGTTTGGCCACCTCTTGTCCGTTGCCCGTTTTTCCCGAGATTCCCACAGGTACATCCGCCAAAACAAGAAGGTTTATCCACTGGGACTGGCCGACCCATCCTCAAAACGCTTGGTCCTTTCTCCAGGAAATGAAAAACCCACACACTGGTCCAAATGGAGCTCATTCCGCCATTCCGGAGGCGCTACCTTCACGGGGTCTAAACAAATGGGTTTAGCTCGCCTCGTACTCAGAGAACAATTTACTCACCTGGAATAATATATGTACATGGATCCCCCGTTCCACAACCGAAGACAAACAACTCTGGCGTGATTACCTTCACTGCCTCAAACATTCCTATTCGCCAGTCACCTGGAGCTATTCTGATGTCATTTCACGGACAGCGTTGCGCACGTATACGTGGCTATTCCGATGGCCTTCCATGGAATTTTCACTTGGCTATGGAAACAGTTACACTTACTTACATTTGCAGGAATCCCAAATCCAATTTGCAGAGAATGGCGTTTTTACCTATTAAGGACATATTCAGCCACAAGAAACAACTTCACTCACCGACCCCATGACAAGTCCAGCGTGGATAGCTGGACACGGTTTGCGAGCCGAACAAGAATATAATAGAAGAGCCGGCCTCTATTAACAATGTGTTTACTCACCTGCATCATTATCATTCGACTCTTCGAATCTTGCATCATTGACCGGCCTCAACGACTGCTGCCGTATCAGTACTAAGCCATTCGGCCAACCAACGAAGAATTTTGGCTGTCAACCGACTGCGAATAATAGAGTGCAAAATCGGTCTATACGATGCATAACCGACTTGCACTACTGTTCAACGAAAGCTACGGCAGTGTTCCAGGACGTGGTGGGTTTTCGCCTGGCAAGCGTTCTCCCTATAAAAAGCCACAAATGTCCGCTTAACAACACTGCAACGTGGCGGATGTGACTCGCCACAAAATAAAGTCACAGCTAAGCATTTCACACTGACGCAGTCCTCAGCCTTCTACATCGAACCTGTGCAACTAATTCTGCTATGAAGAATGCTTTGTTGGAGCACAGATCATCCCTATCTCGTAAGGGTTATTGGTTGCAACAAAACCTTGTTTAGGCTCCTGTGCTCACGGATCACTACCTGGCGAAATTACCCCCAACTTGTGTTTTGACGGATTTTTGCGCGCCACAGCGCCATAATGTCCCTTGGTCTGACTATTACCTGACAGTATGCTCACTCATACGGACAACATCTTTTCTTTTATACCTTTCATTAAAACGAAATGTTTTAACATTCCAAAGAAGCTATGCTTGTATGCATATTTGATCACGCCTTTACAGGTGTGTCTCGTTTTACCGAGAATATACTATTTATTTATTTAGTTATTTAAAAGAGGGACCAAACAAGAGAGGGGAACGTAATTGTGAGCTGAGATTAATGATGGTGGAGCCGAGAGGCAAAAGCCAATCAGAGACCTGAAGTTGCAATTTTGTAGGGGACCAAGCATAAAGGTAATGTACCAGACGGTGGCCAGTATCCTGAGGCTGTTTCTTATGCCAATGAGAACTTTAATCGATGCTCAAAGGAAGAGAAGCCTTTGTTTGAGACCTTTAGGTATTTGGAGCCTGAGGCCGGTGTGGTCCAGGAGGTTTAAGAGTGCGAGGCGCAGTAGAAAAGCGAATCAAATGTGGCCTAGTATGTTGTGCTGACGCTATGGAAACCTAAACCACCATTGAACCGATGCGATGTGGACCAGAAGAGAGGCCAGACAAGAGAGGGAGACGATACTTGTGAGGTGAGAAGAATAAGAGCGAAGCCGAGGGGCAAACTAATCAAGGACCGTAACTTTCGTTATTAGTAGGGGGACCAAGCATGCAGATAATGTATCAGACGGAGACGAGTATCGTGAGGTTGTTACTTATACGATTGAGAACCTTCGTTGATGGCAGCCGATGGTCAAATGAAACGAGGCATCGGTTTGTGGCCGATGTGCATTTGGGGCCTGATAGGCCGGACTAGTCGAAAAGTTTTAAGAATGAGTGCCACAGTAGCAAAGAGAGTCAAAGGAGGCCTAGGATTTTGCGCTGACGCTAGTGGTACCTATGCCACCATTGAACAGTTACGATATGGACCAGAAGAGAGGCTAAGCAACAGAGGGAGGCGTTGAAGTGAGCTGAGAAGCACGATAGTAGGAAAAAGAATCTAGCGAGGCCTAGGATTTGTCACAGGTGTTATGTGTACTTAGGCCACTATTGAAGAGTTGCAATAAGGACCAGAAGAGGTGCCGAATACACTATACACAGAGTCGGGTTAAGCATAAGGGAGGAGTAGAGTAAGCAAAGATGCGGCTAAGGATGTAAATCTCAACGTTCTAGAAGGAACAGTAATTGCAATATTTGGATCAAAGTGATGGAAGTCTTGATGCAGTCTCATCTAGGTGGCGCTAAGAAGGACAAAAGAGAGCAGACGTGCGAATAAGTTATCAGAAACAGCCGTGATGCGGGGTTAAACTGAAGTAGGAAACTGTCGGTAATTAAGCATTAAAAAGGGGATGTAGGCTAATTCGCTAGAGGTTGTTTGGTCCTGTCTCCCATAGCTCGTCTTCCGTCAGTTTGAGGCTTAATAGTTTGGAGACCGTGTTTACGTCGAGGAATTTCCGTATAGCATTGCTGAAGTGTGTACTGGTCATAGATGATCGGATTTGCATAGGTAATTTGTTCCAGGTGTCCGCGTATCTATAAAGGAAGAAGTTATGTCGGATGCCACAACGAGCAGCCGGAAGACGGAATGAAAAGGTCGCCTTGCGCAGATGATATCGGGTATCTCCTTCCGTTCGGATGTGTCGTGTCAGGTTCGTTTCCTGCTTTGTTTAAGTTTGTATAGAAACGTAAGAGTTATCTTTAGCCTACTTAGCCACAGCGGGTCCAGTCCCAGTTGTTTGCATCGACTGCGATACTTCAGCATGTTTCAGCCGAATAGACGTTTGGTGAAGGAGCGCTGTACGTTCTCGAGTGCAATCCTGTCTCACTTGCGTGAGTTCGTAAGGACTAGGGAGCAGTATTCGAGAATAGGCCTAGCGCACGTTTTATACAGTGTCAATCAAGATTCCAAAAGCGACATGGATTTGAAGATACAGCCTATCAACGACCTAGCTTTGGCTTAAAGCGAGAAGCAGGATCAGTACGCTTTAGAACCAATACGCGAATAAAAGGCCAACCTCCGATGAGTGGAGAACACCAAAAGTAACGCTAGGAAAAATTTATTAAGTGGGGCGACACGCTATCTAGTGCTAAAAATAAGGCACCGGAAGATAGCTAGCTAGGGGAAATGTGTGGTCGCGTGCGCGGAGAGCAAAGATGGCCGCGGAGCCGATGAGCGTCGCGCCGTTCGAAGGCGGATGCTATCTTGACTCAAACAAACGCGAGCAACGTTCAACAGGCGAGCGGCTAATTTGCTATGTACATCGAGACAATATAATTTTGTGATTTTGTAATATTTTACGCAGCATGCGGCAGCCAAACAGGGAATCTCCAGGTCACTACACAGCCCCCTCTTAGAAGGGAACCGTAAGTGACCCTTCCATCTACGTGAGGACTGTCCGTCGCCGGCCAGCCTTCTGCGAGACCAGGCGGTGAAACCTGATGCAGCTGCTGGGGGAGAACCAATGCGATCGGACGCTACAGGGCTCCCACCCGCGTCCTCCCTACAGGTGCGAAAAACACAAAATGGGGGAAATGTTCGTAGCGTTCGAGTGCGTAGTGTCACAGCACATGATGTTTGAGCACGTAGTGTCCGAAAACGTAACGTTCGATTGTCGTTGAACGTCCGCGTGTCGGGAATATGAAAAAGAAGCGGCAACGCGGAGTGTCAAACAGGTGCAAGCGACAGAGCTAACAAAAAGCGATAGCACTTACCGAGTGCGACAAGCGAATAAAGCGAGAATCATTTTGTGTTTTCAAAACGATTTTCTCCTTTTTTAGGTTTTCAAAACGTTTTTGCGGTTTTTTGGGTTTTTAAAACTGCCGCTTTGTTGGGCTGTTTGGGCCACAAGCAAAAAGGAAGCGGGAAAGGAAGAATGAAAAGAAGGCTCATCTTTTAATCGCGCTGGCCAATGAACCCGCCCACCTGACCTAGTCGATTTCGGACGTTCGGTCGGAGGCGTGGTCCATCCAGCAGTTTCGTTGGATGAGGCAGCTTTTGGCTTGATAGAGTCGGAAGGAACTGGGTCGGAAGGTTTAGTCGGGGAATGCTTCGTAACATCGGAAGTAGGCGTGTCGTCAATCATAGGCTGCGTTGACTCGTCCGAAGGTGGACGGTAGTCATCGTCGATCTCAGGTTCCACATGGGAAACCTTGAGACGGTCGATAGAGGCAGTTTCACGTTTACCGTGGCGGCGGATAACGAATACGCGGTCCTTACGTTTAAGAACCTTAAATGGACCTTCGTAGGGTCGTTCGAGTGGTCTTCGTAGACCATCGACTCGAAGGAAAACGTAAGCGCAACACAGTAGATCTTGTGGAACAAACGAGTTACGTCATTGTTCTCGCACGTCAGTTGCGTTGGTATGGCGCATGCTCGTGGCTAACTGCCGAGCGTAATTCGCGTCGTAGCGGGGTGTTCTGGGGTTCCCAAAAAAGTAGTCGCCAGGTACTCGAAGAGGTTGTCCATATACCAGTTCGGCGCTGGACGTGTGCAAATCAGCTCTAGGAGCTGATCGAATACCAAGTAGTATCATAGGCAGTGCTTCGGTCCAGCTTAGTGCATTAGCGGCACTAAGTGAGGCCTTCAGCTGTCGGTGGAAACGTTCCACCATGCCGTTGGATTGCGGGTGATAGGCGGTAGTCCGGATGCGTTGACGTCCGAGGACTTTGAGAAGATCGTTGAAGGTCAAGGATTCGAACTGCGGACCGCGGTCGGTAGTCACGGTGGCTGGACAGCCATGTGAAGCGACCCAGCGCTCAACGAAAGCGCGCGTTACGGTGTCCGCGGATACGTCGGGTATAGGTACGGCCTCGGGCCAACGGGTGTATCGGTTGATCATGGTCAGAATGTAGACCATTCCTCTGGATGGTGCCAAGGGCCCAACTATGTCGAGGTGGACATGGGCGAGGCGAGCTGAGACTTGCGGAAAACGACCAAGCGGAGCGGACACGTGCCGCTGTGCCTTTGCCTGCTGACACGTTAGACAACCGCGTGCCCAGTGCTTAAGATCGCGTTGCATTCCGAGCCAAACGTATCTCTCGGATATGAGCTTGATCGTGTCTCGCATGCCTGGATGAGCGATGTTATGAAGTGTGTCGAAAACTAGACGTCGAAAGGTTTCTGGAACGACGGGTCGAGGTCGTCCAGTAGAAGTATCGCACAAGATTGTGCCATCAGATGACGGCAGTGGATGCGATGTGATTCGTAGCGAAGAATCTTGTTTGACTTTCTGACAGTCAGTGTCGGTTAGTTGCGCGGTAGCCATGGCAGATAAGTCGATTGCCTGGCCAGCGGTGTGGATTGCGGAGACCAGCGAAAAAGCGTCAGCAACGACGTTATTCTGACCTGAAATGTGTCGGAGGTCAGTAGAAAATTGAGCCACGATATCCAGCTGACGAACCTCACGTGGTGAGTGTCGAACTGATTGATTTCGAAAGGCGTAAATAAGCGGCTTACGATCGGTGAAGATAACGAACGAATCACCTTCTAAGACGTGTCTGAAATGTCGGACGGTAGAATAAACTGCCAGTAGTTCGCGGCTGAACGTGCTGTACTTGACTTCTGCCGGTTGTAAGCGTCGGGAGTAGCAAGCGAGTGGTTTCCAGCATCCTTCAGTGAATTGCTGCAGGACGGCGCCGATGGCGGTGTCCTATGAATCGACTGAAAGGCTGCGTGGAGCTTTGTGGTCGAAATGGTGAAGCATAACGGCTTCAGCCAATGCCTCTTTGCAGGCCTTGAAGGCTTCGGTTGCAGCGGGCGTCAACTCGACGTTGCCGTTCTTGCGTCCACGAAGTAAGTCGGTCAATGGACTGAGCAAGTCGGCACAACGTGGCAGAAATCGACGGTAGTAGTTGATCATCCCACTAAAACGGCGGATGGCGGCCAAAGTAGTCGGAACGGGAAAGTCCTTAATAGCGCTGACTCGGTCTTCGAGCGGCCGTATGCCATGCTGGTCAATTCGATGACCAAGAAATTCGATAGATGGTTGCTGAAAGATGCATTTGTCAGCGTTGACAGTAATGCTATTAGAGGCTAACCTCTCGAAAAGCATCTTGAGGTGCTCCGCGTGCTGTTCTTCGGAAGAACTAGCTACTAAGATGTCGTCTATATAAGGATAAACAAAGTCGAGACCTCTCGTGACAGAGTCTATGAAGCGTTGAAAAGTCTGAGCTGCGTTGCGAAGACCGAAGGGCATTCGCAAGAATTCGAGAAGTCCGAAAGGCGTGATGACTGCGGTTTTCGGAATGTCATCCTCGGCTACAGGGATCTGGTGGTAAGCGCGAACCAGATCGATCTTCGAGAACACACGGGCGCCACGTAGGCTAGCCGTGATGTCCTGAATGTGCGGAATCGGATAGCGGTCGGGGACGGTAGCGTTATTGAGAGCGCGATAGTCGCCACATGGACGCCAGTCTCCTGACTTTTTAGGCACCATGTGTAGAGGCGACGCCCACGGGCTCTTAGAAGGGCGAATAATGCCTAAGTCTAGCATGTGCTCGAATTCGGAGCGTGCAATTTTGAGCTTGTCGGGGGTCATGCGCCTGGCTTTTGCGAACACAGGCGGACCTTTCGTAACGATATGATGTGTCGCGGCGTCGGTTGCAGAAGGCAACGGGCCGGCAGGACGAAGGCCTGCGGAAAACTATCGAGCAGCGTTTGCCCGACGGGTGAACTAAGTTGAGTCGCGTACACGGGACTGATTGACGCGGTGTCGGTCAAAGTCCCAATGACTGCAAGATTCGTAAGGCGGTCGACTAGACGGTGTCGCTTAACGTCGACGAGTAGGTCGTAATGACGTAGGAAGTCGAGACCAAGGATGGGCGTTTGAACATCCGCAACGAGGAATATCCATTTGAAAGCGCGTCGGAGGCTGAGATTTAGCGTGCGCGAGCGTTGACCATATACGCGGATAATGGTCCCGTTAGCTGCGCGCAATGAGCTAGTCACCTTTTCGGTCGGGTCGTTTGGATCACGCGTGAGAACGCTGACTTCTGCGCCAGTATCGACGAGATAGCGAACTCCGGTTCTACGATCGGTGACGAAAAAAAGGCGACTGCGTTGACCAGCCACGTCCGTCGCCCCTATGTGCTGGTCCTCCAGTTTCCCGGCTGCTGTCGTTTGAAGGAACAGGGCGGGCGACATGATTTAGCTTGCTGGCCGAATCGTTCGTGGTACCAGCAGTAACCGTTTTTATTCGGTGATCGCGAAGGAGAGTTCGAACGTGAACGGCTCCTAGAGCATTTACAGCGGTTATGTCGGGAGGCCGAAAAGTCTGCGAATTGTTGAGTCAATGTTACCATCTGGGATTTAAGCGTGGCGATATCGTCGTTCGGTTTCGTCTGGACCTGCGAAACCTGGCCGTACGACTCCCAAATTCGGTCGGCTGTATCGGCCAGTTTGGATAAAGGTGCATCCTCACTAGCGCAGAGGATGTGTAGCATCTCACGCGGAAGTCGTCGCAACCACATTTCTCGGAGAAAAGAATCAGCTACCGAAGTGGGTTTAGCTAGACTCTGAATTTTTCGAAGCAGCTGAGACGGCTTAAGATCGCCAAGATCGGTTTCGTTGAGGAGTTTCGTAACTCGTTGTCGATCGGATAAGCCTGTTTTTCTCAGAACAGCTGTCTTGACTGCATCGTAAGTCTTTTGGTCGTCAGGAAGATCTAGAATGTCATCGATGACATTTAGCGGAAGCGCGGAAACGACAAGGTGGAACTTGGTCTTTTCGGACCTAATACCACGCAAAGAAAATTGCGACTCTAGCTGACCAAACCAAGACTTGGATTAGTCTCGCGAAAAGGTGCGATAGGAAGCGTAACTGTGCCGATCTGAACGTCAGAATCTACGCGATCAGTTTCCATAGCGAGCAAAATAGCGAGCCAGCGAGATTTAACCGGAAAATGAAAGGTGAAAATCAGGCAGGTTAGCGAAGCAAATGTGGCCAAATCTGAAAAGAAAGGTTAGCGAAAACTCACCGAATAATGACCAAAATTCGGGGTCACCAATAAAGCGAGAAGCAAGATGGGTACGCTTTAAAGCAAATACGCGAATATAAGTCCAACCTCCGATGAGTGGAGTAACGTTAGGAAACAGTCATTAAGTGGGCGAAACGCTATCTAGTGCTAAAAATAAGGCACCGGAAGATAGCTAGCTAGGGGAAAGGTGTGGTCGCGTGCGCGGAGAGCAAAGATGGCCGCGGAGCTGATGAGCGTCGCGCCGTTCGAAGGCGGATGATATGTTGACTTAAACAAACGCGAGCAAGGTTCAAACAGGCGAGCGGCTAATTTGCTATGTACATCGAGAAAATATAATTTTGTGATTTTGTAATATGTTACGCAGCATGCGGCAGCCAAACAGGGGAATTTCCAGGTCACTACAATCCGGCAGTAGCCGTTGAAGCTGGTCAATAATGTTAAAGAGTAGCAGAGTCGAAGGATAAGGATACAGGTGAGTAAACACATTGTTAATAGAGGCCGGCTTTTTCTATTATATTGTCCGGCTCGCAACCCGTGTCCAGCTATACATGCTGGACTTGTCATGGGGACGGTGAGTGCAGTTGTTTCTTGTGTCTGAATATGTCCATAACAGGCGAAAATGCCATTCTCCGCAAAGTGGACTCAGAATTCTTCAAACGTAAGTGTAATTGTCTCCATGGCCAAGTGAAAACTCCATGAAAGATAAT
>OX104065.1:54662943-54693929 GCA_944474145.2 Dicrocoelium dendriticum
GGATGGGTCGGTCAGTCCCAGTGGATAAACCTTCTTGTTTTGGCGGATGTACCTGTGGGAATCTCGGGAAAAACGGGCAACGGACAAGAGGTGGCCAACCAGAGACATCAATGAATCAAGAAGCAATAACACAGACTGGTGGCGCTCACCGGTGCCTATGATACCTTCAAACTTATGTACTTTAGTTTAGTATACATAATTTGCAAGCGCGTTCTATACATTACGTCGCTGGTGTGACTCAGACTACAGCTACTACGTGGGAAGAAGGTTCTGCACGCGCAGGGTCAAAAGACCGATATAACAAAGCGATTTAACAAAAGTTAAGCGTATGATGCCATGATGTTGGCAGAAGCCAGAATGCGAGAGGCATCTTAGGTGAAACTGAAGACAACTAGGTTGAGACCGAATGCGGGAGCAAGACAGGTAGAGCAACATTCCAAGGGGAAAAGGAATTTCAAGGAATCGGCTGGGAGCGGATGAATGCTGACGGCAATACGAGGAGTAGTTCATAAGAGTAATTACACTAAAGCGTTCATGATTCTACAGTCCAAATGCCTTCAGAATCTAGGAAAATGGTCACAGGGGGCCAAAACTGCCGTGCATTGGGTGTCGTTATGACACGTACGGTCTCAATAGTATACCAGTGCGAGCATAAGGTAAACAGCATAGGAATAGGAAGAGTGGTATGTTGAGCATACTAATGGAAGTACTAGTCAAGCAACAATTAGCAATGGTCCGAGTGCCGCCAATACTCAGGAGCGAGCTCAGAGCGAATGAGATCATGCACACGAGGATAACTTGGATATGCGCAATGAGTGTAAGCTGTGGGAATACAAATTGGAGCGCAATAAGAGAAAAGGCCACGGATAATAGGAAATAAAACCAGGCGGAAAGTTGCAGACAGGTCAGGTGAGAGAGGATAACGGCAGGACAGTAAAGCCGGACGTCCGAGTTAAACAGAAATGAAAACAGAAAGCGAGAGAAGAAAAGGTTAGGGTCGGAGTGAGAAGGGTTTATTGGTGAAGAGTGGAAAAGCCCACGAGGCTCTCCAAGTAGTGTCAACAGCACCATTGGGTCAGCCAAACCAATAGAAGTGATGTCTCAGAAGTCCAAGTGAATTCAGTGAATACGAGGCCGACGAAGCGGTATTGGATTGATCGGCGCTTTGGGACTAGGTTGTAAAATACAGAAAAGAAAGAGGCTATAACAATAATGAGGGTACCAGTCTATAAGTCTCTCCTAATAGGAGTAGTAGAGTTGACTCAGCGGAGCCAATACCGTTTAAGGCTCGGTATCAAGGAAGCAGTCAGAGATTAACAGACTAGTCCAGTGAGACAGGATCACGGCAGGGCAGTAAAGCTGGTCGTCCGATTAATAAGGGGAATGAAAAGAGGAAGCGAGATGAGAAAAGGTTAGGGTCGGTATGAGATAGGTTTACTGATAAGGAGTGAGGGAGCCAACGAGGCTTTCCAGGTGATGTAAGCCAGACATCGAGTCAGCCGAACCAAGGTTTGTAACATGGAATAACTCTAAGTAAAAGTGGAGATTAGTGGCTGATCTAGCGAGACTAGATTAGTCGGCGCGTAGGAATAGCACGTAAATTTAAAGGCAGGAAAAGAGTCTGTAACAGAAGGTGAGCGTGTCTAGCAGCCTCACGTAGTAAGAGATCAAGAGCGTTGAGTCTGTGTAGCGTATACCACTTAAGTCAGAGTAGCATATCAGCAATCAGAGAGAAGGAAACTGATCGGTGGACTAGATCACCACACCGCCAGTTGAAGAACAATTGAGAACAGAGCGCGATAAAACATAAGTTAGCGACAGGATGAGAAGGGTTTATTCTTTTGGTATAGTTTTTTCACAGCTCATCTGGTTTGTTGTCTGATCCTTTGACACGGTTGTTATTCCTTGGCACCTAGAATAATTAACCCAACAGGCACCCTTGGCCACTGAAACCCGGTCCATTATCGATATCTTCTGATCGTCTTACCTTCAGCACTTAGCTTTCCTTTGATATCCATTTAATCTTAGCCAGCTTCTAATATGCTCAGCTTCCTATCTTCATATACCTATGTACATTATAGTTATGGTGTCTTAGGTAATCCTTATCCCGTGAAGCATATATAAATACGGCCACATCGTCACTGTCTTTGGGTTTCCGATAACAACCAATCGTGACTACACACCCACTTTCTAGTTTCAGGTAGAATTAGAACATTGTCAGCTTACACCTCATGAATATCTTACCGGAATCCTGCTCTTCATCCCTATGCACATGAAAGTATTCTACCCATCAGGCCATGCCTTCCGCATAAGTAAAAACATCTTTAGCGTAATATCTGTTACACCTTGTACACTAGTTGTCTCAAATAAATGTCTTAATGTAGGATTTTGATCAAACGCTAGGTACATTGACTGTTCCTTTTCGGTCTTCTCTCGGCTTGTTCCTCTCTCCCTTTTCTCTGAGGTCGTGAACATCGGAGAGCTTCGGGATTGAACTGAGGAACTGCCTCCGTCTGGGATGGGACGAAATAACCAACAAGTACTTACCTGGACCATAGCCTCACTTCCACTCTAACTATTTGCACCCAACCACCGATGTCCAGTGAGGGTAGCTGGACACGAATTATTCGCTCCCCGGCAAATATACATAATCGGAGATGACTTCATATGGTTCTGCGAAGGATCAACACATCATATTCAATAAGAATGTTTAGTACCCGACCCACCAATGGACAGGACCCAGGAACGCAATAGGCAACCAGTTATTGCATCAACCAGCGGAAAAATGGGACGCAACCTGACTGCGAATAACCGAGCAAACAGACTTTTAACAAGAAACATAGCCAGTTACAATTTGCCATTCAATGGATTGGTGGCAGTGTTCCAGGACGTGGTGGGTTTTCGCCTGGCAAGCGTTCTCCCTACAAAAAGCCACAAATGTCCGTTTAACAACACTGCAACGTGGCGTATGTGACTCGCCACCGAATAAAGTCACAGCCCATAACTTTACACTGGCAGGTCAACTAGCGTCACAATTCTACATAGGATCGTTACACTGGGACTTCTACATCTGTATATACTGCTGTCGTTTTACATCCTACGATACGTTGCCCTTTTCCTCCCTTGTTTGCGGGCTCTTCCATTACCTTTCAATGGATCATTCAGGATTCTCAATCTCTTATTAGCTGAGGTCCCGTATCTCATGACAGCCAACTTATTGTTTCGCATTTTCAACATTGTACAGTTCTAATCATGGATATATGAACAATTTTCTGCGTTACTGTTACAATTGCATTAAAATGTTTGTACCGTTGTACATATCTGATCATGCCTCCATGAGCGTGCCTCGCATAGTCGAGAATAAAATATTTATTTATTTATTTATAACGGTTTCAGCCAAGACCTCTTTGCAGGCCTTGAAGGCTTCGGTTGCAGTGGGCGTCAACTCGACCTTGACCTTCTTGCGTCCACGAAGTAAGTCGGTCAATGGACTGAGCAAGTCGGCACAAAGTAGCAGAAATCGACGGTAGTAGTTGAGCATCCCACTAAAACGGATGATGGCGGCCAAAGTAGTCGGAACGGGAAAGTCCTTAATAGCGCTGACTCCAACTTCGAGCGGCCGTATGCCATGCTGGTCAATTCGATGACCAAGAAATTCGATAGATGGTTGCTGAAAGGTGCATTTGTCAGCGTTGACAGCAATGCTATTGGAGGCTAAACTCTCGAAGAGCATCCTGAGGTGCTCGGCGTGCTGTTCTTCGGAAGAACTAGCTACTGAGATGTCGTCCATATAAGGATAAAGAAAGTCGAGACCTCTCGTGACAGAGGCTATGAAGCGTTGAAAAGTCTGAGCTGCGTTGCGAAGACCGAAGGGCATTCGCAAGAATTCGAAAAATCCGAAAGTCGTGATGACTGCGGTTTTCGGAATGTCATCCTCGGCTACAGGGATCTAGTGGTAAGCGCAAAGCAGCTCGATCTTCGAGAACACACCCGGGCCACGTAGGCTAACTGTGATGTCCTGAATGTGCGGAATCGGATAGCGGTCGGGGACGGTAGCGTTATTGAAAGCGCGATAGTCGCCACATGGACGCCAGTCTCCTGAATTTTTAGGCACCATGTGTAGAGGCGACGCCCACGGGCTCTTATAAGGGAGAATAATGCCTAAGTCTAGCATGTGCTCGAATTCGGAGTGTGCAATTTTGAGCTTGTCCTGGGTCATGCGCCTGGCTTTTGCGAAAACTGGCGGACCTTTCGTAACGATGTGATGTGTCGCGGCGTCGATTGCAGAAGACAACGGGACGGCAGGACGGAAGGCCTGCGGAAACCTATCGAGCAGCGTTTGCCCGACGGGTGAACTAAGTTGAGTCGCGTTCACGGGACTGATTGACGCGGTGTCGGTCAAAGTCCCAATGACTGCGAGATCCGTAAGGCGGTCGACTAGACGGTGTCGCTTAACGTCGACGAGTAGGTCGTACTGACGTAAGAAGTCGAGACCAAGATAGGCGTTTGAACATCCGCAACGAGGAATATCCATTTCCTTTTTCTCCTGAGTCTGTCGCAGGTAGGGCGATACGCACCTCCGTTTCGACAACAATACAAGGCACACAGTTCCTTTACCCGGACATGAGCGGAAAATTATCAACATTTTTACAACTTACTAACCAGACAAATCAATCAAAATCTTGCACTAATACAATTCTTCCGCGGCATGAACCACTGAGTTCAATTTACCTAACAATACCTCTTCCACATATCTCTTGACTGGAGGAATTTCAACTACGGAAGGCACATTCTCCTGCCAATACAAAGCTTGAACAATCGGTCATTCTAAGCTCTTCAATCCGCTTCGGCCGCTCAAGTGGCCGTGGTTTCCTCTATCTCTAATCAATTTCACTACATACCCCGGGAGAACTGCGATTCTTTCTTCGGAACCTATCCTGTCCTCCAAGACTTCAACATATTTCAACGTATATTCTTCGAGACTTCACGTGGTTCTGCAGATGATCAACACATCATATCCAGAAAGAATGCTTAGTTCCTGACCTACCGATCTGGCACAGGAGAGGACCCAGGCACGCAATGGCCACTCGCATAACGCATCAGTCAGCAGAAAAATGGGACGCAACTTGACTGCGAATAACGGAGCAAAAAACGTTCAACAAGAAACATAGCCAGTTACAACCTGCCATTCAATGGATTGGCGGCAATGTTTCAGGACGTGGTGGGTTTTCGCCTGGCAAGCGTTCTCCCTATAAAAAGCCACAAATGTCCGTTTAACAACACTGCAACTTAGAGAATGTGACTCGCCACCGAATAAAGTCACAGCCCATAACTTCACACCGGCATCTCAGTTAGAATCATCATACTGGATATCTTGCTTTTCAATTATCTTCTAATGGATTACGCAGGATTCTCTATCTATTATTAGTCGAAGTATGACTGCGATATATGGCAGAGTGACTATGTCCAAACAAATGGATCCCGATCCCACTACAACCAAATCATTCTTTTGCGTGTTCACCATTGCACAGTTCCAAGCATGGACATTTGAACAATTTTCTACTGTCACTACAGTTCCCATAAAATGTCTGTACAGCTGTACATACCTGATCATGCACCAATTGGCGTGCCTCACATAGTCGAGAATAAAATATTTATTTATTTATTTGTTTGTTTGAAAGCACGTCGGAGGCTCAGATTTAGCGTGCGCGAGCGTTGACCATATACGCGGATAATGATCCCGTTAGCTGCGCGCATTGAGCTAGTCACCTTTTCGTTCGGGTCGTTTGGATCACGCAGGAGAACGCTGACTTCTGCGCCAGTATCGACAAGATAGCGAACTCCGGTTCTACGATCGGTGACGAAGAAAAGGCGACTGCGTTGACCAGCTACGTCCGTTGCCCCTACGTGCTGGCCCGCCTGTTTCCCTGCTGCTGTCGTTTGAAGGAGAAGGGCGGGCGACATGAGTTAACTTGCTGGCGGAATCGTTCGTGGTACCAGCAGTAACCGTTTCTATTCGGTGATCACTAAGGAGAGTTCGAACGTGAACGCGAACGGCTCCTAGAGCATTTACAGCGGTTATGTCCGGAGGCCGAAAAGTCTGCGAATTTTCGAGTCAATGTTGCCATCCGGGATTTAAGCGTGGCGATATCGTTGTCCGGTTTCGTCTGGACCTGCGAAATCTGGCCGTATGACTCCCAAATTCGGTCGGTTGTATCGGCCAGTCTGGATAAAAGAGCATCCTCACTAGCGCAGAGGATGTGTAGCATCTCGCGCAGAAGTCGTTTCAACAACATTTCCCGAAGAAAAGTATCATCTATCGAAGTGGGTTTAGCTAGGCTCTGCATTTTTCGAAGCAGCTGGGACGGCTTAAGATCGCCAAGATCGGTTTCGTTGAGGAGTTTCGTAACTCGTTGTCGATCGGATAAGCCTGTTCTTCTCAGAACAGCTGTCTTGACTCTATCGTAAGTTTTTTGGTCGTCAGGAATATCTCGAATGTCATCAATGTCATCGATGACATTTAGCGGAAGCGCGGAAACGACAAGGTGGAACTTTGTCTTTTCGGACCTAATAACACGCAAAGAAAATTGCGACTCTAGCTGACCAAACCAAGACTTAGGATTAGTCTCGCGAAAAGGTGCGATAGTAAGCGTAACTGTGCCGATCTGAACGTCAGAATCTACGCGATCATTTTCCAGATCGATCAAAATAGCTAGCCAGCGAGATTAAATCGGAAAATGAAAAGTGAAAATCAGACGGGTTAGCGAAAAAATGTGGCCAAATCTGAAAAGAAAGGTTAGCGAAAACTCACCGGATAATGACCAAAACTCGGGGTCACCAATAAAGCGAGAAGCAGGATCGGTACGCTTTAGAACCAATACGCGAATAAAAGGCCAACCTCCGATGAGTGGAGAACACCAAAAGTAACGCTAGGAAAAATTTATTAAGTGGGGCGACACGCTATCTAGTGCTAAAAATAAGGCACCGGAAGATAGCTAGCTAGGGGAAATGTGTGGTCGCGTGCGCGGAGAGCAAAGATGGCCGCGGAGCCGATGAGCGTCGCGCCGTTCGAAGGCGGATGCTATCTTGACTCAAACAAACGCGAGCAACGTTCAACAGGCGAGCGGCTAATTTGCTATGTACATCGAGAAAATATAATTTTGTGATTTTGTAATATTTTACGCAGCATGCGGCAGCCAAACAGGGAATCTCCAGTTCACTACAAGCTGCACTATAGCTTACCTGTTCCGCAAAGTTAAAGGTATTGGAGTATTGAACCCCCAAATCACGAACAAAGTGGCTAACGTTAGGAGGAGCGCCATTGAGAGTAATGGTATTCGGTGGCACAGTGCATTTGTAAGAAAGAATGTTGCTTTTTCCTGGGGAAAATGCGAGATTCCATATTGCGCACCAGTTTTCTAGCGCCTTAAGGTCTCTTTGTATTGTGGATAGGTTATCTTTCATATTATCGGAGCCGAAGGAATATACGACTCTGATGACGTCAGCAACTAGGTATGGCGTTCCCCAGCGGAAGACTTGGACGATGTCATTGACGTAGGGTAAGAAGAGCATGAGCCCAGGATACTTCCTTGAAAGACTCCGCTGGTGACAGCTTTTATGAAGACTGCGTACCGCCCAGGCTCACCGATTGTTTTCGATTTGATAAGTAGGATGCAAACCAGGAGAGCAGCTTCCCGGCGATGCCAAAAGAGGCGAGTTTGGTCAGTAGTTTCAGGTGTGGAACGCGGTCGAATGCTTTTTCATGTCGAGGAAGATGATGACCACTTTATGGCCCATATTTATCGTGACAGTGACGTTGTTTGAAAACTCAAACATACAAGTCTGGCAGGATTTCGAGGGCAGAAACCCGTTATGAGACCTATTAATGAGATTACGAGGCAAAAGAAAGTTAAGAATTTCTGCTTTCACCAGTCTCTCCATAACTCTTGATGCAATGGGTGTGTGGCTGATAGGCCGATAATTGTCAATGTCAAGACGGGATTCTCGTTTATGTCTTGGTAGGAATACAGCATGCTTTCAAGGCAGCGGGGAAGGTATGGGTTGTCACGGATATTGTAAATAGATTAAGGAGGAGAACTGGAAGGTCTGGACCTCCTAGTATCAGCACTACGGATGGAACGCCAGTGGGACCGGGTATTGGGACATTTTGTGTGTACGAATATCTCGCATGATTGCGCGTAGGTTAAATGCGATGATGGTCAATCTATCGTCAGTGAGCAGGGGTGTTGTAAGCGAAGTTGCCGAATCAGGGACCGAAAAAGAGTTGCAGACGTGCTTGTTGATATAATCACAAAGTTGAGCGGGGTCCCTCATGAGATTGCCATTAGGAAGTGATAATGAGGCAATTGTTGGAGCTCTGTTGTTTGCTCTGCGTTTCATCAGTTGGGGGATTGCTTTAACCTTGTTGTTACTGCTGAGTGCAGCGTGTTCCGCTGATGTGGCAGACGTGGCTTGCAGGTTTCTCCACCTTGTTAGTGTGTCGTTCATGCGCATTATTATGTGGAAATTCTTTGTCTTGTTGTAGTTGGAGCGCATTTTTCTCTGTTTATTAAGGACTCTATGTGTATTAGCTACACCCTTCAGTTTCGTAGGTTTACTCATGTTCTGCTTAGGAGCGACCACGTCAAGACAGAACATAATGTGGTTGTATATCTCTTGGGTCGCCATATCTGTGTCTGTTGCCAGAAAGAATACATCCCAGTTAAGCGATCGTAGAAGAGTGGAGAAGCTTTCCCAATCGACGCTTTGTGAAGGACGGAAGGATTCGCTGGGGGAGAGGTTGTACTGCTTAGTAGTGGGCAGTCTGAATGTTAACTTCACTGCCTTATGATCACTACCACAAAGGTTGTCAATCACACAAACCTGTGCTTGGTTGATGCCTGTCGTGAATATTAAGTCAAGGATATTAGATTTCCTGGTAGATACGTTAACTTGTTGGGTCCAGTCATACGCGAAGCTAACGTCGACAAACGCTCTATATTTGGGAGGTGAGGACTGGGTAGACCACTCAATGTGCGGCATATTAAAGTCACCGCCGATTATTTTCACGCGTGCAGGAAACAGCGAAATTTCGGTGAAGAGCTCGACCAATTTTTTGATTTCAGCTGTTAGGTGGTCGGATATAGATACAACCAATGAGGAGATCTAGGTGCTCGCCATCTGCTTGAATCCATATGCAGTCTTCCGGGTTACCCAAATATATTACTTGGAAGGAGGATGCATGAAAGTCTTCGCTGACGCAGATGAGGCATCCTCCGCGTCGTCGCTTTCCGCGTCCACTGCAAAATGAAGAGTAGCCAGGTATTTGGATGGGTGAGTCAGACGAACTGGCTGAGTGCCATGTCTCTGTGATTAGAAGCACTTGTGCTTTGGACATAGTAATAATCGGACCCAGAATGCGCTTCTTTTGATTAATAGACCTGGCTTTGAGGTGAAGCATATTGTGGATCTCTAGCTTACTAGATTTGTCGAAGTGGGATGTAGTAAGTAGTGTTGGGGCATCTCTTGGTGGATATTTTTGGTTGGATTGCTGAAATCGTGTGAACCGTCTAGCAGCATCACAGGCGATCCAGAATGAGGTGAGGGGCTTGTTTGCATGCATGCTTGGAGGTGCTTGTCGGGTAGGTCGGTGGAAATTAATGCGAGAGTTTGGGAGTAGCATGGAGCATCGAATCCCAATGGGGAGGATGTGAAGGTAACTGCTGATGCATACGAGCCGAGAAATCTAGCCCAAAGTCGGTCATGAGATTGGCGTTTAGAGGAATCGTCTGAATGCCTGAGATATGTTGGTTGGAATCAGTTGTGCCATGTCTAGGAATCGAGTCAGTTGATAGAGATCCACCGCTTGACCCTCGCGAGCTAGGACAGGAGGCCCGCAACTTGTGGCGTCCCACAAAAGAAAGACCGCGGAGGGTGTGGTCATGATCTGTGGCATTATGGTGTGTTGTTGAAGGTGTTGACTGGTATGGTGGGATGGGTGGATGGGGGATCGAGGCACGTGCAGAATTCATCGGTTCGTTGCGCCCCCATGGGTTTCACCCCGGTGATTTTACTGTTTGGTCAACAGTGTATTGGATTTTGCGCGTGGTCTGGAGACGCACTGCAGCGCTTGGTGTTCTGAGTAAGAAATTCTTACGTTGCGGCTTCTCAATACCGGTTGTCTCCTTAGGAGATTTCGCTTCATTTCGTGGGGTTGAAGGCCTAGTTTTGCCCTGATGAGTTATGTTGGCTCTATTTGGATGGTTGGTCTGGACGACATATCTTATTGGGCTTTGCCCGCGCAGCATTGCAGTTCGGCCGGTAGAGGAGCGAAGTGTATGCGGGGTCTGGTTGTGCGTCGCGGGGCATGGTGTTCTAAGTAAGTAATTCCTACGTTGTGACCGCTCCGTCCTGACTGGAGATGTAGTACATTTTGCTTCGTAACGGGGGTGTTGAGGCCAACTGGTGTTCGGACGATTTGTGTTGCCTATATTTTCATGCTTGGTTCGGTCTGCGTATCGCTTTGGGCTTTGCCAGAGTGGCGATGCAGATCGGCTGGCAGTGTAGGGTGGTTTGGGTTTAATCCAATTACTCGTTGTTGAGCTAGGGGTAACAAGGAGATAATTCTTACGTTGTGGCTGATCAGCCTTGACTGTCGCTTTACCAGGCTACGGCGTAAAGCGTGGTTTGTAGTTTAAACAAGTGGGTGTTGTCTTGACCGTTTTGGCGCGTTTAGGCATCGACTCATTGTTATAATATTGTGGTTTGGTAGGGAGCTGAGGAGACAGTTATAAAACAACCTGGGTTTGGGCAGCTGGGCTTAGGTGCGGTGTCAGTATCAGGCTGCGTGAGATCGTTTACAACACTCGAAAACGGTGTATATGATGATAAGAGGCACAAGCTATCGAGCTCAGTGTACGTGTCACGTACATCAGACACGCTGTTGGGCTTCTCTCTGCACTCTGTTCTGTCCATGATTGTATTCAAGGTGGGCGTAACTTTTGCCTGTCCTTCAACTGCCGGTACCTCTAATGTGATAGGATTTAATTGTCGTTATGACATGTCCATGTCAACGTTGTAGGCCGTTGATGAGCTTGCCGTGGGAGTTGCGTTCAGGTGCATATCAGTTAACTGCATGCCCGGTATTGGTGTCATATTGACCACTGAATTGGCAAAGGTCGTGACAGCGGTTACTGGAGACCATTCAGTAGCGTTTCTTCTGAGGGGCGGTTGGAGAGGGTTAAGGAGCATATTTATGGAACAGTGCAGACTGCTTATTAAGGGTTCGTACATTTGACCTGAGCGCCCTTTGCAGTGGCGTCATGTCCTCTTTAATCAGTATGGGCCCGAGATTCGCTTGCTTTCTTATGATGAACTTATAGTCTAGAAAGCATTTGGCGTGATCTTGGCTGCTGAACTTGAGGACAATCGGGCATGGTCGGTTTTTTCGTTTTTCGAAGGCGGCTGCATGAGCAGCATTTATCAATTACGCTTTTCCCATCCCGACCCCTTCCCTTCCTCACCGCGCTCTTTGTTTTCCTTCCTACTTCAGACGGACTGCTAACACAGTGCTGTGAACTAACCTATTTTACCTGGCAATTTTATTTCCATCTGTCTGCCTCCAGTTACATAATATACATGGTATAATCGCTGTCGCACCATTGCACATGTACGAGTCCAGCGCGGGACTCTCAAAGAGCGGTAAGTATTTAGGAATAAATGAGCTCCTAGTTTGTCTAACACTGTTTTTTAGGGACGATTCCATGGGTACTTTCAACATATGCACCAATACTTGGTTAACCTACTTTTGTTTTGCTTCTTCGATCCGATGTGCTCTCTGCCGCCGGCAGAGCATTTCGTACTCGTGTTAGTATCCCTCCTGCACAGCAAATCATCGATAGGCGCTCGTAGTCTAGGACCAGTTGTTCAAGGTTTAATGTATAGCTCAACATTCGTTTAAATAAGGCAAATCTGTACTGGTAAGTAGACTAGAGACATATTTCAATATTTCCTTGATACGTAAATGTAAATGATACTCTCTCCACATCTACCGTCTTCACTACATTTATAGAGCCTTTACTGTCTAGACTAGCTACCCACGCACCCAAATTCTCGTCAAGCATTTAAGATAATATTCCTCACGAATAATGTTCTAATCTCCGAAGCCTGTACAAGTTTTGACCACTGCCGATTACAAACATAGCAACTTGCTTTTGCGAAACCTAGCTGCTTATAATATTTGGTTATGTCTGATGTTGGCGTACCTCGATAAATTCAAACATAAACTATATTTTGCTGTCGCTGGACATCCCGAATAGTGAATTACAGCTGTCTGGATACGCACTATTTAGATGTGATCGCTTCGTTGGCCGACAAAGCGACGGCGTCGAGCTTTACGTAAGCTGTGGACTTGCTGTTTTGCGTACCTACATGTTGCAGTCAGCAGATAAAACTATCAAAGCTCTGTCGGTAGGGCTTAGCACTTCCTCGGCTCAACATAGATGTTCAGTTGTGTTTAGAAGCCCTTGGATTGCGTCCAAAGAGGTGCTGGAATTTATTCGCTCCCTACCCGCAAAGGGGTTTGGTCCCTGGGGACTTCAATCTACAAGAAGTTCGCTGAGCAGATCTTTCTTGCAACGGCGGCAGGGACTTTTGTTGCAGATCTTGAGCTTACGCTATAAGTACCGTCGCATCAGTTCGTGGACATCACCACTATGTACATGGAAGCCCAAGTACCGTCTAGTTTAGATCTAATCTTTGCCAGGTCACTAGACTATGTATGTAACCTCACTTCCAGCTCTCTATTAGGTGCCAGTGATCATGACTGTTTATCATTCAGTTGTGCTTTGAACAGACGTCACCAAAGCATCGCTGGGCCATATCTAAACAAATGGTGTACTAGCACTCAGGCAATGCATATCAAGGCATCTGTGTTTCGGTGCGAAATATTGGTGGCCGAAACAGTTCAGGCGGCCTGTAATAAGTTTAAGTCTTAGCTCCCGGAATAGTCTACTTCCTACAACTGGCTTGCGAAGAGCAAGGAGACACGAGCGCGGCCGCCGTACATAGATACCATTGGAATGTACCCGCACCAGAAGCGTTCTAGTGACTAGTGGACCTAACGTGCGGCTCCATCAACTAGCACCTGTGATACGTACCGTGGAGCAAGAAATAGATACAAACAACACTTAAAGAAAGCTCGTCTGTTGCAGGAAAAGGAATTGGCTTATGGAGCTGCGGAAAATTTGAAGAAGGGTTTCGCGCATACTAAGAGATGTGCTGCAAATTCAATAATTACAACTTTGATGCGGGCCTATGTAACTCATGCGTATGCGGACCCGGACAAGTCTCGTGTGCTTGGTGAGCAGTGAGCAAGGGCTTTTGAACATGAGGCCGCGTTGTCTAACCTTGAATTGATCCCCAGAGTAGGTGAGGGTGCTTATTTAGCTGAATATACTGTAGAGGAAACGGAAGTCACTGAGCTGCTGCAAGAACCGAACCATTCTAACGCAGCTGGACGTGTGTTACTTCACCAGAAGTTTCTGCATGATTTGGCGGCGGAACTAAGTGAACTGCAAACGATGGTGTTTTGGCAGTCACTTGACAGCTGTACATTATCTTATGAATGGATGGAGGCTGTCATCTGTCCTACCTTCAAAATGGCGACGGGCGACTATAAGCAAAGTATAGGCCAGTCAGTCGGCTAGCGCCGCGGTTAAGCTGTTTGGAAACCGGTTGCGAAATTCGTCGGAAGGTCACCTGAATAGGTTTAAGCTAATCACTAGTGCCCAAAACGGATTCCGGAAGAAGGTTTCGTGTCGGACGAATTTGTTTGTTGCTCGTGGAGCTTGGTCCGAGGCAGTGTACAATGGACACGTTGTGGATGTGCGTTTCGTCGATTGCCCAAAAGCATTTGTTAAGGTATCGCACTTAGAGCCATCATAAAGGCTGAGGTGCTATGGTGCATCTGGCCGCGCGCTTCACTGGGTACCTGCATTCGTGCAGCGAAGAGAGCAGTGTGTACATGTGACTCCCAGCTTATTCTTCAGGCAAGCGCTCCTTAGCGGCGTCCCACAAGGCTCAGTCCTTAAACTGCTGCTGTTCTTCATCTACGAAAGCGATCTCTCTGGGGAGCTTGGGGTATCCTCCCTGTTGTTTTATTGATGCCCTTAAGCTATGGAAAGTTGAAATGTCCCTGGGGTTTCTGAGATCATTCAGTGTGCCCTTGACAAACGCTAGGACTGGTCTGCTTTTTGGCTACTGCCCAATAATCAGGCTGTGTCCGCACTTTCGTATAGAATCAACTTTCCAACCTTCGAGGTCCTTGTTCGGTCTAGTCGAACACTCCATTTTCTCCAACCGGGTAGACCTAGGTCTCGTCCATTCTTTGTCCTAGCATTCCGGTGACAACTGGAAGAAGGATGCAAGTAGGGGTTTCAGAATGTTTTGGATAATACGCCTTTCTTTCGGGGTCTTAACTGCCGATATATTTGTGTAGCTGTCTTCAGTCGTCGTGCGGCTTTATCTGGAATACTGCTTTCACGCTTGCCCGCCCTGCCTTGTTAGGGACAAAATGGTGCTTGAGAGGATAATGAGAGTAGGTTCCAAATTGGTCGATGTGTTACGGTAGCAAACGTGCCCAGAGCCTCTACTTAGCTTTGGTATGTATGCAGTGCACTACCGAGGCCTTCGAAAAGACATAATCCGCACTCACTGCATTTCAAAAGGGAAGGTTGGACCGGACTTGAGATGACTATTTAGCCCGGTTTGGTTGTCTTGTCTTTTCGGTCATTCCATGAAGCTACAAAAGCCCAATTCCGACTGGAGCAGCGCGGCAAAGCCGTTATCGCGTGGCGTTATTTAGTGCCGTAACTCACTTCTAGAAAGTTTAGTCAGTGAACGTGCGGTAAAGTTTCTCGAGCATCAGTTATACGCTCTTGACAGTCAACAAGAACTATTTCCCTTCACCTGACCAAATCCACATCCCAACTTGGTATTCCTATGATGTCATTCTCCTCAGCCCTTAGTGTCATCCTTTATTTGAATGAGTTCCCTTCCTCTTTTGTACTCTTTTCTTTCTACATCTTCCTTACTTCACGTGACCTGCACAGCGGGGATTGTTAATGCAGGGAACATGGGTAGTAATTAGTTGAGCAGGGTGCGGTTTGGGTGTATTGTTTTAGATCCAGCAAGATCTAGTAGCACCATATCATTTCCCGGCTGGACGACTCGCTCAAGAAGGAACAGTCTAGTTTGCCATCGTTCCAGCCCCATCTGAACCTGAATCGGACAGGGTGGGGTTCGGGCGTTATGGTTCAGACCCATCAAGACCTCGTAGCAACTTATCATTTCCTGGCTGAACCAGCAACTCAAGAAGGTAGAAAGAGATTCTCTTGTCGTTCCAGTCCCATCCGTAACTGAATTTAAACTGAAATGGAAATAACCTTGGTGCACGACCTTGAGGGTAGCCTTGATATCCAGTGTGACCTCGAAGTCTGTATTCCACTCGCAGTTCTTTTCGCCTTACAGCCCAATTTCACCTCTTCGCTCTGCCATCAAGACGCATGACGCTTTTGCCTATGGAAAACAAGGAAGGCATATTATGCGCACTAAAATGTAATCCTCATTTACGTTGGCAATATACTCCTAGCTTTTGAGAAAGACAGACCTGGCACCATACCCCCAATCCTTGAGGATTACATCAAACAAATCGCACGTGATGGGAGGACCATGTAATCTCTTTGTTTCTTTTTAACCTTATTTCAAAGGCTTCCATGGGTTTACATTAAACCTCTTTTACTCCATAAGTTCAATAAGGTTATTGATGGTTTCCTTGCCGAGAGCAGCGTCCCTGATTTCCTCCCTTTGCCAAGCACTATAATTGAGCTACGGCAACTGGTGTACAGCACATTAAAAAAGCTCGATGGGTTGGTTACATCCACAAATTTATGCTCTAGCATTCCTTTCACTATTCAACGTATCTGCGAGTTACTAGAAAATCCTTTCAGGCACTACAACAGGCCTGACAAATATTTAAGAGGGTTGGAGAAGGTACTTCACATTGTACTTCATCATCCACTGTTAAGGTGTGTGCAGTTGTATCAACCATAGACCCACAAGGAAAGTAAGCTAAACCGCTTAATTGTCCTCTACATCCTTTTACTTGTTTAATTAAAATTTTCTTGTGTCGTATCCCGACTGTCTGTTGCCGTTTGACATGTACACAGGTATGTATGCAGCGGTATATATCTCTTTTCGTCTTCCCTGCCGTATTCAGCGAATGCGCGCACCGTTGCTTGCCTCCGAATCCTTTTGTCTGCACTATTTATGTTCATTGTGTGAGTTCGGCGAGCGCTTTTTTCTGTACGACAAAAATATAACGGAATCGGTTTTGAAGTTTAACTTTTGTATAGTGTTTCGACAGCTCTCCGCATATGATGTTTTAGATATTATCAAATTACAATTTTATTTTACCCATGTAAAACGGGTTGTTTGTAGCATGTTGATTGCTTGTCTATATACACACACTTGCTGAACGCTGCCTACCTTCATTCCCGGAACCCTCTTCCTTTCCACTTCCTCTCTAGCCTTTCGTTTGGTACCTTAGGTTAGCAAACTTGTACGTTACTGCAGTAGACATACATCGCCTATTTTTCATAGTTCTTACTTTTTCCATACGGTTTCCTAGTTGTGTGAATATAGCGCCCGTCTATCGATTGCTCTTTATTTAGTGGCTCCGTTGTAAGTGTTCGCGACCACTGCAATCCGCTGGTAAACATCTTGCCATGTTTTTGTCCACTTGTGTTGTTAGCATCCGTCGCAACGAGACTGAACCTTAACGTGGTGCGACGGTTTGCGTACCTCATTGACCCATTGAGCTATACTGTTTGATGCCTCCGGGCACCTTGAGAGCTACTCCTACCAGGTTGGTCAAAGGTGAGAGGTCAGACAATCTCAGTCTCCTGGTCTTTCAGCTCGGGGGGTTGAAATGGGATGGCGTCCATTTCTGTAAAACTAAATCATTGCCACCTCTCCGCTGCCTTGCGGACAGACTTTTGAGCCAAAGGCTTTGGATGAGGACCCTAATCGTCCTCCTGTCTAGGTCTGGGCGCCCTGGCAGTATCTCATCCCACATACAACCATGACGTTTTCTTCAAACATAAACTTCATCCTGCATCGGCCGTCGCGCAGATTATCAAAGGTCGCCTTATCTGCTGCATACAGCAGGGCGGATAACCGAACACATGCTGCTGCTGACACCTCCCTTCTTTCTTTTCCACCTTTTTCTCTTACTCCCATCCCGGCCCCCATTACTAACCTTCCTTCTATAATTCCCAGCTTAATTGACAGCAACCGAAGTGCCACTGAAGTAGAACCATCTGCAGCCACCATCCCACCGCACCTATCGGACGCCTATCGGCAAAAGTCCCTTATAAGGCCACGCTATCCCGTTTCCATGGCGACATTCAATGCTCGCGCTCTAAGACAAACAGGTCAACAGGCTGCACTCGCACGCAACTTGGACACGCTGGGTATTGATGTGTGTTGTGTGTCCGGAACTAGGATCAATGGCGCTAACGGGGTTATTGAATTAACTGCACATAGCTTATCCTCTCGTTATTGGTTACACGCATCCAGAGACGCCGATACAGCACTCATGGGTCAAGTTGATGGAGGTATCGTTCTAAGCTCCAACGCTGCCATCGTTGGTTGATTGGATTCCGGTGAACAGCCGTTTATTTGCAGTCCGTTTGACGACATCAGCTAAGGTGAATTCACGAAGTAAAACAAAACGCTGTTTGTTTATGATTTCCGCTTGTGCTCCCACCGACTGCAGTTCAGATGTTGCCAAGGACACATTCTGAACGCGCTACTGCGCAGTGCTACTAGTTCAGATATAATAGTATTTGCAGGGGATATGAACGCACAAGTAGGGCGTCTGAGCTCTTCAGAAGCTCAGCTTGGTAGTAATTGTGGGCTTAACTCCGAACGGACTGACAACGGTGAGCGTCTGCTGCAACTGTTTGTGGAGCACCGGTTGTTTCTTAGTAGCACTGATTTTAGACAGTGGGCGCCGAAGTGCCACTTGGCGTCCTCCTGTAGCTGGCCAGCGATGGACCCAAATTGACCACATAGCCATAAGTTACAGATGGCGTGGTTCTATCCTGGATTGCCGCTCGTACTGGAGTACCTGCGTCAACTCTGATCATGCATTGGTTCGTTGTCGTTTCTCCATTAACTTTACCGGAAGGCGCACCAAGTGTCCCCTACGATTGGCAACGGAGAAATTGTCTCAGTCCTCGGTCAGGCAAGCCTATCAAGAAGCACTGCATACCGAACTTCCGCTGTCTTGCCCTAATGACACTGAGCTTCAGTGGAATAGGATCTCGGCCGTCATGCACGACGCAGGATCATCTGTTTGTGGCACTATCCATCGTCACCGCACCAGTCACTGGATATCCGAGAGATCCGTGAACCTTTTGGAAGCTAGAAGACACCTCCCGGCTGGTTCTGAACACAATGTGACCAGACGGGCTATTAGGCGTGAACTAAAGCGGAGCCTACGTGCTGACAAGGAAGCCTGGTGGACCAGTAGGGCTCGAGGAATGGAGGAGGCAGGAGCAGTACTCAATTACCGCACGCTCTTCCAGTTAATTTGCACCACTGGTCCGAGGAAACTAGGCGTCAGTGAGACAATCAGAGACAGCGCGATTGCGCTGATACACAATAAGGAGCGCCGTATGGCTCGTTGGGCGGAACACTTTCAAGATCAGTTCACCTGGCCTCCTGCTCCCGGACCTCTTCCTACTTAGGTGATACAGGATGAGCCATGGGTGGTTAGTTTTGAGCCTCCGTCGGAGGCCGAGGTCCGAAACGCAATCACAGCCGTCAATCGTTTTCGTGCCGCTGGCCCGGATTCCCTCCCACCTGCCCTATATAAGGATGGAGGTGAGGTCCTTTGCAAAGCACTTACCTCCCTATTCGAACCTGTCTGGAAGGAAAAGTATGTCTCGGCTGATTGGAGTGAATCGATTATTGTGGCAATATACAATAAAGGCAGTCGCACAGACTGTCCTAACCACAGGGGTATTAGCTTAACGCCAGTTGTGACAAAATTATTGGTATCGATTATCCTTCGTCGCCTCACTGTGGAACGGGAATCTCGGAGTAGGGAAGAGCAGTGCGGTTTCCGCCCAGGACGTGGCTGTATAGACCATATATTCACTTTGCGGCAGGTGCTAGAGCAGCGCCATACATACCGCAGACCGGCAATAGCTGTGTTCCTCGATTTCAAGAATGCGTTCGATTCAGTCGATCGATCGCTTTTGCGCGGAAAGGTGTTCAAACGAAACGTGAACATCCTTCGTGCTCTATACTCGAACACTACAGGGCGCGTCAGCGTCTGCGGGGTCCTATCGGATAGCTTTCCGACCACAAGTGGCGTTCGTCAGGGTTGTCCGATTTCCCCATTTTTGTTCAATTTTGTCTAGGATTTTATCATGAAGTGTTCCCTTGCGGAATCTCACGATGTCTGGTGAAAGGTTAGTTGATCTGGATTATGCGGACGATATCGTCTTGCTTTTCGACGATGTTAAGGCGTCCCAATCAACCCTGAATAGCCTATCCAGAGTGGTCCCATTATTTGGTATGCACTTCGCACCTTCAAAGTGCAGTGTTGCTGCAGGACAACCAGCTACTTGATGACTACTTGACGCTTGCTAACGAGGAACTCGAGGTGGTTAATCATTTCACTTATCTTGGCAGCTGCATCAGCAATGATGGGCGCATAGAAACTGACGTCAGATCACGCATTGCAAAAGCTAGAGCTGCCTTCTTGTACCTGCGTCATCTTTGGCGACAGAAGGGAGTTTCCTCCGTCTGAAAGGCCGGATATACAAGGCAGCAGTGAGGGCCGTTCTGCTCTATGGTAGTGAGACTTGGCCCCTTCGGTCTGAAGATCTGAGACGCCTTCAAGTCTTTGATCTTCGTTGTCTTCGAAGCATTGCTAGAATCGAATGACACCAGCGTGTCCGCAACGATGATGTGCGTAGGCGAGTACTAGGTAGTGATAATCATGCTATCTCCCTAGAACAACAGATAGCACTGAGTGAGTTGCGTTGGCTCGGGCACGTGCTACGCATGCCTGGTCACCGCTTACCTAGGATGGCCTTGTTTAGTCTGGCAGGTGTAGGGTGGCGCAAGGCTCGCGGTGGACAGACGTTGACTTGGTAGCGGGAAATGAAGTCACTGACGACCAAACTGGGTGCCGTTGGTCCGTCTCGCCTTCCGGGCTGGAGTCCACTTGACTCGCCTTGTACTTGGCTCGAGACTTTACAGGACATGACTAGCAACCGACACCAGTGGCACGTCTGCTGCCGTCTCGTACTCGGATTGCCTGTTTAAAGTGTGTTTGATACTGAGTTATCCGCGAGGTAATGGCTGATTATGATGCATGGCAGTGAAAACCGCAAGGAAGCTGTCTCACCGATGCCGCCTTATCTTTGCATGATAGCCGGCTGTTTGTGACGGTATGTTGTCTACACAAGGTGTAGGCGCCTTGACCCTGAATGTTTGCTCAGGGCGTTAAGGTTTGCAGGTAAGTCCCTCTTCTCTCCGTCTGCTCATTCTTTATTTCATAGGTCCTCATGGTTGTATGGCAACGAAGCTTCAGTTCAAATGGCAGATGTACTGCTGTTGATGATGTGTTGTTAGCATCTCGCGCTTTCTGTGTAAAGCGTAGGGCATCGTGTGGATCAAGCTTTCGTTCAAGTTTCCGTGTGCTCTTCAGCTCCATCGCAATGAGGCTGGACCTTACCGTGGTGCGATGGTTTGTGTGCCTCAGCGATCCATTGAGCTACGCTGGGTGGTGCTTTTGCACCTTCAGAGTCACTCATACCAGATTGGTCAATGGTTAGAGGCCAGACAAACTCAGCCTCCTGGTCCTCCAGGTTGGGGGTTGGAATGAGGGTGGCACCTTATTCCTTAACATGGACTCCTTGTAGCCCAACGCCAAACCCGCTGCCTTGCGGTCAGGTTTTTGAACCAAAGGCTTTGGTTGAGAACCCTAATCGTTCTCCTGTCTAGGCCTGGGCAACCTGACAGTATCCTGCCCACGCAATACTATGAATTTTCCTTCAAACAATTTCTAGATGCTCTGGCCACCGCAGAGGATAATAAACGGTGCCCTATCTGCTGCATCGAGCAGGGTGGATAGGGGTTTGGATGCTACTGCTCAAGCCTTCCCGTCTTCTTATTCCCCCTCTTACGCTTTTTCACTCTTACCGTCCCATTCCAACTTCACTTATATCCCCTCAGTTTTCAACCCCCCGATTCTTGGCCCTCCCCCAACATGCTTTGCTAGGCATTTACCTTCTAATTTCAACTCACACGTGAACGCGGAGCGTCACTCCTCTTCTGTCGACAAGCCCATGTCCAACCAAGCGGTCCATTCCGGTTCATCGGCTTCCATTTGGAGCCCTCGATTCTCCTTCAGATTGGCATGCCTCAATGTACGCACACTGCTACAAATCGGTCAACAGGCAGCACTTGCCCGAACATTGGAGACCCTCTCGATCGATATCTGCTGCTTATCAGAGACTCGCCTGCAAGACTCGAGCACTGTGCTCACTCTGCGATCCCCTTCAGGGGACGCAAGCAGTATTTTCTCCTTGCGCCTATCCGGTGACGATGCAGCTTCGATCACCGGCCAAGCCGGTGTTGGTATTTCCCTGAGTCCCCGGGCTGAAGCTGCTCTGGTTGATTGGATTCCAATCAGTAGCCGGATGTGTGCGGTCCGATTGGCTGGCTCGTTTAAAGCTTCGAAGTCGCGCGGGACTAATAGATGTCTATTCATCATCGCTGCCTATGCGCCCACAAACTGTAGCGATGATTCGGTAAAGAACGACTTCTACCGCCAACTGACCCAGCTCCTTCGCCACAGAAGAAGCACGGACACTGTTGTGCTGGCGGGGGATATGAACGCACAAGTTGGAAAGTTATCCACTGATGAACTGCATCTGGGCGGTCAACATGGTATAGGCTCCCGTAATGATAACGGTGAGCGGTTACTTCATTTGTGTGAAGATGCTCGCTTATTTCTTGCGAGCACTAATTTCCGACACAGCACCCGCCGAAGGGTGACTTGGCGCCCACCAACCTCGAACCAGCCTTGCACGCAGATCGATAACATTGCGATAAGTTACCGCTGGAGAGGCTGCATCCAGAATTGTCGCTCGATTTGGAGCACATGTGTGGACACCGATCATGCACTTGTATGTGCTGACATGCGGATGCGTTTTGGCGGACGCCCACGGCAACGCTGTGAGCGTATTGACACCAGCCAACTGACAAAACCAGCTGTTCTGAATGCGTATCGAAGTACGCTAACATGCGAATTGAACAAGCGCTCACAGGAGACAATTGATGGTCACTGGTCACATGTTCGCCAGACCTTACTAGCAGCAGGCAAATCCTCATGTGGTATGTCTAATAGACAACATGGACATTGGGTCTCTTCGCAGTTTCTGGAACTTATAGATGCTCGCCGGCAAATCCCGGCTGGAAGCGAGCACAATGAAACTCGCAAAGAGCTCCGGGCAAAACTCCGTGCTAGCCTGAAGAGAGACCGCGAATCTTGGTGGTCTCATCGTGCGTCAGAGATGGAAGTGGCCGCTGCCCTTGGCAACCATCGGTATATTTTTTGCAACAGTCTATGAATAGACATAGTAAAAGAAAACACAACACAACAATGTCCACGGTTTCGTCAGGGGGCGAAATACTACCCGGTTGCCCAAGCCGAAGTAGGGTGTTGACTTAGGGGACACCACTCCGAGCCTTTGGCTGAATAGCCTGTCCGCAAGGCAGCGGAGCGAATTCAGGGAATCGCGCCCATTGGGAGCCGGTGACTGATTGATCAGTTCATACGCCTTTCGTTTGTTCCTTTGTCAAACAGGGGCCCAATGCTCCCCAGAAGTACAGCATAAGTTGCTGGAATACAATGCTTCGCCAGGATGAAGCAAGGGGCAGTGACTTTATTTAGTGGCGAGTCACATCCGCCACGTCGCAGTGTTGTTAAACGGACATATGTGGCTTTTTATAGGGAGAACGCTTGCCAGGCGAAAACCCATCACGTCCTGGAACACTGCCGCCGAACCATTTGCTGGAACGGGAAAATCCCGAACCACCCAGCTGGCACCACGAGGAGGTTGTTCGGCAAGCCAGCCCCCTTGGCAACCATCGTAAGTTATTCCGTCTGATACGGGAAACGGGCAGCAGGAGACCTGGTGTTAGTGAAACTATACGTGACGAGAGTGGACAGCCTATCCACAATTTGTCAAAACGTCTGGAGCGTTGGGCTGAGCATTTTGAAAAGCAATTTAATCGGCAAGAATTGTTCGATTCGCCGGTCACTGATCGCCCCGCTCCGTGGGCTGTCCCTTTGGATCCACCCTCTCGCTCAGAAGTCGAACGTGAGATCGGACTGTTGAAGTTGAACAAAGCCGCGGGACCAGATGATCTTCCTCCAGCCCTCTTCAAATTTGGAGGCTCTGCTCTTGTTGATGCTTTGCATGAATTACTAGTGAAACTGTGGGAGCAGGAAACTGTCCCAACCGACTGGAGCCGCTCCGTTATTGTTCCCATCTTCAAAGGCGGCTCGCGCTCGGAATGCGGCAACCATAGAGGAATCAGTCTGATCTCCATCGCCTCCAAATTACTCGCGTCCATAATTCTCCACAGACTGACTGGCGCTCGTGAAAGCCAGATTCGTGAGGAGCAAGCTGGGTTTCGTCGGGGTCGTGGCTGCATCGACCACATCTTCACTTTGCGTCAGTTGTTGGAGCACCGTCACACATATTGGCGGCCCACCGTAGTCGTGTTCCTCGACATCAAAGGTGCCTTCGATTCGGTTGATCGATGGGCCCTTTGGAATTGTCTACTCAGGAAAGGTGTACCCGAGAAATATGTAAATATTATCCAAGCATTATATGCGCGTAGCACGGGCAGAGTAAGGGCTTACAGCAGGCTGTCGCCACCCTTCAATATCTCCAGCGGTGTGAGACAAGGATGCCCGCTGTCACCTTTCCTATTCAACTTCGCTATTGACGAAGTCATGGAGATTGCATTTACAGGACATGACTTGGAAGGTGTGGAGCTACTCCCAGGAGAACGACTTCTTGACTTAGAGTATGCAGACGACATTGCCCTCATCTGTGACAGCTCCCAGACGTGTCAAGCCGCGCTGGACAGATTAGCACTGGCTGTCAGTCGCTTCGGGCTTTGCTTTGCACCACCGAAGTGCAAAGCGTTCCTCCAGGATTGGCAGGGTTCGCCCCCTGTGCTGACCCTTGGTGGGGATCAGCTAGAAGTCGTTCAGAAATTCAATTACCTGGGAAGTTGTATCAGCGCCCTTGGGATCGAAGACGAGATCACGAACCGCATAGCGAAAGCTCGAAGTGCTTTTGCTAACCTTCGCCACCTATGGCGACGGCGCGACATTACTCTCGCCCTGAAGGGTAGAGTGTACAATGCAGCGGTACGTTGGACCTTACTGTACGGTTGCGAAACCTGGCCCCTAAGATCGGCGGACATGAAGAGGCTACTTACGTTCGACCATCGGTGCCTTCGCAGTTTGGCTCACATCTGGTGGGAACACCGCGTGAGTAACGAGCGTGTTCGACGCCTTGTTTACGGCCTAGGAAAAGGGAATGAACCGCTCAGCACCGTTATTTTCCGCACCAGGCTCCGATGGCTCGGCCACGTGTTACGTATGCCAGCCCACCGACTCCCTTGACGTGCGTTGTTTGCTCACCGGGGATGTGGGTGGAAGAAGAGGAGAGGTGGCCAAGCGATGACTTGGTCCAGAGGAATGAAGGCCCTCACTTCGGAGCTGGCCTCAGTTGGAGCTTCACGGCTCCCTGGTTGGGGTCCAAAAGACGGTGAACACGTTTGGCTGGATACACTTGCTGATATGGCAAGGAGCCGACCTCACTGGCGTTCCTGCTGTGAGTTTCTTTGTCCCTCCCCATCCCTTTAGCCTCATCCTCCATCTACGATCTTATTTCGTAGGGTAAAACGTAATTAAATTTTTGTTTTTGCCTAGTAGCCGGCTAGTAGCTTACCGGAACGATGCGTATCCGTTGCTGGTAGCTCAGCTGGCATTCAGCTGTCGTATTTATTTTTCCTTTATGTATTGTATGTATGTACGTATTTCCTTTATGTATTGCGGTACAATAGCGGAGGTGTTTTACCATCTCTAGCTGACATGTATAATGATGATGATGATGTGCTCTTCAGCTTCCTCCACTTCAGCCTCGAATCAGTTGTAGTGGTGATGGTAATAGTAGTAGTATAGTTAGCAGTCTATCAAATAGACAGAGTCAATCATGGATATCACTAAAAGAAGACAGGCTGAACACTGTATCATCCTTATGACATGTTAACTGTAGATGAGCGACACACCAGGTATTGCGCCGCAATATAAAGAATAAGGGCATTTTTTGTTATTTTTCACACGCATTTTTTAATTTTTTTTGTCGTTTTTACTCATTAAGCATTAAGTATTCAAATTGAGCGGTTGTATACACAGATCCTTCACTAGTTTCGATTACAAGCCATATCCTGAATTGTTTCCGGCCATCTTCACTCCTCGTCCTTTGGTCCCTAACCTGGCGGACGTGTGTTTCTAATAGTAGCAAGACTTGCAGTCAACGATTTCATTTGCTGTCGCCAGGTAAATGATGAACCATCACATGGTCCCTTGCATTTGAGTCCTGCACGAGCAAACAGAGCGCGATAGGGTTAACGCTCAGCTGACATGCGCAGGACATGACCGAGCCATCTTAACTGGCGCAGCAAAACCCAGCAGGCTGAAGGGAATACTCGCATTCCCTAAGACATGACGTCTGACTTCACTGTTGCAAATGTTGTTGCAACCACACATGAGCAATCTATTAGCACCCGTTGTCGAAAGCAGACAGCCGGCGCATATCGCCTTCGCGAATTGACCATGACTTGCTTCCATATAGCAACACTGCCCGAACGTTAACATTGTAAACACGACCCTTTACCAATAGGGAAATACCCCGGCGACGCCACAAGTGCTGCTGGTTGACAAACGCCGACCTCACTTTGGGGTTGTGATGAGAAATTTCCCTTCTAATGGTACCACCAGCAGACACAGCTACCAGGGTAGACAAAGCTATCCAGTTGTTCAAGCTGTGTACCTACAATATTGAGCACGGGAACAGTTGAGTGCCAGTCCAGAAACAGCAGTTTACACGTTGACCGGGCAAAACACATTCCGTACCCAGATACCTCAATCGCCAAGCGGTCTAGAATCGTTTGCTTGCTCTGTGAGTCCTCACCATTAAGGCGACATCATCGGCATAATCTAAGTCGATTGCTCGCTTGCGCGGTAATAGCTGTATATCTATTTGACGAAATTATTTACTAATCTAGGATTTTTTTGAAAAGCACGGTAAGAAGACGAAAACTGGTAGATGCATGCATTTCGTATTGTCTCCTCAGTACCATTAACAATAACCGGTATGCAACTACATACTTAATTATGTGTGTGACCGAATAAGCATGGGGTGCAAAATGAATGACGGAAGTTCCACCCCTATGATCTAGGATTATCGTATGATAGATGTGCATAAGTAATGTGAATCGCAGGAGCGGGAGTGAAAGACATAGTGGTAGTAGTTGAGGTATCCATGGTTTTGTCAGCGGGCGAGGTACTACCCGGTTGCCCAAGCCGAGGTAACGAGTTGTCTTAGGGGACACCACCCGGAGCCTTTGACTGAATGACCTACCCGCAAGGTTGCGGAGCGAATTCAGGGAATCGCGCCCATTTGGAGCCGGTGACTGATCACTCAGTTCTTACTACTTTCGTTTGGACGCTTGCTAAACAAGAGCCCAATTCTTCCCACTCTTTCAGCATCGGATTGCTGGCATACAATGCTCCACCACAGTGAAGCAAGAGGCAGTGACCTTATTTAGTGGCGAGTCACATGCGCCACGTCACAGTGTTGCTGGGCAGGCATGCGTGGCTTCTTATAGGGAGAACGCTTGTCAGGTGAAAACCCACCACTTCCTGGAATACTGCCGCCGAATCATTGTCAGGAACAGTGGATCCCGAACCACCCAGTTGGCACCACAAAGAGATTGTTCAGCAAGCCCGCGGTGCATATCGTATGGATTTCTGGAGCTCCGATTAGCCTGATTAGAACGCGTATAATTTTTCACCGGGATATTGCTTTGGTAGGGTTCACCTCACTGGACACCTCTCATATGTTCCTAAAGCACGTTCTTAGTCTGCCTTAAACACTGAAACTAGCGGTCTGAGAATCGACCGGGACTGGTGGTGTGTTACGTTGGCAAACGATGTAGAGAAGGCCAGCGTCACTAGGAACACTAGAATATCGCTCCGAATCACTCGGTTTTTTAATGCACGAAAATTCAACCATCAGGGGTGCATAAACGTGCATTCTTGACTTGAATAACATTTGCGAGTGGGACAATAGATGAAATAGACGAATATATGGTTCATTCTCGGATAGAACGCTGAGCTGAGCATTTAGGTGCAGGTGTATGTGATTGTTATATAGATCACTTGGAACGTTGACGTAACATAGGATGATGTATCGATATCCTTTATTGAAATACTCCTGAATAACTTCGGGTCATCGAAGTCAGAGATGATCACTCAGGATAAGCACAACACCCCACTAATTTCTCCTGTTTGTCACGCAGATGATAGAGGAACTGCTACTAAGTTCATGATGTACCGTTCCAGGTCAACGCAGGACTTATCATATGCGTGTAAACTTCAAACAGCTTGGCGTTAGGAAGAACACTTCCATTCGAACTTACGATGTGCCGTTTGTTAATCATTCCTTAGCTGTTTTACCCAAGTTTCGTTGGATAACTTCACTGACGGATCAGGCTGTTCACAAACGGTCCGATAGTATTTTAACAGTTAAAAAGGCAAAGTAAATAAGGAACATTCAAAGTCAGTGGGGCTGTATGAATAAAATAAGCCAGTGGTATGTGTGCACCATGTTTTTTTAAGATTAGATAATTAGTACGGAGGATCCTGTCTTTTTCGTCGTCCGATCATAGTAACTCAAGAGCTACCACAGTTAATCAAGCATCCACATGAGTATAGCGGCCACTCGGAGTGACATAAGGATTACAAGATGACTGAACCGCTGAGTTCCAGTTGGACGCTGGTGTCACCACCACCGTAATACTCCGTGTGCATTGTCTCGGAATGTATATCCAACTGGGTCATTTCTACTGCACCAATGGAGTGGCTTCAAACTGCACCCAAATGGCTAAGATAACATCGGTGCTCATTTTAAAAGACAGCACATCGGTCGAATTCCGTGTTTATGGAGTAACAACTTATTCCGATTCACCTTTAACCTGGCAAGTCTTCGCTGTTACTTCTTAACCACATGCGCGTACTAAGCGGTACACGCGCTCACATGCACAAACTTGCACGACTGGCCCTCTACGCTTCGAATTTCGAGCGGTGTAATGGAGTAGTTTGCCAGAGACGAAATCGGCGTGGGAATTCAAGAATCTCCTAACCTCCAGTTTGCAAATCATATGTTTGGAGAGTGTATCGCACCGAAATAAGACGTTATTTATCTGTAACGCGTGATAATTAATAACATTACTCCGCCTTTGTCGGATCAAACGTTGATAGAGAAACACATATCTATATTTTCGCTCTCTGTTTTCTTATTCAGTTGGAAATGGACATTTTTAGCCACTATTTGCTTAGGTTTAGCCTTTTCTCAGGGAGTTTGCCGGAAACCGCTGTTGTTGTTAAGCCCTCCCGTACGACCCATTGCACCGCCTATTAAGAATTTTCCACTATGATGTGTACATTGATGAGATGAACAAGTTGATTCTTTTGAGTCTGTTCGATAAGGTTTACGAGCCAACTGACCATTGATCACGTTGCGATCATTACAAATTACAGTGGCTGGTCGCGAGTGTGCATTAGCCCAAAACCACTGAACGATGCCGCACTTAAAATCATTATGCACTGTTGACATTGTCCCACATGGAGTGTCGAAATCACCAATCTTTTTCATACACCGCTGTGAGCTGATTTTGCTCCTACATGATTCACACCGTGCCGATCACTGTTTAACCAGCTACCTTTAGGGTTTATTCACTAATAGCCCTACCCTGGGTACAATGAGCCCGGTTACTTCTTCAGATAACTAAGCACTTAACTGTAACATTGCTATTAAAATTCGTTGCTTTTCCATTTTTTTAGTAAGATTCACCGCGAAGATCCTCGTTTTCCTAGTCTAGCGGGTCTGGATGAATTCGGCTCTCCAACTAGCGGCGGGCTGCAAGCTTCTCCGCCATCACCATGCGTCGATGATCTTCATCGACCACACACTTCAAAATCCTCAGACGTTGATGTGGTCACCGACGATGATGAGAACGAAGATGAAGAGGATGATGATGGAACGGAGAGCAGCTCCCACGGTTCGTGCACGCCACCAGGTGGTGTTTCCTCAATAAGCCAAACATCAGTTCTCACAGCTGCCTGTGAATCTGGATCATGGCCTTTTGTTGCTAACCGTTTAACTCTCTCCCCTGTTCTCAAGCCTCCATTACGTGATCTGGCTCCTGATAAATTAAGCTCAATCGAAAACGCAGTGAGTTATGCTTAGCACCTGCTGCGCGTTTTAGCAAACGTTTTCTTTCTACTACCTTCCTTCTACTTGATCTCACATGAACTTGACCGAAAAATCTTATCCATATCCCTAGAAACTTTAGTGTTGAAAAGATTTTCATGCGAGTCAACTTTTCATGTAACTAGGATGTTACATTGCCAGGTTTTGGAGCGTTTGTTGTGTCTTGGATTGCGACACGCGATCTCAATTGTGGCCTCGGTTAACTTTGATTTCAGCCTCTGCCATTCCGATCAGTGGGACCGTATCCGAAGTGGAGGGTTTGGGTGTCGCTGTCCCCCATCACTGCACTTCACGACGCGTTTTATTTCTGTTTGGACTCATCATGTAGATAAAACTTGAATTAAGAGTGGATTTCTGCTCATATTGCTTGACGGTTATCGTCATTATCAATAGACCATTGAGCCATGCGAGTTTAGGGGCAGGCACGAAGATGTTTAGTACATTGATGCAAAGGCTACTCTCATTTGCGGGATTCTTTTTAAGCCAAGCTTTTCTTCGCATTTGGGTCGTCACTGATCCCCGTTCCACAGATGCTTTATAATTTAGGGTTTACCAATCGCTTTGTGCCGCTGATCGCTACGGTCAATTGTTTTGCCTTGCTTCGGTGTTAAACACGACGTAGTCATGAAGTCAGTCGTGCTCTTGTCTTCGGCCCCATACTCTTGACCCAAGTTTCTTTTGACTGTTGATGTTTCGCGCTGCAGGCTCTTTCGTTCGCCATATTTCCCCATTGCCCCAATATTATTATTATAATATTATTATTTATGATGATCGGGTCCCCTGTAGGTCAGAGCGCTACTCACATTTGATCAACTGATCCGAATGATCGTGTTTGATCTACCCCAACCAGCTACCGAAAGCTGCCATCTACATAATTTCAAGATTTCCTAATCGGTCATTGGCCGAGTGGTTCACTTATGTCTGCCTTGTAATCAACAGGTCATCGGCTCGATTCTGCATAAATGCAGTGGACTTCGCATTGTCGCTAGCTAGCCCGCGACTGGTGGTGATAGCGCAGCGACAATGCGGTGTGCAAGCTTCCTGCAGATCATCCTCTCTGGTCCTGTTTTCCTTAGAAGTCGTTCAGAAATTCCATTACCTGGGCAATTTTTCAGTGTCTGTGGAATTGAAAGGAGGTCACGAATCGTATAGCAAAAGCTCGAGGCGCTTTTTGCTAACCATCGCCCACCTCTGGCGTCGGCGCGACATCACCCTCTCCCCGAAGGATAGAGTGTGCAATGCAGCGTACGTTCGATCCTG
>OX104065.1:54694424-54758716 GCA_944474145.2 Dicrocoelium dendriticum
GCGATAAGGGTGCTTCCGTTTTAGTGCAGGGTGACAAAGGTTAGCCCGGATAAGAGTGCGCTAAGGGGCAAAGGATTCCGTAACCTTCGCACCCGGAAATCCACGGGCTACCGGGTTCCTGTGAGACAGAAACGGGGAAATCAGGGCTTCGTTTCGGCGGATGTATGCGGAGTATGTCATCAAGAGGACGATGTTGATGGTCATGGAGATTGGGTGCAATGGGTCCAGTGCGACGCGTGCTCCCAATGGTACCACGCGTCATGCGTGTGCTAATCAGGTGCGGACGAATTTCTGTGCTTCTCCTGCTCGTCATAGTGTTACCGTTACGTGCTTGACCGCGGTTGCATGGTACACGCCTCAGGTATGTACCTTATCTGTGCTCTTACCCTGAGTGCATTTCCCTTACAGCATGCTTTGCTTACTTTTCCCCTTGATGTGAACACCTTTGAATTTCAATGGATCAAAGCGCCGACAGATCTGCAGCACGGAGTAAACATTGTGCAACGGTAAGTTACTCCTAGTATTTCCGTTACGGACGGTCCTTTAGCCACCGTAAATCGGTTGTCATTTATGCAGCGGAAATCAATGACAGTGCATGTGTTCCTACGTACCGGTAGGTACTTAGATAAATGTGTGTTACCCATGCTTACAGGACCTCAAAATTCATGGAAGCATCCTCACAGTTATTCGTTCTCTTGCTTCATGGTTGTTGTTTATCACCGGAACGCGTACACACGGAGAAATGGTTTCCAAGTTCGCGCTGTCGTATGTCATCGCAGGTAAGAAGTAGGATGGATGTGTAATTTTGTGTTGCAGTTAAACCAACGTGTATCGCCGATAGTGTGCTCATAAACTTGGGACACGGAGCCACCTCGGGCGCTTCGCCAACGCCATGTTAACCTGCAACGACAGCTTTTCACAGGTAACAAATCCCATGTAAGTGCAATGGTGTTTTACAGAGAAGCCGACATGCACCGCCCACAGGCAGCTTCATCACCTCCGCGACTGAGGCACCTCTGACGCATCGCCCACCGCCATGATAACCTGCAATCGCAGTTGTTCACAGGTAAGGAAAGCCATCCTGGTGTCATCTTGTTTTGCAGTGAAACCGACATGCACCGCCCCTAGCCTGCCGATTCAATGCCGCCACTGAGTCACGTCCGACGCATCGCCCACCGACATGTGTACGTGCTATCGCAGTTGCCTACCGGTAAGAAGTGCCATCATTGTGTCATGTTGTTTTGCAGTTACACCGACGTGCACCGCCTCTAGCCTGCCGATGGTATGCCGACACAGAGCCACCTACGACTGACGGGTTTCGCCATGCCCGTGTTCATGCGTGATGAGTGCAGAACTTCCTTCTCACACCCGGGGGTGTGGTGTCCGCTGTATCGCCATGGGACGACAGAACACCCGTGAATGACCATGCCACCTTGTATTGGAATTGCCACCGTTTGCCGCGCGCTGTGGATAACAAGTCGCCGTAACATCTGTACGTTGTATACGTCCTCCCTTTCGCACGTTGTTGCCGTTGTGAACGACCCAACGGCCCTTTTCAGGGCTACCCCTGTTCTATGTCCTCGCGTCTCCCCTACACCGGTGGCAGCACGGGGAACATACGTTCAGAGGTGGGGTCAGTAACCGTCTGAACTTGCATTATCTCTCCCCATGCACTTCACTTTATGTCATTCTTTGCCACACAGCTTTGTGTATGGTGCGCGTATGAGCCTTCGGAAACCATTTCTCAGTGTTCACCCTTGGTGGGTTCAGAGCTAGATACACGCTCACTCACCTAGCGGTGAACATTCCTAAAATGGCTAGCCGAACAACCTCCTCGTGGTGCCAGCTGGGTGGTTCGGGTTTAACCCGTTCCAGCAAATAGTTCGGCGGCAGTGTTCCAGGACGTGGTGGGTTTTCGCCCGGCAAGCGTTCTCCCTATAAAAAGCCACAAATGTCTGCTTATCAACACTGTGACGTGGCGGATGTGACTCGCCACAAAATAAAGTCACTGGGCCGTGGACATCCGGAAAATGGTATCCAACTCACGGAGATCGATCGCATATTTTCACATTCCTACCGATAACAAACTGTCAAGAATTCTGCGGCACCTTCAAAAATACAAGCTACATTCATAGACAATTACATACATATATACACCCATACACTTACATACACTGTTATGCCAAACATGTACTCTGTACATTTTGATCACACTATGTTAGCTAATCATGATCATGCCTGTACTGGTGTGTCTCGCATTGTCGAGAATAAACGTTTATTTATTTATTTATTTATTTACCATCTGTTTCGCCTATGTAACGAACCATTTACCTCCACCGCCGCTTAGCACCTACAACGTTAACCTGCATGGTTGTTTCCGTAGCTGTCACAGTGCAGTAAGTGTCGGCTGAGCATCAAGCAAGGAGCGAGTAGTGAATAAATGATCGTCTAGGATGCAGACGGTTAGGCTGAGTTATGTTTGATCTGCAGAAGCCACCTAACAAAGGTTTCATGGATGGGATAACAGTGAACGGGAGGAGCGCAGGCATACAATACAGCTTTCACATAGTTCAGTGCATAAGGACATAAGACGCAGCGACGGGCATACATTGAAAGCAGGTAACAGTGTATAACTAAGAAAGCATGATGCGGGAAAACAAGTGCCAAAGGAAGTGACAAAGGAAGCAGAACAACAATTACTTAGGTGTTACAGACAGGTAAGGCAAGGACTGAAAAGGTTAAATTAGGAAGGTGCGGCAGGCATGAAGAATACAAGCAAACGGTCGTTGTCTGAGTGCGTCATATCACCTTAAGCGAGGTAAAAAAGATTGCATGAAGAGTGGAGAGAAAACGGAAAGAATGCGTACTGCGGTACACTTGGCCGGAAAAACAGATGAGAGAAGTGTACTACATTGGATTCCATCGGATTTCATCTCTCCGCATTCTATGTGACCTGCCGTTTAGGAATCAGGCTTCTGGTCTGCACGGGCAATTATAATAGCAAGGACGGAGTAACGCTGTCCAATGCACTGCATACTTTTCAAACGTTTGGTAGATTGCTTGGTTCTTGGAATGAACCATGATGCATGGTAATACAGAACGCAGTGCACCTGTTTGTTAGGTACCACTTGAAAAGGCGCCCAATGTTCTCCAAGTTGCCGTGACACGTTGCGAAGTTCGATAATAGACAGCCAGCGGGATAGCCCACGGTAAACGGTGACTGATGCACTGCATACACCTCTTACATGTCGTAGGAAATCATAGGATTAACGCCTCGCCAAGAATCACCATCATTACGCCGGTAGTACTTACCGTTAAACAAAATTTGCACGTTCCAGGTACAGCGCAACAGTAGACTTTTTAGCTCACGAGTACGTACACATAATTTCATTCCTAACTGCTGGCTGGCTAGCCGAACAACCTCCTCGTGGTGCCAGCTGGGCGGTTCGGGTTTTATCCGTTCCAGCAAATAGTTCGGCGGCAGTGTTCCAGGACGTGGTGGGTTTTCGCCTGGCAAGCGTTCTCCCTATAAAAAGCCACAAATGTCTGCTTAACAACACTGTGACGTGGCGGATGTGACTCGCCACAAACTAAAGTCCCTGGCCCGTGGATGTCCGGAATGTGCTATCCAACCCACAGACATCAATCGCTTATGCTTACATTCCTGAGGATAACAACCAGTCAAAAACTGTGGAATATTCAAAGACACAGGCTACATTCATGCACAAGTACACACGTATATACACCCATACACGCTGGATATCCGGAAAGTGCTATCCAACCCGCAGACATCAATCGCTTATGCTCACATTCCTAAGGATAACAAACAGTCAAAATGCTGCGGCATATTCAAAGACACAAGCTGCATTCATACAAAATTACATACTTGTATACACCCGTACACTTACATACACTGTTATGCAAACATGTACTTTTTGTACATTTGTGATCACACTATGTTAGCTAAACTTGATCATGCCTGTAAAGGTGTGCCTCGCCTTGTCGAGGATAAAAATTTTATTTATTTATTTATTTATATAATCGCAAATGTAATCTATTGTCTCCATTACCGGGACCTTGGTAAACAGCGATACAACGTCGAAGGAGAGCATCACTTTGCCGTCCATTTTAGCATTACGTATACATTCTACGAATTGGAAGATGTAGCGTAGACTGTAAGTTGCAAGCTGTTGTCGCACCGGTTCCAGTATTTCCACAAGCCACTGAGCGACCGTATGGTAAGGTCACTTAACCATTGCTAAAATGGGACGGAGTGGAATGTTAGCTTTGTGAATTTTAGGCAAACCGTAAAGCCATGGAACCTTTGTGCAACTAGGACTGAGGCTGTCATACAGGGCATCCGAAATGTACCCTTTAGTCCGAAGTTCTTGCAGGCTGTTAGTGATCTGAGTTTCAATTTTTCCGTGCAGTCCATTTCTGGGCTGCAAAAAGGTTGGTCCCATCGTTCAGTATAGCTGCCAGTTTATTTATGTAGTCTTTTCTGTCTAATAGCACAATCCCCGCACCCTTGACTGGTCTACATAGGATGACGTCCTCATTACGTTTTAGTTCCTTCAACGCATCTACGTGCTTTCGTGTTAGTGGGCCGTGGTTATAAACGCGATGTTTGCGATATTGGTAGCAGCAATTTACCACAAAACACTTAAGACGTTCTAAATCAGTGTTTGACTTAGCGATTAACCCGTTCGTGTGGTCGTTTAAACTTTCAGATTGCATCTCATATTCAAGCTGATTCTCTCTGCGTCTATGTATGCAAAACTTTAGGCCAAGTGACTGTTGTTTGATATCCCCGGTGTGGCTGCGCTTGATGTGCATGTTGACAAGGTGCCTACCTGTCTATTACCCACTACCTCGTCCATACTGGCTCCAGGAGACAGTTGGTCGTTGCTGGAGGGGACGGGGTGCACGGTCCTTGCGGCCGTGTTATGCTCGAAGAGCCGTTCCATGCAGTCATTGTGTAGCGGACTACGGTCCAGCCACCGTCTTGTGTGCGCTTAATTTCCCCAAATACAGTGTGCTTGTGTTTGCCTGTGAAGGACTGTGGGCCGGCTCCGTTGATGAAACGTGGTTCCCATCCACATGCCTCCCGGTCTTATTCCTTCGGGTTTACACTGCATATGCTGTGTGTGGTTGGAGCTGTGGGTGGTGCAGCGCAAGCCATCCATGGTCCCTCTGTAGGCGCAGGCGTCCTGTGGCTTGCCACAGTGACAGGCAAATCCGAAACCGGATGACGCCAAACATGTATATATATATACATATACACACATATATATATGTATATATATATATATCATCACACATGTAGGTATATATTCCTTTTCCTATTCAATTTCATGCAAACAAATTCCTTGCATGCATACATCCTTATATGCGTGTACAAACTGCCGTATCCATAAGTGCGGGTATGAATGTATATGAAACCAATTATTATACATGTACATATTATGTATATATATACAAATACATGTATATTTGTATATATATGTATATATATATACATACACATATAGACAAAGATATGACGACAACAAACGAAGAGGCATATCCATATATATATCGATGTATATATAGATGCATAGATATACATATATATATATATATATATATATATATATGTATATTTACACCGCGATATTAAAATAGGTGCCTTAATGACACTTACGGACATACATATATATATATATATGTATACATATATACATATATGCGCATATATATGCAATCACATATATCTACATATACGCATACATATACGCATACATATATGGATCATTCCGCTTCTCTTTAATTACACATATATACGTAAGCATATATTTTCGTATATATATGTATATATATGTATATATATATATATGAGTGTCAGTGTTGCCTTACGTGCTTCCGTAGGTCGATGCGAAGAAACATTTGTAGGTATGCGGTCACCTTTAATGGTATATCTGTAACGGTAATTGTAGAAGCCCTACTTATATATATATATGCGTTCTCTTTTTACCCCTTCTACATGTACGCCGACAAATTAGCGAATGCTAACATATTCTTATTTGCATTAACCTTGGGAAGCACATAAACATACGCAAAATCTTTAACTATTGTGAATAATATCCTCAATGACCAAAACAACAAATCCCATTCCGTGCATCCTCATTTCATAGCAACCATTTATGAGCGCTATATTATAGCAACAGATGTTTGTCAGCCATTATTCCTTATCACATCGCTTCACGTCTTTCCGTATGTCATTAAACATGCACACAGTGATGTCCTTCTAATCATTGTTCTCTATTTTTTATTTCTGCGGATTCAGGCACTCACAACGCATTGCACGTTAACCTCAATGCATCATCAGTAAGTTACATACTTACTATTTACACAACTTAAATAAATAAATAAATAAATGTTTTATTCTCGACAAAGCGAGACACGCCTTTTGGGCATGATCAGCATGTTGCATTATTGTACATGATAGCGGAATAAGCAGCACCAACAGTGGGCGTAGTAAAGTTGGAGACAGTAGTGTGGGCCCATAGAGCCCAAAGGTTGTATGTAGTCTATGTACACAGAATGCGAGAGGTAAAAATAGTGATCAGATCACTTAAATGGTATGTTGATGAGGAACTAGTCCGATGAGGTCCCGTAAGCAATGTAGGTCAGTGAGTGAAGTATGAGGAAACGGGTGGAAAATACTTAAGAATAGTAGTATGTCACTAGTCAGATGTGTAGGCGTGTTCATGCGAGAGCCGATATATGCACAGAACTTGTAAATGTGGTGTCAATCAACTTGCCAATGTGTTAGGGGCGGTGGCTTTATTGAGTGGCGGGTCACATCCGCCACGTCGCAGTGTTGTTAAACAGATATTTGTGGCTTTTTGTAGGGAAAACGCTTGCCAGACGAAGACCCACCACGTCCTGGAACACTGCCGGCCGTTGATATACATTGGCAAGATGGTATCTGACCGATTACCCTCGCGGATATTCGCAGTCACGCAACGCCAATTTGTTTCCTATGGCTGTGTAGTCGCCTTCGGAGTCCATTACAAGTGGTTGGAGCTGTTGAAGTCGGACGACTCAAGTGACTTGTATTGAATTGATCAGTTTCCTAGGTTCTTTAGTGTGTCATGATTATGAAGTGCGGGTTTTTCTTTGTTCTTTATTGAATCCGTGTCCATGGGAGCGTCGCAGGTACGTCTTCAGCGGTGTTCGGTGCAGGTAATGTTAGCCTGTAGAACAAGGGTGAGAAGAAAAACGGACCGAGCAAACTGCCAACAAAATTGAACAGGGCTAAGTTATTGTATAAATATAAAAGTTACGGTAAAGTTGTGCTGGCTGAAATCAATGGAGTGACCGATGAGCTGATGCTAGAGGTACCTATACCGCCAAAAATAGTTGCGATATGAGCGAAGAGAGACGCCAAACAAGAGGGGAAGACGTTAATGTGAGCTGAGATGCATGATAGTGGAGCCGAGAGGCAAAAGTCAATCAGAGACCGGAAATTCGGATTTCGGTAGGCGTTACCAAGCATAGAGATAATGATTCAGACAAAGAAGAGTATCATAAGGTTGTAACTTATACCAGTGAGAACTTGAGTCGATGGCAGCCGGTGCTCAAAATAAGGGAGGCCTTGGCTTGAGACCTATGGGCATTTGGAGCCTCAGAGGACTGACTTGGCCAAGATGTTTTGGAATGAGACGCACAGAAGTACTGGTAACCAAAAGAGACCTGGGATGTTGCGCTGACGCTAGTGATAACTATACCGCCATTGGACTGTTTCGATATAGACCAGAAGAGAGGCAAAACACTTCGTTCCGTACCATTACGTAATATCATTAAATTGCCACGAAATGTTCCATTTCATGTTACCCATGTACATCAGTCCTCCAATTAGCTTTCCGTGTGGTTTTCGTAACCTTTCACTTAATGCATTGTTATAAGTCATTTCCGTTTCTAATCTACAGACAGTTTCCGTATCTAAGTACGTAACATTTAGAACGATTTTCGACGCAGAAATAATGCCACATTTCTTAAACGTTATTTAAGCCCGTTCCTATCGGTTGATTTTCCGCCACCATCACGACCTTACTTCTTTTAACCACTTTGACTCAGCATAATGTTAACACATCATAAGTCGTCTAGTACTATTAAACCATTCACCTTAATTTTTGCTACCTATCCTTAGTACTGTGAATGCAAGTTCTTTCAGTTCACAAATAGATGTACCAGTAGCCACCAAATAAATTCAAATTTTTCCGCCGAGCTCCCGTCAGACGGTCCCGTCAGCCTCCATGGTTGCAATTCGAAATAACAGCCAAATACTACCTCTTTCATTAGACCTCACTTAAATTAGCAACTAACCTCATGTGCAGAGATATCAGCCGCTTTTTGGAAAATACCAGACATAGTCGTATTCTAGGCCGTAAAATTGATGCAACTTATTTTTTATTGATCAAATTTCTTGCAGTTCTATGGTTGCCACTACGTGGCACATGCACTATGAGAAAATTGTGTTGCTTGAGGAAGTTCCGTGGTACAAATGGTACATAGAAAAGATGTTACCTAGCGACGTTGTCCAGAAGGAGTAGTGCGCAAATAGCTGGAAAGTGTGGAAGAAATTGGCTTGTGTGGCAATTGTGATACCGTAAAATGTTTACGGGTAAGTGTGAATATGTATGATGTTTGTTTTATTATTTCGATGGTTATACTTGTTTTTTCTGCTACGGCCATGCTACTGGATGATTATGGGCTGTTCAGGTCTTTGGTTATGGAGAAGTATGCAAGTGCGAGGTAGGTAGTTCACAGTTACAGGACTGTGTCCAACTTCAGATAAACACGTTGCAGTAGCACCATGCAACACAAGACGTTTTGATGGCAATCGCACAAGAATTGACTGGGATGTGCAGGCCGTAGCACTCAATGTTCGACAATGTCGCACAACGCAAACAAAGAGACAGTGGGCAAGAAAACTGTGCATAATGATTCCAGTGGATCTTCGAATTAAAAACCGCATGGGTAAATACAGTACAAACATGCAGCATGCACGTGGTTGAGAAAAACAGGATTTAAAGATAAAGAAAGAAAATCAAGCATCACAGCTGTTCTAAGTTGCAGGATACGCGAACCACATTCAGCAGCAATATATTTACGGTGAATTGATCGCCAGGGTTCAAACAGCTGCAAAATGAGTGCAATATCACCGTGTACGTTGAAACGCAAGCCAGATGCCAAGGAAAGGAACTACTCAGAGTTCATCAAGGGTTGACTGTGCTGCCTCGTTTCACGGTGTACGGTGTCGTGGATGGCGGAAGTTGTTACTTCAACGTGGCAGGTGGGCTCAGGTGACCAAACTAACAATTACGGTACAGCAGATCGGCTGAACTGTTGGCTAAAGTGCTCGGCCTAGCGCATTAGCTAACGTGACAGTGTATCAGATGTCCACCTATCTCAGCAATAGCAGCATAGCTTGGATTAGTGCAGAGTAGATTGGAACAAAACTGCACAGTCCCCCATAATGCTGGCAATCTCCATTTCACAAACAGCTCAAAGGTTAATTCTGACTGCGAGTCAGACGAAGTGTTGGAATCATCCTGCGTGGTTCAGGGAGGCGAATCGAAGCTCCAAAAAATTCACTCGCTATTAGTACGCTTCAAATTGGGCGGATAGGCAAACTCGAAATTTCTCTGTGGAGTAGCGAAGAGAACCCCGTAAATCACAAATGAAGTTGAAATTCCGATTGATAGTTCTACTATTAAGAATATGAATTCTATTGGTGAGCGAACACCTTCGAAGTCGAGCACTTCGCACGAAAAGTGAGTATGATCACATAGAACGACAGCCTTTTAGTGAGGCATATCATTCATAGCGGATTGCGATGGTAGTCTTTCGACAGCGGCCACTTGGCTCGATGCAAATGCTTGTGTTAGAAAACGGTGCGAGGCTACAGAGATTATGACCAGTGTGAAAGCAAAGAAAGCGGTGGCCATTCATTATCATCATTCATCAAAAATACACCTTAAGGGTGAGAAGCTCACCACACTGTGTCGCAACAAAAAAGATGATATAAAACGTTACAGAGTACAAAAGCTAAGAGAGCAATACAATGCAAAAAATCATATTATGCATAGGGTTTGAGATCATTGTTGGAGGGGTAAGTTAAAGAGGAGGGGAAAGACAAAAAAAACAACACACGCCACTTCAGATGTCCATGTGTCGTCGATCCCAGAAAGAAAATCAAAAACAGTAGGCGAAGAGGAAACAATTGTTTTCGTATACTTCTTCATCAGGCTTTTACAGTAATAAACATCGCAGTGATGTTGGTTATCATTCGTTTGTGCAAAAAAGAATATTTAAGTGATCGGGTTATTTAAAGTGATATGACAGTTTCAGGATAATCCCCTACTTAAAGTCACGTGAATTTGCCGATCTAGCTCGGATCTTTCCCTTCCGGTGGCAGGCCATGACAGTTGCGAAGATTGTATCATTTTCTTCTATACGCGTAGGTCTAGATAAGCGTATGCATAGGGTCTCCGCAGCAGCAGTCTCGATCTTTTAGACCATAGCTGTGTGCTACTGGTATTTTATAGAGAATCTGAAAATCGGGTTGTTTGTTAACTTATTGACCTGAGTTGCGTAGGTGGTTACTCATTGCGCTTCCATTTGTCTCATGTTTGTGGAATTTTTGCTTGATTCCCTCACCCAGGTGCCTGGTCGCACGTCCTTGACCCGCAAGAACAGGCAAACCGGTAAATTACCATTGATTGGAGATGATCAGGTACCGGGTCTTTGAAGCTGGGAGCAATAAGTGGTTTGCTCGTGAAGACAACATTCAGATGGGCTGCATTGAAAGTCCTCTTGCAGCTTTGAACTAGTCCAGGTGTGCAAATTGCAGTAGCATTGTTTCCTTCAAACGGGAGTCAGAAACAGTTGTTTTTATCAACACCGTTGGCGTTAGCGCTTTTGGACTGTTTCGCTTGGAGCCTCCACAACGTCGGGCTACCAAAAATCTCAAGGGGCTACGCCAGTTGTCATACGAACAGTGCCTCAAAGTGCTTTGCATTTTCAATGGACGTTATCGCCGTGTGCGTGGTGACCTAATCATGGTTTACCAAATAGTAAACAACACTAATGACAGCTGGGCGAGAAAGCTGAGTGCCAACGCTCGAGCATTTGCCACCTATCGTGTGTGGGAAAGTCCCTGCGAGCGTGTTAGCAGAACCCAGCCGAGAGTTGATGAAATCGCGCGTCAGACATCACGCGCATTGCGTAGGTGGACGAAGACTGGAATGCGTGAGCAACATGGTGAACTGGATAGATGGAGCAGACAAGTATGTGTGGAGCGTGGGCGTATAGTCAAGTCCGCATCGTGATACCCACATATAAATATGAGCTTTCTTTGCCCTAATAGAACCCTGGTCTGCTGAGTACTGTTCTGACTTCCTTTCGGTCGGGTTTGCCAAGGCGTTAAACAGAGCACGCGCAAGGGCGCATATTTAGCAGCAGGCGTGAATCAACCAACCAGTCGCTTGCGGGGCACCGCGTTATAACAGTGGCGACGAGAGTTCAACTGAACCCAAAATGGCAGTCAGCTTTGAGCAATTGCAGGCATGTTTGCAGGAGCAGCAGACGCAGTTCGAAAAGTCACAGAGGCAGTTGATGGCAGTGCTATCACAAAAATTAAACATTCATGTAGAATGGGAACTGGAAGTGAAGTTGACATCGCAAGAAATTCTTTCAGAATGTCAGAAGTTGCTCAAATTGACTCCTGCTGCAAATGTGGTCGCAAACTCAGAAGCTATGGAGGAGCAAAACTTCTGCCACACTGCCACTTCAAAATCAGATATGCCCATCAGACTTAAGGATGCGAGGATAGAAATCAATGGCAGTCAGATTACACAGATGAATAGACACCACGAAGCAATGCTCCAACCTGGTTCAAAATGCTGTAGATTTACCAGATTTACCTCAAGGCAGTCACTAAACCAGTATCCACAGCAAAACGCCTTGTGCCAATCAGGAAAGAAAGGCATTGCAGTTGTCAAAGGGGGAAACGTCGGACAGACAAGGTGTGTCATTGCAGAATTCGTCACAGGGATTACGCGCTAGAGTTCCGAGGACGGGAGGTGGTCAACAGGAAGGGTGATCCGAACAAATGGTGGAGTCAATTATCAACTAACGGTGGGAAACAAGAAATGCATCAAGCACGCAGACCAGCGTGGACCGAACCACGGAAAAATACAAGGGCCCGCAGACAGCATATATCGAAGAAGAAAACCACCAAGGCAACTGGTTGGTGTCAAAACAAAGAAAGCTGCATTGAAGCTAGTATGCATGGTGGGGAAGCAGCTTCAATTCGGAGGAGGTGTCACAGAGGCGAAACGCCTGCAAATCGATCCCCGGGCGAAAAGCTATGACCACAATCAGGTTCGAAGGGTGTGCAAGGTGACTCAATTCGGAAGGGGAGGTGACAGCTGGGCGAGAAAGCTGAGTGCCAACGCTCGAGCATTTGCCACCTATCGTGTGTGGGAAAGTCCCTGCGAGCGTGTTAGCAGAACCCAGCCGAGAGTTGATGAAATCGCGCGTCAGACAGCAGGCTTGTCGCCAAGGCCAGACCGGAAGCTGATGAAATCGCGCGTCAGACATCACGCGCGTTGCGTAGGTGGACGAAGACTGGAATGCGTGAGCAACATGGTGGACTGGATAGATGGAGCGGACAAGTATGTGTGGAGCGTGGGCGTATAGTCAAATCCGCATTGTGATACCGACTTATAAATATGAGCTTTCTTTGCCCTAATAGAACCCTGGTCTGCTGAGTACTGTTCTGTCTTCCTTTCGGTCGGGTTTGCCAAGGCGTTAAACAGAGTACGCGTGAGGGCTCAGATTTAGCAGCAGGCGTAAATCAGTCCAGTCAAGAGCGGGCACAGCGTTATAACAACTAATCACCCCGCCATCATCTATTGAAGCTGAATCACAACAGCCAACTGAGAGGTCATCATCTCAAATTGGCAGAACAATGCAGTGGGCTGGTGTCGAAAAAAGTTCTTCTCGCTGCGTGTTGGCCACACGTGGAATACCCTCTCAGAAGCTGTTATTTCAGCCCGCACGTTAACCGTGTTCAAAGCAAGTGTCGACAGTGCACTGGCCATAGTACATCATATTACGTAATCCAAACGACCCATACAAACAGCAGAAAAACAAAAATAAACCAACCAACCTTCTATTTTTGCCCGGAAACCACAAACGATAATCTTGGATTGTACATAAAACGGACGGGAACGCTGTAATCGACAAGTTCGCAATTTACAGTTGTCCACTATTTCCTATTGCCATTTTTGCTTTTATTTTGCCCACACCTAACCGATCATCCGGCGGGACACGTTAAGCTTCGGCTCTTTTTAATCCCCAATATACGGCTGATTATTGGCCAGCACCAGTCGCGCGTGGGATGGGTATACTGCGACGACGCCCACCCCATACGTGGATTCGAACCGGTGACCATATGGTTGCAAACCAGGCGCATAGATCACAAGGCCACCAGGCCTTAAACTGATGCTTCGCTACCATACAAAACCATAATGACTTACGGAACGAAGAATAATAAGAGGGAGAGAAGCGGGACTTGCCGAAAAATTTTAATGCCATAAGCAAGCATTCAGGGTCAAGGTTCCCGCACGTTAACCGTGTTCAAAGCAAGTGTCGACAGTGCACTGGCCATAGTACATCATATTACGTAATCCAAACGACCCATACAAACAGCAGAAAAACAAAAATAAACCAACCAACCTTCTATTTTTGCCCGGAAACCACAAACGATAATCTTGGATTGTACATAAAACGGACGGGAACGCTGTAATCGACAAGTTCGCAATTTACAGTTGTCCACTATTTCCTATTGCCATTTTTGCTTTTATTTTGCCCACACCTAACCGATCATCCGGCGGGACACGTTAAGCTTCGGCTCTTTTTAATCCCCAATATACGGCTGATTATTGGCCAGCACCAGTCGCGCGTGGGATGGGTATACTGCGACGACGCCCACCCCATACGTGGATTCGAACCGGTGACCATATGGTTGCAAACCAGGCGCATAGATCACAAGGCCACCAGGCCTTAAAATGATGCTTCGCTACCATACAAAACCATAATGACTTACGGAACGAAGAATAATAAGAGGGAGAGAAGCGGGACTTGCCGAAAAATTTTAATGCCATAAGCAAGCATTCAGGGTCAAGGTTCCCGCACGTTAACCGTGTTCAAAGCAAGTGTCGACAGTGCACTGGCCATAGTACATCATATTACGTAATCCAAACGACCCATACAAACAGCAGAAAAACAAAAATAAACCAACCAACCTTCTATTTTTGCCCGGAAACCACAAACGATAATCTTGGATTGTACATAAAACGGACGGGAACGCTGTAATCGACAAGTTCGCAATTTACAGTTGTCCACTATTTCCTATTGCCATTTTTGCTTTTATTTTGCCCACACCTAACCGATCATCCGGCGGGACACGTTAAGCTTCGGCTCTTTTTAATCCCCAATATACGGCTGATTATTGGCCAGCACCAGTCGCGCGTGGGATGGGTATACTGCGACGACGCCCACCCCATACGTGGATTCGAACCGGTGACCATATGGTTGCAAACCAGGCGCATAGATCACAAGGCCACCAGGCCTTAAACTGATGCTTCGCTACCATACAAAACCATAATGACTTACGGAACGAAGAATAATAAGAGGGAGAGAAGCGGGACTTGCCGAAAAATTTTAATGCCATAAGCAAGCATTCAGGGTCAAGGTTCCCGCACGTTAACCGTGTTCAAAGCAAGTGTCGACAGTGCACTGGCCATAGTACATCATATTACGTAATCCAAACGACCCATACAAACAGCAGAAAAACAAAAATAAACCAACCAACCTTCTATTTTTGCCCGGAAACCACAAACGATAATCTTGGATTGTACATAAAACGGACGGGAACGCTGTAATCGACAAGTTCGCAATTTACAGTTGTCCACTATTTCCTATTGCCATTTTTGCTTTTATTTTGCCCACACCTAACCGATCATCCGGCGGGACACGTTAAGCTTCGGCTCTTTTTAATCCCCAATATACGGCTGATTATTGGCCAGCACCAGTCGCGCGTGGGATGGGTATACTGCGACGACGCCCACCCCATACGTGGATTCGAACCGGTGACCATATGGTTGCAAACCAGGCGCATAGATCACAAGGCCACCAGGCCTTAAAATGATGCTTCGCTACCATACAAAACCATAATGACTTACGGAACGAAGAATAATAAGAGGGAGAGAAGCGGGACTTGCCGAAAAATTTTAATGCCATAAGCAAGCATTCAGGGTCAAGGTTCCCGCACGTTAACCGTGTTCAAAGCAAGTGTCGACAGTGCACTGGCCATAGTACATCATATTACGTAATCCAAACGACCCATACAAACAGCAGAAAAACAAAAATAAACCAACCAACCTTCTATTTTTGCCCGGAAACCACAAACGATAATCTTGGATTGTACATAAAACGGACGGGAACGCTGTAATCGACGAGTTCGCAATTTACAGTTGTCCACTATTTCCTATTGCCATTTTTGCTTTTATTTTGCCCACACCTAACCGATCATCCGGCGGGACACGTTAAGCTTCGGCTCTTTTTAATCCCCAATATACGGCTGATTATTGGCCAGCACCAGTCGCGCGTGGGATGGGTATACTGCGACGACGCCCACCCCATACGTGGATTCGAACCGGTGACCATATGGTTGCAAACCAGGCGCATAGATCACAAGGCCACCAGGCCTTAAACTGATGCTTCGCTACCATACAAAACCATAATGACTTACGGAACGAAGAATAATAAGAGGGAGAGAAGCGGGACTTGCCGAAAAATTTTAATGCCATAAGCAAGCATTCAGGGTCAAGGTTCCCGCACGTTAACCGTGTTCAAAGCAAGTGTCGACAGTGCACTGGCCATAGTACATCATATTACGTAATCCAAACGACCCATACAAACAGCAGAAAAACAAAAATAAACCAACCAACCTTCTATTTTTGCCCGGAAACCACAAACGATAATCTTGGATTGTACATAAAACGGACGGGAACGCTGTAATCGACAAGTTCGCAATTTACAGTTGTCCACTATTTCCTATTGCCATTTTTGCTTTTATTTTGCCCACACCTAACCGATCATCCGGCGGGACACGTTAAGCTTCGGCTCTTTTTAATCCCCAATATACGGCTGATTATTGGCCAGCACCAGTCGCGCGTGGGATGGGTATACTGCGACGACGCCCACCCCATACGTGGATTCGAACCGGTGACCATATGGTTGCAAACCAGGCGCATAGATCACAAGGCCACCAGGCCTTAAACTGATGCTTCGCTACCATACAAAACCATAATGACTTACGGAACGAAGAATAATAAGAGGGAGAGAAGCGGGACTTGCCGAAAAATTTTAATGCCATAAGCAAGCATTCAGGGTCAAGGTTCCCGCACATTGTCAACAACATACCGTCACAAACAGCTAGCGATCGTAAAAAGATAAGGCGGCATCGGCAAGATAGCTTCATTGCGACTTTTACTGCCACGCGTCATAATCAGCAATTACCCCGCAGATGACTCAGCAATAACCACTCGTTAAACAAGCAGTCCTGCTACGAGACGGCAGCAGACACGCCACTGATGCCGACTGCGAACCATGTCCTGTAAACTCTCAGCCCAGCACAAGGCGGGTAACGTGGACACCTGCGCGGAAGGCGAGACGGACCAACGGCACCAAGTGTAGTCATTAGTGATTTCCTTTCCGATCGTCAAGTCAAGTTTTGTTCATCTCGAGCTTTGCGCCATCTTATATCTGGCAGACTAAACAAGGTCCTCCTAGGTAAGCGGTGACCAGGCATATGTAGTAGGTGCCCAAACTAACGCAACTTATTCAGTGGTATCTATTATTCCAGGGAACTAGCTTGGTTATCACAGCCTACTATTCGCCTAGGCACATCAACGTTGCGGAAACGTTGGTGCCACCCGACACCAGCAATGTTTCGCAGACAGCGATAACCAGACTTGAAGACGCTTCAGATCTTTAGACCGAAGGGGCCAAGTCTCACTCCCATACAGCAGGACGGCCCTCACTGTGGCCTTGCAAACACGGCCTTTCAAAAAGAGGGAAACCCCATTCTGCCGCCGAAGATGTCGCAGATTCAAGACGGCAGCTTTGCCTATTGCAATACGTGAAGTGAATTCGGTGCTTATGTGCCCATGGTTGCTAATGCAGCTGTCAAGTGAACTGAACCTCATCATTAACCGTATACACGTTATTTAGAGGTGGGAAATACCTCAGCTACTGTGCCGCAATACACAAAAAGAAAAAAGGCAACGGATGCATATCAGCTGAGCTACCAGTAACGGATGAGCATCGTTCCGGAGAGCTACCAGCCGGCTAATATGCAGCAAAAGAAATTTATTATGCAAAATTATGTTATGCTAAGAAATGTGATTGTGGTTGGAGGAGAAGGCTGAGATATGAGGAGAGACAGAGAAACTCCCAGCACGAAGGCCAAAGAGGTCAGCTACTAGCCAATTGAATTGGTCAACCACCTCAAGTTCCTCGCTATTTAGGAGCAAGGGATCATTAAGTGGCCGGTGGTCCTGCAACAACACATTGCACGTTGAAGGTGCGAAGCGTATACCAAATAATAAGAGCACTCTAGAGAGGTTATTCAGGATTGATTAGGCCACTCTAACAACGCAAAACAGCAACACGCTATCCCCAGTATAATCAAGATCAAGTAGACTATCACTAGGCGGCATTTCAAAGCCTGCAACGTGAGGCACTGCAAGGAAACACTTCAGGATGGAGTACACGACGAAATTAAACAATATGGGGAAATTGGACAACCCTGACGAATGTCACTTGTTGTCGGAAAGATATTGGACAAGTCACCGTAGACCCTGACGCGGCCTGCAGTGTTCGAGTACAGAGAACGTAAAATATTCACATATCTCATGGGAACACCTTCCCGCGCAAGTATTTGGAACAGAATGCATAGGTCGACCGGATCGAATGCACACTTGAAGTCAAGGAACACAGCTATTGTCAGCCTGTGGTATACGTGGTGCTGTTCCAGCACCTGTCGCAGAGTGAATATATGATCTATACAGCCGCGTCTTAGGCGGAAACCTACCTGTTCTTCCCTAATCTGGGATTCCCGTTCCGCAGTGAGACGACGAACGAGAACTAAGGCCAGTAATTTTGTCACAACTGGCGTTAGGCTAATACACCTGTACTTAGAAGTCTGTGCAATTGCCCTTCTTGTATGTTGCCACTATAATTGACTCACCCGAGTTAAACGGGACGGTTTCCACTTTCCATATATGTTCAAACAAAGAGGTCAGCGTTTGCAGAGGACCACACCACCATCGTTAAACAGTGCAGGTGCGAGGCAATCCGGGCCAGCAACACAAAAACGATTGAGGGCTGTGATGGCGTTTCGGACCTCATCCACCGATGGAGCCTCTAAACTAACCGTCCATGACTCATTCTGCATCATCTGAGTAGGAAGAGGTCCGGAAGTAGGGGTCGAAATAAACTGCTCCCAAAAGTGTTCCGCCCAACGAGCCATACGGTGTTCCTTAATGTGTATCAGTGCACGCGCGCCGTCTCTGATTGTCCCACTGAAGACTGGTTTCCAGGGACCAGTGGTGTAGATCAGTTGAAAGAGCTGGCGATAATTGTCTACTGCTGTCGCCTCCCCCATTTCTAAAGCTTGATTGGTCTACCAGGCCTCCGTGTCAGCACGCAGGCTCCGCTTTAGTTCGCGCCTACTAGTCCGTCTCGTCACATTGTGCTCAGAGCCAGTCGGGAGGTTTCTTCTGGATTCCAACAGATTCACCGACCTCTCGGATATCCAATTACTGGTGAGATGATGATTGATGGTGCCACAAGCAGATGACCCTGCGTCGTGCATGGCAACCGATATCCTATACCACTGAAGCTGTCATTAGAGCGAGAGAGCGAAAGTTGGGTACGCAGTGCATCCTGGTAGGCTTGGCTGACCGAGGGCTGAGGTAAGTTCGCAGTTGCCAATCGGAGACGCTTGGTCTGCCTACTGGTAAAGTTCATGGAAAAAGGACAGCGTAACAAGGCATGATCAGAGTCGAGGCAAGTAATCTAGGAAGGAACCACGCCACTTGTAATTTATGGCAATGCAATCTATTTGGGTCCATCACTACCCAGCTACAGGAGGAGGCCAAGTGGTACATCGGCACCCACTGTGTCGAAAAGCGGTGCTATTAAGAAATAACCGGTGCTCCACATACAGTTGTAATAGACGCTCGCCGTTGTCCGTCCGTTTAGAGTTAAACCCTTACTACCTAGTTGGGTTTCTGAAGAGCCCAGACGACCTACTTGCACATTCATATCCCCTGAAACAACAACGATATCTGAATTGGTAGCATTGCGAAGCAGTCTGTTCAGTTCGTTGTAGAATGTGTCCTTGGCAGCATCAGAACCGCAGTCGGGGGACCAAAAGCGGAAGCCACAAGCAAACAGCGTCTAGTAATACTTCGTGAATCAACCTTAGCTGATGTCGTCAAACGGGCTGCAGCCAAACGGCTGTTCACGGGAATCCAATCCAACTAACGATGACTAAGCCTTGGAGCTGAGGACGATGCCCACATCAGCGTCTCCGGATGCGTGAAACTAATAGCGAGAAGACAAGCCGAGTAGTTAATTCAATAACCCCATGAAAGTCATTGATTATAGTTTCGGAAACGCAACACACATTAATACCCACTGAGTCCAACGTCCGTGTGAGTGCAGCCTGTCCAGTTATTTGTCTTAGAGTGCGAAGGTTGAACGCTACCAGGGAAACGGGACAGCGTGGTCTTATAAAGGAATGTTGCCGATAGGCGTCCAGTGGGTGGTGCGGGAAGGTAACTGCAGATGGTTCGACTCCAGTGGCATTACGACTGCTGTCAATTAAGCTGGGAACCATAGAAGGTAGGTTAGTTATGGGGGTTATGAGGGGAGTAAGAGAAACAGATGGAAAATAAAGAAGGGGGGAGCCAGCAGTAACATGTTTTTGTTTATCCGCTCTGCTGTATGCAGCTGATAAGGCGGTCCCTGATAATCTGCGCGACAACCGATGCAAGATGTGGTTGAAGTCCGAAGAAATAGTCATGGTTGTACAGTTGAGTTTTTGTGGAGTTCCCCGACCTGGGTACCTTGGTTGCAAACGTTTGGCCACCATTCGTCGTGGCAGCGTCGGTGCCAGATCGATGGCAGTCAGGTAGCAGAAGCCGGAAGAAGGTAAACCCAATGTTGGGTACTGTCCGCCACTACTAAGTTCCTTATATAAGCGAATAGGACCAGTAAGTTCGCCTCGCTTTGAGTGGTGGTGGCGCTGAGGTCATTACCTTGGCTGCATAAATGTTGTTGAAACGCTTGGAAATGACGCACTCAGATTGGTGCAACGAGCTTGGATGAGCAGTCTGGGCTCACAACGATCGTTTTGTTCATTGTCTAGGTGATGGATAGGGTTCTTTTGAACAGTGACCGTTAATTTTCTTGAGCTCCCTTTGTCTCGGTGGTTGGTATGTCGGATCGATATATGCAAGTTGATTGAGTTCGTGGTTGAGAACCAGACTTAGAGAAACTTCCTCACTTTTGTGTTTCTCACTGGGTCAGGAAATCAACTCTGTTCCAATCGAAGCTGTGTTCTTCTTCATCCCCGTGTGCTAAAACCAATAAGTTGAGTATTGTTTCTCGCATGCCCTTTTGTGTTCTCGTATCTCAGGTGGTGGGTATTCAATTTTGATTTAATGTTTTTATTTCTCATAAAAATGTCTACCTGTACGCTCTTCTATAAAACTGCACATCTCAGTTAAGCCAATTGTAGTTAATTTCGATAACATTTTCGCGTTTGTGTCATTCCCATAAAATATACCTCCTGACCTTCTGAACTTATCTCGGATTCGTTTGTAAACAACTGATTTCATACGCACATTAATTTAAGATTTATGTCACCGCTTCCTTATGCATTACTAGATTTATTTTCTTTGTTATCTTTCTCTCAAGTGATTGCCTGTTGCTTGATATCCCCGATGTGGCTGCGCTTGAGGTGCATGTTGACAAGGTGTCTACCTGTCTATTACCCACTACATCGTTCATACTGGCACCAGGAGACATTTGGTCGTTGCTCGGGGGGACAGGGTGCACAGTTCTTGTGGTCGTGCTAGGTTCGAAGAGTGGTTCCATGCACTTAGTGTGGAACGGACTACGGCCCAGCCACTGCCTTGTGTGCGCTTGATTCCCAAATACAGCGTGCTTGTGTTTGCCTGTGGAGTGTGGGCCGGCTCCAGTGATGAAAAGTGGCTCCCATCCACATGCCTCCCGGTCTTATTTCTTCGGGTTTACACTGGATATGGGGTGTGTGGTTGAAGCTGTGGGTGGTGCAGCGCAAGTCACCCATGGTTCATCTGTAGGCGCAGGCGTCCTGTGGCTGGCCACAGTGACAGGCAAATCCGAAAACGGGTGCCGCCAACCATCTTTGTTGTCAGCTTCCTTCCTGTTTGTCCCACATAGTGTTCTTCACAATTTCTGTAATTTTTCTATATACGACATTCTGTCGTTCCTGCCGAGACCATGCCGAGGTACTCAGACCTAGACAGGAGGACGATTAGGGTCCTCATCCAAAGCCTTTGGCTCAAAAGCCTGTCCGCAAAGCAGCGGAGAGGTGGCAATGATTTGGTTTTACAGAAATGGACGCCATCCCATCACAAATCCCCAACCTGGAGGACCAGGAGACTGAGTTTGTATGACCTCTAACCATTGACCAACCTGGTAGGAGTAGCTCACAAGAAGCCCAGGGGCGCCATCCAGTATAGCTCAATGGGTTGAAGAGATACCCAAACCGTCGCACCAGGGTAAGGTTCAGTCTCGTTGTGACGGAGTTAATGGAGTGTGAAGTATGTTGACAGAGATTCGTTAGGGTATTACTAGTAGGTATATGTGTAGCAGTAATATAATCCTGCATTTTGTGGTTCGGCTTTTCAACGTTCGTTGACAGCATCCCACTGTATCACTGCAGTGCAAACGAAGGGAACTGAATGAACGTTGTTCCAGTGTCGGCAACGTGCTTTGCCAGTGAAAATCAGGGGCACAATGTTGTAACACATTGGAAGTAGGCGAAAATTAGGTCGAGGATCGAGCCATTGCACAAACGAATGAGGTTACGCTATACAAAGGCAACATGAAAGAATGGAGCACGCGAATGTGACTGCGAAAATGACTGCACTTGAAGTTGCGCGTATGGCGGAACGAGGTCTGTCCTAATGATACGCCAACAAATGTTCGAAGAAGGCACAAACGATGACCACTGCTGTGCGTTTGACTAGGTCGAGCCGATAGAACAGTTAAACAGAGGTTCGCAGTTCAGTTGCTACTTGGAAAATAAGCCAAATTCGGTAATAGCCCTATTGAGTGAGTACTGGCATGAACTAGCACAAGTTCGTGCCTACAACTGCATCTACTAGACGGAAAACTATGCGTATACTCGACAAGCCAGCTCATTGCTGATGCTGGATTTACTTGTGATCATGCCTGGAGGGGCGTGCCGTGAACCTTCTGAAAATAAACTTATTTATTTATTTAATAAATCAGATGAAGCATTGCGCAAAGATAAGGGAGTGCAGAGATGCCTGTCGTATTTGTCCAAAGCCATGGCTTCTAGTTCCGGATTTGATGAATATACTGAACAAGGGAATTATAAACATGCGCGACAGGGTGAACCATATGTGAGTCACGGGAAATTGTGTAGATTATGACTAAATTCGAGTAAAGAATCGGGAAATCAATTTTGCGACAAACCGAAGGGAAAGCGTACAAAAGCAAAAGTAAGCAAAAAGGGAACGTGGAAGAATGTTGAATGCGGTGAGTTTTCGAACGCAAGTTGGACAGCAGATGCACGAAGTCAAATTTTGAACAAAGATGCATCGAATGACGGAACATGCGTATACAGCAGAACTAAATGGAGTGAGAATGAGATATATTTGCAACAACTTCGTGAAACTACGCCCTATCCCCGACTTACTTGCAGCACGTTTAGTTCCGACTCCGTAAACGACGGAGGCGTCGTCGCAACGGGGCTAAAACCATTAGTTGGGGATCCGTGTGTATGTGAACGATCGTCTGTAGACGTAACCGGAGATGATGCCAAATCAGTTGTTGAGTGCTCTCCATCCACATTTTCCTTGCTTGGGGACTCGGTTACGGGTTCATCCTCCAGGGATGCAATACTATCCATCCGCTGATGAGAGAAGCTGGACGGCTACAATAAGAAAAATAAGTACATGGTAGTCGATAAAATAGGCGCTTTGCAAATAGTGCGGCAATTTTAACGGTTACCAACTTGGCGAAAAACGACTAGGTACTGATCAAGCTTTTCCTGCTCTAAATGTTGCCAAGCACAGTATACGAAAGATACGCCGCTGTACGAACACTGGTAAACAGTGACAAAGTAAATGCTCCAATAGGAATAAATTGCTTCGGCCCATAGCCATAAGAATCGTAAGCCTGCCTTGCAATCCGACGGCGTGGGTTCGAGCATGCGTAGCGACCGGGCGACCTTCGTAGAATCCTTAGCTCACATGCGACTGATGGTGGTTGCGCGACAGCCAGGCGTCGGTCAGTGTACCGGCGTGCTGCTGATGACTTTTTCGATTAAAACGGAGCAAATAGATAAATGGTATATTCCTCGGCGATGCGACGCGCAGGCCAGCTATGTGGTCTGAATGAAAGTAACAAATGAATCTTCACACTAGAAACCAGTATCAGTTAGCTCTGGTTGATCAAATGTGATCCATGTACAAAAATGAAGTGCATTTAGTTGCCATGACCTGCGCCGCTAGGCCAATAATTATAAGCAAGAATAAAAGGAGAGGAAGAATATAAATACAGAAAAATACCGTAGGGAAAAAATAGATTAAGTTCCAAAGCGTCATTGGCTTAGCAAGGAGTGTTTGCATATGTTGTGCCCGTCACCGCAGTATGACGATATGTACTAGCCAGATGAAATCTCTCTGTCAAATGCCTTATGCCCCTTCGACACGTCATCGGATGTTCACTCCCATGTTGTAAACAAACAGTCACAGTGTAGGCAAACAGTGTCTGCCGATGCAGAATAGGCATGCGAGGAACTCAAGGAAGAAGTAAACTTGGGCATGACCCGATAGGTGCGTCCAACTTACCTCAGTGATGATTTGTAGGTACCACACATCAAACACAAGCGTTTCATAATATCGTCAGTGTACACTGCATATACCCCAATGTTTTCAGTAGTGCGGGCCACATTGCAGCGTACCACTAAATGGTTGGCGGGCATCCGGTTTCGGATTTGCCTGTCACTGTGGCCAGTCACAGTATGCCTGCGCCTACAGAGGGACCATGCGTGGCTTGCGCTGCACCACCCACAGCTCCAACCACACACCCCATATTCAGTGTAAACCCGAAGGAATAAGACCGGGAGGCATGTGGATTGGAGCCACGTCTCATCAATGGAGCTGGCCCACACTTCTTCACAGGCAAACACAAGCACACTGTATTTGAGGAATCAAGAGCACACAAGGCGGCGGCTGGACCGTAGTCCGCTACACACTGACTACATGGAACCACTCTTCGAGTCTAACACGGCCACAAGGACCGTGCACCCCGTCCCGTCCAGCAACGACCAACTGTCTCCTGGAGCCAGTATGAACGATGTAGTGGGTAATAGACAGGTAGGCACCTTGTCAACATACACATCAAGCGCAGCCAAACCGGGGATATCAAGCAACAGCCACACTTGAAACGATAAGACGAAATAAAATAAATCTAGTAATGCATACAGATACGGTGACATAACTCTTCGCTAAATTAATATATGGAGTAAGTTAGTTAGCAACGAATTCGCGATAAGTAAAAAATGTCCACAAGTTATTCAAAAATGCCACAAATGCAATTAAGTTATCGAAGATAAGCGCAATTGGCGTAAGCAAGGTGGCCAGTTAAGAGAAGGTTATTCAGGTAGGCAGAAAAAGCCAAATCAAGTGGAATGACATTTATCCAGCTTAATAAGACCTAGTTTGAGTGTAAGTTCGCCTAGCCCAACTGCGGTGAAGAGGCATGATGAATGTAACATCAGCCTAAGCAGAGGGCGCATATATATATATATATATATATATATATATATATATATTGTACAAAGCATGCAAAAAGATCTGATAGGGAATGAAAAACGGAAGAACAAATGTTCTGCCAATTTACAAACGCCGTTTTGCACTTCTTGCGGTTTTTAAGAGTTTGTTTTTGTAAAAGTGGGTGCAGGTAGACTTGTGTACATTGCTTCCACTGTGACTGGTTTTGCACCAGTTGTTGTAAGCCATTGGAATTCATCAGCTTTGGATCCCCCAGCCGGGGAGCCTAATGTGACCAACCATGACCAGGCAAGATGTCATGGATTTCATGCATGGTCGCCAGGTGGACGGTTGACCTTCACGCGGCCTTTTCCAAAGGAACCCTGCGTACGTAAACAAGGCATGGCGTGGTAAACGCTCGTTAGTCATGTGCAGGACTTGGCCAAACCATCCTATTTGAAGCAGCTGGATGACACCACAAAACGGAACATCCGCCTAACCCAAGAAGCGGTGTCTAACGTCATCATTCAGTACTGGGTGTTGCCAACACACGTGGGCACTCCTCCGCAAACAGCACCTGTCAAAGGCTGAAAGACTATGCACTTCTTCCACATGGATAGACCAGGATTCACATTCGTACAGCAATACCGTGCGTGCACAGGCTTTGTAAACCCTGTCTTATAGTGAGATTGAAATGTCGTGACGGCGCCACAAATATCCTAAGTTGGTAAACGCCAACCGCGCTTTAGCGATACGAAGGGGTATTTCGGCCCCGACAATGCCGCAGACAAAACGCAGCGTCTTAAACTCTGATCATAAGTATTATACCGAGAATGCACCTTAGCGTGGTGCGATGGTTTGCGTACGCCGTGACCCATTGATCTATGCTGGGTGTCACTCTCTAAGTACCTTCAAAGCCATCAAACCGGACAGATCAATGGTTATGGGGTCAGAATAACTCAGTCTCAGAATCCGATCGCCTTCGGAGGTCAAAGAGAGTTCGATGGTCCTCTTCCTTTAAAACCTAGCCATGGGTTTTTGGGTTATAAGCTCACAGCTCAATTGGCGTGGAGCACGAGCGCCACGCATTGTCTCTGACGGCGGTAGGGCACCTTCGGTACTCACTGGTTTGCTACCGCTCGCCTCAAGAGAGGCAGTCCCTGATCAAATTGGTGCAAACCCGCCAACTTCCACCTGCGGATGGCCGTGATCGCAGGTGTGTAACGTAACAAGGTAGTAAAACATGTATGCATTGTTCCCAAACTTCAAAGGTTGTGTGTGACAGGTCTCAAGCAGATCCCATTGCGTCTCTGCCATCACGCTCCCGAGTTGGACCTGCTCCCCACTGCTTTGTGAGTCAATCTATTGAGCCAAAGCCTCTGGTTAGAGTCCTTCAAGCGAACCTCTATATCTCCCACTGCTTTATGGGTCAGGCTATTCGGCCAAATGCTAAGGAGTCCCTAAACGAACCTCCGTGTACCCCACCGCCTTGTGGCTCAGACTGTTGAGTCGGAATTGACAGCCGGAGAGTAGCATCTGCCATCAAGACCACGTTGATAATACTCCCTCTTTTTCTTCTAGTTTTTTTTCTGCCTACCCCCTCTACTCTTCTCTGTCTATCGAGCAAGAGACTGAAACTGACCTCGCAGCTGCTCCCATCGAAACACACAGCTCTTCCATCAAACCTAGGGTTTCATTTCGCATTGGCTCCTTTAACGTCCGTACTCTAGACCAGATAAGTCGGAATGCAGCACTGATTTACTCTTCATTCTCTTGGTATTGATGGGTGCTGTGTCTCTGAAACACGCATACAACAGCACTGTGACGAATCTTCGACTTCCTGGTTCTAAATCTGACGCCCATGAATACACTCTTCGCGTCTCTGGGGATACCGAGTCAATGACTCAAGACACTTACAGTGTTGGTATTGCACTCAGAAAACATGCTGAAAGCAATCTGCTCGACTGGATAACGTTGAGCAGCCGCATGTGGGCGGCTCGACTTTGAATCTCCATTGCGGTTAATATGCACCGTCTGAAACCAAGGTAGCTTTTCATCGCCTCCGTTTATGCCCCTACTGAATGCAGTTCAGAGGGTATCAAAGACGATTTCTAGCAACAGCTGTCATCTCTTCTTCGTATGGCGAAGAATACCGACAACGTGATTGTTGTCGGTGACATGAATGCCCAAGGTCATCTTTCAGACTCTGAACAGCACCTGGGAAGGCGCTTCGGAGACGATACACGCCGAACAGACAATGATGATCGATTCCTGCACCTGCGCTCTGACCACAAAATCTATCTTAGCGGCACTGTATTCCAGCACAAACGTTCACATTGCGTCACCTGGCGCACACCAAATCCCTCAATGACCTGGAACCAAAGTGATCATATTGCCATCAGCAACGCATGGCGCGCATCAGTTCAAGACTGCCGGTCAAGTTGGAGCACGTGCCTGGATTCCGACCATGCTCTAAGGCACGCACGCCTGGCGCTCACACTTCCCACTTCAAAAAAGCGTCTAGATGCTAACCTTCTTACCTGTGATTTGAAATCGCAATAGGCGGTCCAAGAATATCATGACGAACTGACCCACCAATTGTCAGTGATGAATGAGGTTAGTGAACAGAACGCTGACTGGAATCGTCTCAAGTGTGCCATGAAGAATGCCTTTGGCGCATGCTGCGTACCCAACTTGAGGCGTAAAAAGTACGAATGGATCTCTGAGACATCCACAAGCTTGATCGAAGAACGGAAACAAGCTCCAATGGGCACTGTTTCAGCTTATCTGCAACTCATGGTGAATAATTCCCGTAACTTTCTGAAACGACGCACCGCAAGTAGTCATCGAATCGACCGGGAACGATGGTGGATTACAAGACCCCGTGAGATGGAGAAAGCTAGTGCAACTGAAAACAGCCGAGTTCTGTTCCAACTCACCCGGAACACCAATCCGAGAAAGACATCCGTTAGCGAGACAACAGCTGAGAAAAAGGGGCAGCTGATCCATTCTCAGCGTCGTCGACTAGACCGTTGGGCGGAACATTTGGAAGAGCAGTTCAGCAGGCCTGCTGTGACACTGCCGCTTGCGGAATCGCCTGAGCCGTCATGGGAAGCAGATGTGAATTTCCCACTTTGGAAGAGATTCGACATGAGCTTTCCGTGTCGAAAGGAAACAAGGCTCCTGGACCCTACGACCTTCCTTCATCTTTGCTGAAAGATGGTCTTGACCCTTGGTTGACTGAACTCGTTACGATTTGGGACAGCGAAGAGGTTCCATCAGACTGGCGATTGTCAGATGTCGTACCTATCTTCAAGGAGAGTCAGCGTACTTGGTGTGAAAACCACCGAGGCATCAGCCTTGTCTACATTGCGTCCTAACTCCCCACGAGTATCAGACTCCGACGACTTAGTGGTCCCCGTGAGAATCGAATCACTGAAAATCAAGCTGGCTTCCGCCCTGGTCGTGGATGCATCGACCACATATTTACTTTTCGCCAAGTTTCGGAAAAGAGACAAACATACAGACGACCGATCATGGTGGTTTTCCTTGACGTGAATGCCGCCTTGGACTATGTTGAAAGCGCCAGCTTGTGGCACTGCTTATCCATGAAAGGCGCGCCAAGTAAATTCCTTTCAATTCTTAAGTCCCTCTATCGTGACTCACGAGGACGTGTAAGGGTCTACGGGAAACTGTCTCTTGAGTTTTCCACGACAAGTGGGGTTCGCCAGGGTTGTCCTATATCTCCTTTCCTCTTCAATTTTGTTATCGAAATGATCATGAGTGACTCCGTTCTTTTAGACTCCACTGGAGTTGGAGTTCTACCAGGTGACCGAGAAAAACAAACCTGGAGAGTGCGGACGACATAACTCTTCTTGCGTCCGATGCAGTGGCTATGCAAATACTGCTCGATAGATTCAGGCGTAGCGCCGCACGCATCGGCATGTGCTTTGCAACTTCAAAGCACAAAGTAGTGCTTCAGGACTGAACCGACACCTCGGGTTCAAGCTATCATTGAACAACCACTGGAAGTGGTGGATCGGTTCATTTACCTTGGTAGCTGTGTTACCTTCGGTGGTCACCACTGAGGAAGTTAGTTCGCGTACCAGCAAAGTACGTGCGGCTTTCCAGAGACTCAAGCATTTGTGGAGACGGCGGGATATCAGCCTGTCAGTGAAAGATAGGGTGTATAACGCTGCGGTAAGGCCAGTCTTACTGTATGGATCAGAGATCTGGCCAGTTCGCAATGAAGACATTAAACGCTTGGCCGTGTTTGACCACCGGTGTTTGCGAAGTATTGCTCACGTTTGTTGGGAACACCGAATGAGAAGTGCTGAGGTCCACCAGTTAGTTATTAGAAAGAAGCCTTCTGGTGCCACACTGGAGTGTATGCTGAATCTTAATCGCTTACGTTGGCTAGGCCATGCCCTACATACGCCCGTTGACCGGCTCCCTCGTTGTGTATTATACGCCGTGGCTGCACTAAGTTGGGTGATACCAAGAGGTGGTCAGTCCATAACGTGGCATAGTGGAATGAAGAAATTGACTGAGAGACTCGGTCAGGCGGGTGCGTGTTGTCATTGTGGATGGGACCTCGGAATGGCCCACACCAATGGTTAGAGACCGCATCTGACATGGCGCAGTCAAGCAGTTAGTGGCGTTCCTGTATGCGGCTTTTTAGATCTAGTTGTTAACTTGCGTGCTACTCTGTGTTGGTTTAACGCACTTCCTTCCTGCCTCCATTTTCTCTATATTCTATGTCTATAACCCCACTATCTTTCCGTTGTTATGTATGTGACGTGAATCGTGACAACTGAATCCACCGCACTTTGGTGCTCGTGCCATGGTCGATCAACTGAACTGTACGGAACACCGGCATTCCTATCTGATGAGGCATCGGAAAGCTGTATGGGTCTTAATGACGAACGCAATGACCTCTCCGGTGATCTCATTATCAGATGTGGGACAGCTGCTTGATCATCATCATCATTATACACGTTAGCTAGCGGTGGGAAACGCCTCAGCTATTGTGCCGCAATAGATAAGAAAAGAAAAAACGGCAACCGAAAAAAGCTGAGCCACCAGCAACAGACGGGCATCATTACGGAAAGCTACCAGCCTGTTATTGTGCCACAAAAGAAGGTATTATGCGAAATTTATAATATGCTAAGAAATGAGATCGTGGTTGGAGGGAAAGGCTAAGCGGGAGGGAGAGGAATATAGAAACTCACAACACAAATGTCACCGAGGTCAACTCGTTGCCACAACAACAAGTGTATCCAGTCAAACGTGTTCACCATATCTCGGGCCCCAACCAGGGGGCCAAGAAGCTCCGACCGAGACTGACTTCGAAGTAAGGACCTTTACTCCTCTTGACTAAGTCATCGTTTGGTCACCCCTCCACTTCTTCCATCCACCCCCGGCGCGCAAACAAAGCACGTCGCGGGAGGCAGTGGGTTGGCAGGCGCAACAGATGGCCCAATCATCGAAGCCTGGTTCGTGAAATAGCGGTGCTGAACGATAAATTTCCTTTTCCTGTGCCATAAACAAGGCGTCGAACACACTCATTGTTCACCCGGTGTTCTCACCAGACATAAGCCAAACTGTGAAGGCACCGGTGGTCGAACGGAACTAGCCTCTTTATGTCTGCCGATCTAATGGGCACGGTTTTACAACCGTACAGCAGGATCGAACGTACGCTGCATTGCACACTCTATCCTTCGGGGAGAGGGTGATGTCGCGCCGACGCCAGAGGTGGCGATGGTTAGCAAAAGCGCCTCGAGCTTTTGCTATACGATTCGTGACCTCCTTTCAATTCCACAGACACTGAAAAATTGTCCAGGTAATGGAATTTCTAAACGACTTCTAAGGAAAACAGAAACAGAGAGGATGATCTGCAGGAAGCTTGCACACCGCATTGTCGCTGCGCTATCACCACCAGTCGCGCGCTAGCTAGCGACAATGCGAGGTTCACTGCATTTACGCAGAATCGAGCCGATGACCTGTTGATTACAAGGCAGACATAAGTGAACCACTCGGCCAATGACCGATTAGGAAATCTTGAAATTATGTAGATGGCAGCTTTCGGTAGCTGGTTGGGGTAGATCAAACACGATCATTCGGATCAGTTGATCAAATGTGAGTAGCGCTCTGACGTATAGGGGACCCGATCATCATAAATAATAATGATAATAATATTGGGACAATGGGGAAATATGGCAAACGAAAGAGCCTGCAACGCGAAACATTAACAGTCAAAAGAAACTTGGGTCAAGAGTATGGGGCCGAAGACAAGAGCACGACTGACTTCATGACTACGTAGTGTTTAACACCGAAGCAAGGCAAAACAATTGACCGTAGCGATCAGCGGCACAAAGCGATTGGTAAACCCTAAATTATAAAGCATCTGTGGAACGGGGATCAGTGACGACCCAAATGCGAAGAAAAGCTTGGTTTAAAGAGAATCCCGCAAATGAGAGTAGCCTTTGCATCAATGTACTAAACATCTTCGTGCCTGCCCCTAAACTCGCATGGCTCAATGGTCTATTGATAATGACGATAACCGTCAAGCAATATGAGCAGAAATCCACTCTTAATTCAAGTTTTATCTACATGATGAGTCCAAACAGAAATAAAACGCGTCGTGAAGTGCAGTGATGGGGGACAGCGACACCCAAACCCTCCACTTCGGATACGGTCCCACTGATCGGAATGGCAGAGGCTGAAATCAAAGTCAACCGAGGCCACAATTGAGATCGCGTGTCGCAATCCAAGACACAACAAACGCTCCAAAACCTGGCAATGTAACATCCTAGTTACATGAAAAGTTGACTCGCATGAAAATCTTTTCAACACTAAAGTTTCTAGGGATATGGGTAAGATTTTTCGGTCAAGTTCATGTGAGATCAAGTAGAAGGAAGGTAGTAGAAAGAAAACGTTTGCTAAAACGCGCAGCAGGTGCTAAGCATAACTCACTGCGTTTTCGATTGAGCTTAATTTATCAGGAGCCAGATCACGTAATGGAGGCTTGAGAACAGGGGAGAGAGTTAAACGGTTAGCAACAAAAGGCCATGATCCAGATTCACAGGCAGCTGTGAGAACTGATGTTTGGCTTATTGAGGAAACACCACCTGGTGGCGTGCACGAACCGTGGGAGCTGCTCTCCGTTCCATCATCATCCTCTTCATCTTCGTTCTCATCATCGTCGGTGACCACATCAACGTCTGAGGATTTTGAAGTGTGTGGTCGATGAAGATCATCGACGCATGGTGATGGCGGAGAAGCTTGCAGCCCGCCGCTAGTTGGAGAGCCGAATTCATCCAGACCCGCTAGACTAGGGAAACGAGGATCTTCGCGGTGAATCTTACTAAAAAATATGGAAAAGTAACGAATTTTAATAGCAATGTTACAATTTAGTGCTTAGTTATCTGAAAAAATAACCGGGCTCATTGTACCCAGGGTAGGGCTATTAGTGAATAAACCCTAAAGGTAGCTGGTTAAACAGTGATCGGCACGGTGTGAATCATGTAGGAGCAAAATCAGCTCACAGCGGTGTATGAAAAAGATTGGTGATTTCGACACACCATGTAGGACAATGTCAACAGCGCAAAATGATTTTAAGTGCGGCATCGTTCAGTGGTTTTGGGCTAATGCACACTCGCGACCAGCCACTGTAACTTGTAATTATCGCAACGTGATCAATGGTCAGTTGGCTCGTAAACCTTATCGAACAGACTCAAAAGAATCAACCTGTTCATCTCGTCAATGTACACATCATAGTGGAAACTTCTTAATAGGCGGTGCAATGGGTCGTACGGGAGGGCTTACAACAACAGCGGTTTCCGGCAAACTCCCTGAGAAAAGGCTAAACCTAAGCAAATAGTGGCTAAAAATGTCCATTTCCAACTGAATAAGAAAACAGAGAGCGAAAATATAGATATGTGTTTCTCTATCAACGTTTGATCCGACAAAGGCGGAGTAATGTTATTAATTATCACGCGTTACAGATAAATAACGTCTTATTTCGGTGCGATACACTCTCCAAACATATGATTTGCAAACTGGGGGTTAGGAGATTCTTGAATTCCCACGCCGATTTCGTCTCTGGCAAACTACTCCATTACACCGCTCGAAATTCGAAGCGTAGAGGGCCAGTCGTGCAAGTTTGTGCATGTGAGCGCGTGTACTGCTTAGTACGCGCATGTGGTTAAGAAGTAACAGCGAAGACTTGCCAGGTTAAAGGTGAATCGGAATAAGTTGTTACTCCATAAACTCGGAATTCGACCGATGTGCTGTCTTTTAAAATGAGCACCGATGTTATCTTAGCCATTTGGGTGCAGTCTGAAGCCACTCCATTGGTGCAGTAGAAATGACCCAGTTGGATATGCATTCCGAGACAATGCACACGGAGTAGTACGGTGGTGGTGACACCAGCGTCCAACTGGAACTCAGCGGTTCAGTCACCTTGTAATCCTTATGTCACTCCGAGTGGCCGCTATACTCATGTGGATGCTTGATTAACTGTGGTAGCTCTTGAGTAACTATGACCGGCCGACGAAAAAGACAGGATCCTCCGTACTAATTAGCTAATCTTAAAAAACATGGTGCACAAATACCACTGGCTTGTTTAATTCATACAGCCCCACTGACTTTGAATGTTCCTTATTTACTTTGCCTTTTTAACTGTTAAAATACTATCGGACCGTTTGTGAACAGCCTGATCCGTCAGTGAAGTTATCCAACGAAAATTGGGTAAAACAGCTAACGAATGATTAACAAACGGCACATCGTAAGTTCGAATGGAAGTGTTCTTCCTAACGCCAAGCTGTTTGAAGTTTACACGCATATGATGAGTCCTGCGTTGACCTGGAACGGTACATCATGAACTTAGTAGCAGTTCCTCTATCATCTGCGTGACAAACAGGAGAAATTAGTGGGGTGTTGTGCTCATCCTGAGTGATCGTCTCTGACTTCGATGACCCGAAGTCACTCAGGAGTATTTCAATAAAGGATATCGATACATCATCCTATGTTACGTCAACGTTCCAAGTGATCTATATAACAATCACATACACCTGCACCTAAATGCTCAGCTCAGCGTTCTATCCGAGAAGGAACCATATATTCGTCTATTTCATCTATTGTCCCACTCAAAAGTTATTCAAGTCAAGAATGCACGTTTATGCACCCCTGATGGTTGAATTTTCGTGCATTAAAAAACCGAGTGATTCGGAGCGATATTCTAGTGTTCCTAGTGATGCTGGCCTTCTCTACATCGTTTGCCAACGTAACACACCACCAGTCCCGGTCGATTCTCAGACCGCTAGTTTCAGTGTTTAAGGCAGACTAAGAACGTGCTTTAGGAACATATGAGAGGTGTCCAGTGAGGTGAACCCTACCAAAGCAATATCCCGGTGAAAAATTATACGCGTTCTAATCAGGCTAATCGGAGCTTCAGAAATCCATACGATATGCAACGCGGGCTTGCTGAACAATCTCTTTGTGGTGCCAACTGGGTGGTTCGGGATCCACTGTTCCTCACAATGGTTCGGGGGCAGTATTCCAGAAAGTGGTGGGTTTTCACCTGATAAGCGTTCTCCCTATAAGAAGCCACGCATGCCTGCCCAGCAACACTGTGACGTGGCGCATGTGACTCGCCACTAAATAAGGTCACTGCCTCTTGCTTCACTGTGGTGGAGCATTGTATGCCAGCAATCCGATGCTGAAAGAGTGGGAAGAATTGGGCTCTTGTTTAGAAAGCGTCCAAACGAAAGTGGTAAGAACTGAGTGATCAGTCACCGGCTCCAAATGGGCGCCATTCCCTGAATTCGCTCCGCAGCCTTGCGGGTAGGTCATTCAGTCAAAGGCTCCGGGTGGTGTCCCCTAAGACAACTCGTTACCTCGGCTTGGGCAACCGAGTAGTATCTCGCCCGCTGACAAAACCATGGATACCTCAACTACTACCACTATGTCTTTCACTCCCGCTCCTGCGATTCACATTACTTATGCACATCTATCATACGATAATTCTAAATCATAGGGGTGGAACTTCCGTCATTCATTTTGCACCCCATGCTTATTCGGTCACACATATTTAAGTATATAGTTGCATACCGGTTGTTGTTAATGGTACTGAGGAGGCCGTGGACATAGGGGTGGAACTTCCGTCCTTCATTTTGCACCCCATGCTTATTCGGTCACACACATATTTAAGTATGTAGTTGCATACCGGTTATTGTTAATGGTACTGAGAAGACAATATGAAATGCATGCATCTACCAATTTTCGTCTTCTTACCGTGCTTCTCAAAAAATCCTAGATTAGTAAATAATTTCTTCAAATAGATATACAGCTATTACCGCGCAAGCGAGCAATCGACCTAGATTATGCCGATGATTTCGTCTTAATGGTGAGGACTCACAGAGCAAGCAAACGATCCTAGACCGCTTGGCGATTGAGGTATCTGGGTACGGAATGTGTTTTGCCCCGTCAAAGTGTAAACTGCTGTTTCTGGACTGGCACTCAACTGTTCCCGTGCTCAATATTGTAGGTACACAGCTTGAACAACTGGATAGCTTTGTCTACCCTGGTAGCGGTGTCTGCTGGTGGTACCATTAGAAGGGAAATTTCTCATCACATCCCAAAAGTGAGGTCGGCGTTTGTCAACCAGCAGCATTTGTGGCGTCGCCGGGATATTTCCCTATTGGTAAAGGGTCGTGTTTACATTGTTAACGTTCGGGCAGTGTTGCTATATGAAAGCAAGTCATGGTCAATTCGCGAAGGCGATATGCGCCGACTGTCTGCTTTCGACAACGGGTGCTAATGGATTGCTCAAGTGTGGTGGCAACAACATTTGCAACAGTGAAGTCAGACGTCGTGTCTTAGGGAATGCGAGTATTCCCTTCAGCCTGCTGGGTTTTGCTGCGCCAGCTAAGATGGCTCGGTCATGTCCTGCGTATGTCAGCTGAGTGTTAACCCTATCGCGCTCTGTTTGCTCGTGCAGGACTCAAATGCAAGAGACCATGTGATGGTCCACCATTTACCTGGCGACAGCAAATGAAATCGTTGACTGCAAATCTTGCTACCATTGGATACACACGTCCGCCAGGTTAGGGACCAAAGGACGAGGAGTGAAGATGGCCGGAAACAATTCAGGATATGGCTTGTAATCGAAACTAGTGAAGGATCTGTGTATACAACCGCTCAATTTGAATACTTAATGCTTATGAGTAAAAACGACAAAAAAATTAAAAAATACGTGTAAAAATACCAAAAAATGCCCTTGTTTTTTATATTGCGGCACAATACCTGATGTGTCGCTCATCTACAGTTAACATGTCATAAGGATGATACAGTGTTCAGCCTGTCTTCTTTTAGTGATATCCATGATTGACTCTGTCTATTTGATAGACTGCTAACTATACTACTACTATTACCATCACCACTACTACTGATTCGAGGCTGAAGTGGAGGAAGCTGAAGAGCACACGGAAACTTGAACAAAAGCTTGATCCACACGATGCCCTACGCTTTGCACAGAAATCGCGAGATGCTAACAACACATAATCATCATCATCAACAACAGCAGTACATCAGCCATTTGAACTGATGCTTCGCTGCCATACAACCATGAGGACCTATGAAATAAATAATAATAAGAGGGAGAGAAGAAGACTTACCTGAAAACCTTAATGCCCTAAGCAAACATTCAGGGTCTAGGCGCCTACACCTTGTGTAGACAACATACCGTCACAAACAGCTGGCTATCATGCAAAGATAAGACGGCATCGGTGAGACAGCTTCCTTGCGGTTTTCACTGCGACGCATCATAATCAGCCATTACTCCGTAGATAATTTAGCACCAAACACACTTTAAACAAACAATCCGAGTACGAGACGGCAGCAGACGTGCCACGGGTGTCGGTTGCTAGTCATGTCCTGTAAAGTCTCGAGCCAAGTACAAGCCGAGTCAAGTGGACTCCAGCCCGGAAGGCGAGTAATAGATCTGAGCTTCTGTCCACTGCGATTGAAGTACATTGACTGGTAAGATACTCGGTCTTCCATATGTAGTTCGGTATAGCGACGCCACTAATGATTCTATAATCTTCTGTTTCCTTTCATACCACAAGTGCCAACCACAAACTGCTTCACTCGATTGTCCCCTTGTCCTCAGTTTAATATTTACTTTATATTTACCTCTGCTCCAAATTCCTAAGCGTGTAGGAACACACTGTCATCTCTACCCCTGTTTTGCTCTTATTCAGACAGGGGCAAACACATCACCGTCCAGCGCACTGAATGACTCCCCTCCCATAATTTTGTGCGTTCCCGGTGCACAAACTCGCGACCGAGAGTCCATAGCAAGAACCTCTCTTAATAGCGAGCCAACAGTGGAGAGAGATCCAGCAAGTCCAACAGGCGTAGGAAGCACCAAGTCCGACGAATCTTCTGACGAACATGGTCACAGACCACCCACCACCTCAGAGTCGCCACCCTCAGTCACTGCTCTTCACATTCGAATTGACTCAGAGACCGGCGAAGTTGAAGAGAAGAGTTAGATGTTTTTGCTAGAACCTTACCTGCACCAAAAACTGTCCACTTCTCTGTGCAGTCTATCCGTATTTTTTCGGAGTGCGACCGTATGCTTTCTGTATCACGCGTTCTTGTTCTATCTGATAGCGTTTATTTTATTTACCGGTTTTTCCAACATCTTACTCCTTTTGTCCCCTGAATCAATGCATGATCGTTTACTTGTTGCCGCAATCCGCTGGCTACCTACTCGAGTTGTGCATGCATTTATTTGGTTATACTTTTACTGCTCGATAGTGTTCCCAATGTGCGCCTGCTAGTGTCTATGGCAAATGAAATTTCGGGGATCTCATTCTTGTGCTGACGTGATTTATTGACGCATGCACGATTTTCTACGCACAATCTTTTGTTTTAATCAAATGCTATTTGTAGAGGCTGGTTTAGATCTGCAGGTCAGTGCTCCGTCCTCCTTATCTACGCCGAATTTGGGGACCATGAGCTTGGCGCTCCTTTTTCTCAAAGCCCCCTTTATCTCTCCGTATCATCTCCTAAATACTGAAAGCTTATGACAACCACCACTTATCTTCTGGTCCTTATCAGCCGCATCAGATTATCTTCTCTGTCCCTCATTTACTTCTACGCTATGCGTAGGCCTTCCATCTACCTGACTTCATCTGTTTGCTGCCCTTTTTTATCACTGAGCTGCTTTCCTGACCGATTCAATAACCTTCTGTTATCTGTCTACCACAGTGTTCTTTGCGGCGCTGGTATCCACGTACCCCTGTCAATTCGCTTCATCGCATGAAACTGCCATCTCCTGACGCTTCCCCTGCGACCGTACAAATGTCCACCAGACTTTCGCTTTGGGATTCGCATCAGGACAGCCCTCTCGTTCCTTTTTGAATCATTCTTGCGTTCGAAACGAATGTTATTGACTCCGATAATCGTAGAGGATCCGAGCAATATATCTCCACCTTTGGGTGGATCCAGCTTCTCAATAGGCTTAATCCGAGCACTGCACTCTTCACCACAAGACTGCAATCTGCTGCTATATCAGTCCGCGACCTACCACAGGCGCTCCCCGTTAGCGGACATGCACCCGACCTCGTCGGTTAGTTCACCCTTGTCACTATTAATTGCTGTCATTGCACGTCATTGTAGCTCCGACAAACCTACTATATACAGATTGGTAAGATATCTATGGCTCCACTAAAACTCAACTGCCTATGAGGTGTGATGAGCTGCAATTCAGCCATGGTTACCGTATCGGGCAGCGCGTGTCGACGCCGGTACGGCTTTCTTAGTAGATAACGCAATTCCCCTTAAGGTATGCATGTTTCTCCGTAGATTTCTCAAGATAATTATTGTCGCTGTCCACATGGCGAATGATCTAAGGAGGATCCTGGGCTCATCCTATCAGCTGAAGTTTCTGTCGCCTTTCTTGTACATGCTAAGCCCATTAGAACACATTTTCATAGGTGAAAGCGACAGCGAGACGCCTGCTGACCACACGATAAGTGCGGTCATTCAAGGGAGTGTTTGTCCGGTACCCCAGTAGGACTGCACGAATTGCGTCCTCAATAGATGCTAAGACTGACAAACGCAGTAGCTGGACAGCCCTTCATTTCTTGTCAATATAACATTTTCCTTTTGGAGTAGACATTTTTCAAACCAAGCTGCCGAAGCTAGCATGAAAGAATAGGGTAGATCGTGTGCGGAGATGTCGATTACGTAGCCTTGTTAGATTGTCATGGTCTTCGCACTGCTGACGCGGTCTAGTTCGTAGTGGCACTTCTTGGGCGTTATCTCTAGCCTCCTGAGAGCGTTGAAAACTGGATAAAAATAGGTGGATCCCGACCTCGTTCAGCCGTTGCTGCAGCTGCACCAGAGTGTCTTCGGGATGCCGTTCAGCGGTTTCTGCAACGCACTGTAGGATATCGGGTTTCAGCTTCTTCGTTGTTTCGCCGAGTATTCAGATAGTACTTCCTGTAGGCGATGATGATGTTACTTTTCTTGCGCTCGTTGAAATTCGCTACTTCAGCAGCTTCGTGTGTGGTTTTACGGTCGATGCACACAAGCTTAGTGAACATCTCTTTTTGTGACAAGGACTATCTCTTGTACCGCTTTGGCATCGAAGATGCGGCCTCTGGTCACTCTTTGCTTATTTTGGTCATTTCGTGCAGCAAAAGTATAATAAAGCTCTGGTGTGTTTGGTGAACTCATGATAGCCTGCGCTGATCCAATAACCTAGCAGCTGAATAAGTTCGCTCACACACCAACATTAGATACGCGGAAGCGCATAGGGCGACAACGGACTACTGGATCGCCGGTTCTGATCGAGACAACTGGCGCCCATGATCAAGAGGAGGGGTTACACAGTCGCCCACTGCAGTTACGTTGCATTCGCATAAACGCAATGTAGCCAGCATATCGTACAGTCCCCTTACTCCCCTGACCTTGATAACAAGCCATAGCTGTAAACCAACGAAGCTATACTGGTTTCGGGGGATTCATAATAGCCAACTGTGTTCTACTGCTTGCATTGCAAAGGTTCGCCCACACACCCACAGGAAATACGCAGAAGTTCATAGAGCGACGCGGGACAACTGGGTCGCCGGCTTTGCTCGAAGTAAACAACGCCAATGATCAGGAAGAAAGCATGCACAGTCGCCCACTGCTTACATAGTCCCGCTGCATTCGCGCGAGCACAATGTGGTCCGAACATCGTCCAGTCTTTTTAATCCCCTTTCTTTGATAACCACCAATAAAGCTATGCTGTGTTTGGTGATGATAACCTGCACTGATCCAATAATCGAGAAGCTGAATAGGTTGGCTCACACAAAATACGCGAAGGCTCATAATGTGACGGGAGATTACAGGGTCGCCGCCTATCTAATTCATCAGTTACGATTCAAGTGATCGAATTGCCCAAGGTTTACTTTAGTGGTAATCGCGGTCCACATTGAGATTGCGCATCGCAATCTACACACAAAACGCGTGCTTCACAATAACCCGTTAAAGCTGGGTAACTGTTTGAGACATAATAGACTACACGAATCGGGAGTCTGATTTTCCAATAGTCACATAGCTACACAGGTGCATATGTAAAGTCAGGGACACATAAACTACACGAAGATCGATGGGGAGAGGGAGTTGCTCAGTCGTGGCCTTTGATTGAGGTTCACGTTCGAAAGGATTTTCCTAGTGGCTCCTGCTGCTTGCAAAATTCGGTTGCATTAGCATGACTACAATCTAGTCTGAACATCGTCTACTCACCTTACTCCTCATTTCCTGCAAGTGAATTGCTAACTCTCTGCTTAAAATGCAATGTGTGCAAAGTGCTTTGCAAGCTGTCCAATTCGAAGTGAATGTGTTATTTGTGAGACTCCCAAGCGTTCTTCTTATGAAACCTTGGTATGATCTGCTATAATCCGGTGCTTATGTATTACTGGTACTTGGCGCAGTAGTATCTGCTTTTGGCCTACCACACTTATTCCTCTTCAGTCTGTTCACCCACGCAGTCTTCCTGGGGTCCTTTCTACATTCAGGATTGCTTACTGCCCAAACCGGGTTTCTTTTCCGATTCCTGCAACTTCTTCAGCTCAGTGACATGTACACGTCGTGAATCTTCTTACCGTGCGATTGTATACAGTTGGCCACATCGGTTGACCTCTTCCATTTAGGTAGGAGTTTCCTTACCCTTGAGCTCCAAGTGAAAGCGCACTGGTGGTCTCTGTATTTCACTTTCGAACCGATTGTGAACTCACCCACCCGACTTGCCATTGTTGGTTGGGGACTTCTCCGTTGTCCGCGCCTAACTTTCCTTCAGGTTACGGTTGACCGCCTTTCTGTTGTTCTATACTTTTTTGAGGTATTCGGTAACATTCTAACTGTTAGATTTACCTTTCATTAAATGGAACCGGGATTATTTTGTAGAGGTCTGTTCTGACTCTCCTTAGCCAGGGAATGCGACGGTAAAGCTTCCTCCCAGTCGACTCCCTTTGCCGTCGGCCGCTCTTTAATTGTTCTATTGCTCCGCGTCATCATCATCAATCACGTTATGCGGGTTTGAGAAACACACTTCAGCCAGTGTGCCGCAATACAGAAAAAATAGAGAACTTTGCAATACAGACTAAAAAAGCTGTAAATGTAACATACTGCTACATATCACATTTGGGATCATTGATGGAAGCTAAACGGGAGGAGAGGGACAAAGAGACTCACAGCACAAACACCATTGAAGTCGTCTTTTCGCCATCTGAGCTAGTGTATCAAACCTTATATGTTCATCCTCCTTCGGTCCCCAGCCCGGCCATCGGGAACCACCATCCGACGCCAACTTCGAAGTGAGAGACTTCGTTGCTTACTTTACTTTACTGCGGCTAGCTCCTGTTACATGATGTGCTGGCTTCATGAATGTCGCGGATTGTAGCTGCCCAAGCGCGGCGGTCGACAGTAAGCTCAAAACAGATACTGATCCAGTGATTCCTCCAGTGACGAGCACCATGCACAACCTGGAGTCCCAGAATATCGACATCCGATTTCCCTGCAGCGAGCCACGTTTTCCATTGTCCATCAAGACGACGGCACCAACCCTGGCAAGGCGAGGTCGAAACCACAACCCATCCACATGCCTCCCGGTCTTATTCCTTCGGGTTTACACTGGATATGGGGTGTATGGGTGGTGCAGCGCAAGCCTCCCACGGTCCCTCTGTAGGCGCAGGCGTCCTGTGGCTGTCCCCATGGAGGTCACAGTGTCAGGCAAATCCGGATACGAATGCCGCTAAATCATCATCAGTGAAGTCAGTGTCTGGTCTGTGGAGGACATCACCGAACCACTGAAGTCTGCGGCGTTCGATGAACGCTGAGAGTTTCGGAAAACCATAACAGCGCTCACGAACTTCGTCATTGGTGATACGCTCATGCTACTGCGTTTTCAAGATATGTCTTAGACACCAACGGTCGCAGACTTCCAGCTTCCGGGTATCTACGGATCGCATCGGTCATGCTTCGCAACCACAGAATAAAATGACTCGAATGGTTTCTACGAACACTCGAATTTTCCTTCGCAGACTAATTTCTGTCCTTCGTCACAACATGTTTCTCAGTTGTTAGAAAGCTGTTCTAGCGCTGTTAATACGATTCTGGATTTCGGCTGTTGGGGAGAGTAGTGGATCCAATGTACTTGAATTCAGGAACAGACTTGATGAATTGTCCATGTAAGGAGAACGACTGGCTGGCTGATGATAAGAAGTACTTCGTTTAGCTGGTGTTACTTTCAAGGCTGACCATAGAGGCCCATTGGTCGACCCGTTTTAGCTGTAACATAGGATCTTCTGCAACGATTGCGATATCGTCAGCCAATTTTAGGCCTGACAGCCAGAAATCATGGCTAACCTATACACCACGATAGCCCTCAAGAGCATGATGCATAACCCAGTCAACTGCGAAGTTGAATAGCACTGGAGAAAGTGGGCAACCCTGCCGGACTCTAGTATTGGTGTCTTATTTCTTTGTTTCTTCTCCATGGGCCCCAATAAGGTTCTCAAGGTAACGAGTTTAACCGGCAGGCCATCGGCAAGTAGAATTCTTCAGTGCGCTTCACGGTCAACTGAGTCAAAAGCTGAAGCTGCTCTGATTGATTGGCTCCCAATCAGTAGCCAGATGTGTACGACATGACTGGCCGGCTCGTTCAAGGCTTCGAAGTCGCGCGGGGCTAATGGGTCTCTCTATGTCATCGCTGCCTACGCCCCCACAAACTGTAGCGGTAACTCAGTAAACGACTTTTGTCGTCAACTCACCGAGCTCCTTCGCCAAAGAATTATAGGAGTGCTTCTTCGGTTCGAATTCCGGAATTAATGTCCCGTCGTCCTCGGATGCCAAAAGGAAGTGAAGGCATGTATTCCCATTGTTGTATTTCAGTGCTTACAAATTATGCACTGAGAAACAGAGGAAAGCCTGCGAAGGTACGTTGCTGATGTTGGTGCATGTTAGTTGTCATTTATTCAATGTTGGTATCGCTTGTGTATTGCCTAGACTTTTGAAAGATGGTCAATACAGCTGGTGAAAATGTCAGCTGACTAAAGGTAATGTCCTAGCAAAGCTTATATAGCAAAATGTGAAAAGGTGTCCTACAGAATCACGGACACTGTCGTGCTAACTGGGGATCTGAACGCTCAAGTTGGGAAATTGTCCACTGACGAGCTACATCTGGCGGCCAACATGGTGTAGGCTCTCGTAATGATGACGGTGAGCGGTTACTTCATTTATGTGAAGATACTCGCTTATTTTTTGCGAGCACTAACTTCGAACACTGCACCCGTCGGAAGATAACATGGTGCCCACCAGCCTCGAACCAACCATGGACGCAACTCGATCACATCGCGATTAGTTACCGCTGGAGAGGCTGCGTCCAAAACTGTCACTCGATTTGGAGCACCTTTATGGACACTGACCATGCACTTGTCTGTGCTGATCTGCGGGTGCGCTTTGGCGGTCGCCCTCGACGACCTTGTGCGCGCATAAACACACCAGCTAACTGGCGAAGCCAGACGTTCTGACAGCGTATCGAAGTACACTGATGTTCGGGTTGAGTAAGCACTCATCATCATCATTGTACACGTTAGCTGCAGGGGGAAAACACCTCAGCTATTATACCGCAATATAAAAGACAAGAAGAGAAAAACAACAGAGGCACGCCGGCTGAGTCCCTAGTAACGGATGGACATCGTTCCGGGGAGCTAACAGCCTGCTATCGTGTCGCAAAAAGAGTTATATTATGCCTAATGAATGAGCTTGTGATTGGAAGAGGTGGCTAAACAGTAGGGGGTGGACAAAAGAACTCACAACACACAAACGACTCCTAGCCATATGAGCAGGTGTGTTCAACGAAACGTGTTCATCGTCCTTAGGACCCCAGCCAGGCAATCGGGATGCACCAACTGACATCAACTTCCAAGTGAGAGTTTTCAATTCTCTCGACCAAATCATCACTTGGCCTCCCCTCCTCTTCCAACCGCACCCCCGGCGCACAAACAACACGCCGTGGAAGTCGCTGTGCTGGCATGCGCAACATGTGGCCCAGCCATCGGAGCCTGGTGGGTGGTATAATGGTGCTGAGCGCTTCATTCGCTCTTCCTACACCAAATACGCGACGCCAAACAAGCTCATTTCTCTCGCGGTGCTCCCACCGGGCATGAGCTAAGCTGCGAAGGCAGCGATGATCGAACGTGGCTATCCTCTTTATGGCTGCTGATCTGATGGGCCAGGTTTCACAATCGTATAAGAGGTTTGATCGGACGACTGCATTATAAACTCTGCCCTTCAGGGCGAGAGTGATGCCGCGTCTGCGCCACAGGTGGCGGAGATCGGCAACAGCACCTCGAGCTTTTGCTATACGGTTCGTAATCTCAGCTTCGATCCCATGGGCACTAATATAGCTACCCAAGTACTTGAATTCCTGAATGACTTCTAGCTGATAACCAACAAGGGTCAGCGTAGGTGTGGGTCCCTGCCAATCTCGGTGAAGAACTTTGCATTTCGATGGAGTAAAGCATAGCCAAAATCGATTGACAACCAGTGCTAATCGATCCAGTGCGTTCGGGCACTGTCGTCCGCATACCCCAAATCAGGAAGTCGCTCACCAGGAAGTAGCTCCACACCTTTTAGGCCGTGTCCAGCGAACGTTGTTTCCATGACTTCGTCAACTGCAAAGTTAAATAGGAAAGGTGGCAGCGGGCAACCTTGTCTCACACCGCCGAAGATATTGAAGGGCGGCGACAGTTTGCTATAAGCCTTCACTCTGCCCGAACTATGCGCGTACAGCGCTTTGATAATGTTTGCATATTTATCGGACACACCTTTCCTCAGCAGACAGTCCCAAAAGACATCCATCCACCGAATCAAAGGCAACTTGAATGTCCAGAAATACGACAACGGTGGGTCGCCAATAAATATGGCGATGCTCCAACAACGGACTCAAAGTGAAGATGTGGTCGATGCAGCCTCGATTTCGACGAAACCTGGCTTGATCTTCGCGGATCTGACCTTCACGAAGGCCATTTAGTCTGTGGAGAACGACAGAGGCAAGCAATTTAGATGCAGTTGAGATCAGGCTGATCTATCTATGGTTGCCGCATTCCGAACGGGCACCTCCCTTGAAAATTGGGACAATGGCGGAGCGGTTCCAGTCTATCGGGACAGTTTCCTGCTCCCAAAGTTCCGTTAGCAACTCGTGTAAATCATCTACAAGAGCAGGTCCCCGGATTTGTAGTGAGCTGGGGGACTCCTATCCGTACCAGCCGCCTTGTGCAGTTTCAACAGTCCGATCTCACATCTAACTGCGCGGGAGAGCGAATCTAATGAGACGGCCCATAAAGAAGGGCACTCAATGCCTGAAAGAGAATGCGATAACTCAGCTTAGGGTAACTGCCTTGCAAACTGTCCGGCCCAACACCGCAACCGTTTTGACAAGCTGTGGATCGGCTGTCCATTCTCCTCGCCTATTGTCTCGCTAACACCAGGTCCCCTACTGCCTATTTCCCGTATCAGACGGAATAACTTGCTATGATTACCAACGGCAGTGGCTGTTTCCATTTCCGATGCACGATGAGATCACCAGGATTCTCGATCTCCCTTCCGGCTAGCACGCAGTTTTGCCCTGAGCTTTTTGTGAGTCTCATTGTATTCGCTTTCAGCCGGAATACGTCGGCGAGTATCCATAATTCCCAGAGACTTTGTAGAGACCCATTGTCTAGGTTGGCAATTTGATTTGTCACATGAAGACATGCATGCTGATGGTAACGTTTGACGAATATGCGACCAGTGATCTTCGACGGCGTTCAATGGACGCTTACTCAACCCAGATGCCAGCATAGTTTGCTGCACATTCAAACTTTCTCGCGTCACTGCAAATAATATCGCCGAGCAGGCATTCGATCTATCTGCCATGGCCGCGGCACAACAAGCCGACACCGATTGTCAATCCACATTCTCAGATTCATCTATAAAATTCACTCCGTACCCGCTACCGTCATCCGATGGCACTATCCTTTGCGACACATCCACTGGGTGTCCTCGTCCAATCGTTCATGATTATTTTCGTCGCATTGCTTTCGGCACTCTTCACAACATCGCTCATTCAGGTATCGAAGCCGCCGTTAGGCTTATTTCAGAGCGGTATGTCTGGTCTGATTTTCAGCGTGACATTAGGAACTGCGCACGCAGTTGCCTAATTTGTCAGAAGGCCAAGCTTCAGCGACGCGTGTCCGCTTCAATTGGCCGTTTCCTCCAATTTCCGATCGTTTTTCACATGTCCATCTCGACATAGTTTGACCGTTAGCAACGTCTAAGGGCATGGTCTATTTACTGACCACGATAGATCGCTGCACACGTTGGCCCGACGCCATTCCGATTCCAAACGTCGCAGCCGAAACAATCAAGCGGGCTTTCGTCGACCGTTTGGTCGCTGCTCACCGTTGCCCTGTAACCGTGACTACCGAAAAAGGCCCACAGGTTGAATCTACCACACCCTTAGAGACGCTCAAGGTGCTAGGCACTCATTGCATTCACACCACACCCTACCATCCTGCTTTGAATGGTATGTTCGAGCGTCTCCATAGGCAGCGCAAGACGTCCCTTAGTGCAGTTGACGCACTAAACTGGACTGAGCCTTACCAATGATACTGCTTGGCATCCGCTCAGCAATCAAAACCGACCTCCAAACGTCTAGTGCCGAATTAGTCTAAGGACAAACTAGGACTTACTGAAGCCTTCTTCTCCGTCCCGAAATATCACTATGATGCTTCTCTGCCTATCAACTTGCGGATAAGCAACGCATATCTCGACCGTTCGACCGCTGGGAATACAAGCGAAAAATTTTGTTCCCGAACATTTACACCGCTGCTAGCGCGTTTTCATTTGTGCCGATGGCATTCACAGACCTTTAGAGTGCTCATACGAAGAGCAGTTTAAACTCATTCAACGCAAGGATCGTCATTATTATTGAATGCTACGGCAAACGCGAGGACGTTACCGTCGATCGACTCAAATTCGCTCATTTCGAATCCGCTGACATCCTCGAAGACATTCACAGGTCAGCATTTCCGCCGTTCCCAGCCGAACCGGACGGCACACCAGCTGCCGCCACACAGACTTCTCGAAACGACAAAGGTATTTCGACCACGTACACAGCCGAACCGCAGAAGTCGACTAGATCCAGTGGATGTGTTCGTTGGCCGGCGCGTCTAAAACCTTGACGTCCTTTTTTCCGCACTTTTATCTTCTGACCAGACCAAAACGCAAAAGTCTTCAAAATATTTTGAAACCCCAAAAAGCACAACCTCTTTGAAAACACACTGATCGCACTTATCCAATGTCGTTGCTTTTCGGTTGTTCTGATCATTTGCGCATGCTTGACGTCCTTCTTTTCTTTTTCATATCCCCAATCCCGAACTCTTGAGCACCGCCGGACATCACTTGGCCAAATACTGTGTGATCGAACACTACGTTCTTTTCCATTTTATGCATCTGTAGGGAGAACACGGGTGGGAGCCCGCTAGGATCCGATCTCACTAGTGCTCCCCCAACAGCTGCATCAGATCTCACCACTTGGTCCGCAGAAGGCCGACTGACGATCGACAGTCCTCACGTAAAGCAAAGGGTCACCCACGGTTTCCCATCCAGAGGGGGACTGTGCAGCAACCTGGAGATTTCCCTGTATGATGTGTAACATATTACCAAAATATAGTTATATTTGTACCCAGGGAAATTAAGCAGCGTGTCTGTCGCTTGCTGACCACTTTTATTTATATACACACTTCCGTAATTCCGCCGCCGGAGTTAATCTCCTACGCTATCCGAACGTCTCTTCTTTCCTCTCCCTAGCTAGCTTTCGTTGGGTGCCCTTTTTTAGCTTAGCGAACCTGTACGTTTCGGCAATAAATGTATACCTCGGCCTACTTTTACCTGTCTTTTCACTTTCCATCGGTTGGTTGGTTGTGCGCATATAGCGTCCGTCCATCGACTTCACTATAGCTTACCGGCAACGCCGTGGCATGAGAATAATCGCGGGTAGCGGATGTCATGAAGTTTTGTGGGGATTCTGTATGTGTATGCGGACCCTAACATCATTCTTCTTTTTTCGAGGGTTCACCTCTAGCCTTTGCACAGCCAAGTGCTGCCTGCAAGGCAGCGTTGATCTGGGAAATTGTCTTAAGTTCTGGCCGTTGGATCAGGGGTCGATCTGTTCCGCCCTGTCATCAGGACTGTCGTCGGTTGCGGGTACGAACTCATCGAAAATAATGTTCCCGGCTACTCTTACCTAGTTTAGCTCGTCTGCCTGACGGTTGACCGGGGTGTGGCCGCTGCCGCGTGCATGTACCTTCTTGTAGTCACTGGTGAGAGCTGGGTGACTGGTGGAGACCAATGATAGGCGGAATACCCCGGAGGGTAAGGCAGGTCCCGTACCGGAGGTGCTACTCCCACCTGGAACGCCGGACCTCGTTCCCCTTGACCAACTCATCACTTGGCTTCTTCTCTTCTTTCATCCAGAACAGGGCACGTAACAATACACATCGCAGGAGTCTTTGTGCTGGCATGTGCAGTACCTGGCTCAGCCATCGGAGTCTGGTGCGTGATATAATGGTGCTGAACGGTTCACTCGCTCTTCCGGCGCAGGATACGTGGTGCCGAACACGCTTATTGCTCACGCAGCGTCCCCACCAGACATGAGCTAAACTAAGAAGGCAGCGATGATTGTAGTATGCGTTCGGTCGAGGAATCCGAGGGCTTCGGTGTTTAGTGCATTAGTATTTCGTACTAGACCCGGGGAGCTGCAGTGTAATACAAATACCTCTTGGTGGCTGGATGCTCATATCACAATCACCTAGTAAGAGACCATGGTAAACCAAACGTGAAGGCAAAGAGAAGAGGATATATCAGTGGTCGTCTATTTGAGTTACACCGATCTCCTTTCCTTCGGGATCACCGCGAGGTCACGCTTGGATCTGCTACAATGATATAATGTAACTAGTCTCTTTATATCTGTCGACCTGATGGGCCAAATTTCTCAACCGTATAAGGGGGTTGAACGGATGCCCGCATTATAAACTCCGCCCCTCATGACTAGAGCGATGTCGCGTCGGCGCTATAGGTTACGAAGATTGGTAAAATCGCCTCGAGCTTTTGCTATGCTGTTCGTGATCTCCTCTTCGATCCTAAGGACTCAACCGTCAGGCAGGCGGGTTAAACCAGGTGAGGGTAGCCCGCAATACTATTCCCGGTGACTTCGTACTCGCGTGCAACCTCAGTCTTGACAACGGGGCGGAAGAGCTCGACTCTTGATCCAACGGCCAAAAGTTAAGACAATTTTCCAGATCCCTTCTGTCTTGCAGCTAGCTCTTGGCTGTGTAAAGGCTAGAGGTGAACCCTCGAACAAAAGCCGGTTGAGATTGGAGTCCTCATACGTACTCATAATTCCCACGAGACTTCATGACATGTCCGTTACCCGCGATTTTTCTCATGCTACGGTGTTCCCGGTAGGCGACGCGCTCTGCGCTAACCCAGTGGTCAGAATGACAAGTAAGCTGGCTGGGTCCCTCAATCCCCAGAAGCCACTATTCGTTGGATGCTGGAATGTCCGAACCCTGTTGGATGTCATCAGTCAAGTGTTGACGATGCGCGCACTACATGACTACCAGATCGGCATAGCATGCCTATCAGAATCTCAAATACCCAGCTTTGGCTCTCAACAAATCAAAGTCCCTGGTGTAGACACATGTTGGCTTTACCACAATGGGCCGGAAGATAAATCTGACAGTCAAGGGGTGGCCATGGCTCTCAGTTGCCAGGCACACAACGCTCTCCTTTCAAGGAAACCAGTATCAACTAGAATAGCAATCGCACGCCTCAAAAGTCACCCGACGAATCTGACCATAATCTCTGTTTACGCACCAACCCTACTCTCAGCCTAATGTGACATACGAATTTTGCGAGACTCTACAGACAGTGTTTAACCATGTCCCATTACGCGACATACTAATTATTGCTGGGGACTGGAATGCACGAACCGGGCGAAGGAACGATCAGACCCGTCACACACTCGGGAGATACGACTTTTGAGCGTGCTGTGATAATGGACACCGCTTGCTCAGCTTCGCTGACGTTAACCGGTTGTGCGTAACCAATACTCGCTTCCAACAAGGATCTTCTGGCGTGGTACTCCAATGCTACTCATACAGCAAGCCAGTTAGTTTACATCTTAATCCGATCCAGGTGTATGTCCTCCACGTATGACTGTCGAGCGTACAGAGGGGCTGAAACAGGCGATAAAGGTGGTTCGGAACACCTACTCTTGCGCGCCAAATTCAGACTCCGCTTGACAGCGCACCGGGACACCCTTCTACTGAAGCGTATAAACACTGCCCCACTTTAAAATACTGGCTGATACCAATCCCTTGAGTCAGAAATTTCTGCCAGTTCATCGCGCCTCGTAATTGTAGAAGATGAATCTATAGACGCTCCTTGGTCTAAGCTAAAATCGTCAGTTCAACGCGCACCTTATCTACTCTGGGCTCTACCTCTTAGCATGTGAAGAACTGGATCACTGGAGATACTATCCGCTTGTCCACTAAAGCGAGAGTAGCGCGTCTCACGAATTCCCTAGACTACTGTCGCTTGAGACGTGAGGCAACCCGCTCAGCACGGAATGATCGCAACCGCTATTGGTCTGATATCGCAGACCATGGAAGCTGCATCAAATTCTGGCAATTTGGGTCACCTTTTTCGTCTCGTCCGTTTAACTTCCGGCAAGCGCCATTCACCACAACCGATATTGCGCAATCCAGAAGATCAAATCATCCCCGATACGAAAGGAAAACTTTCCAGATGGACAAAATATGTTAATAATCTCCTAAACCGCCCACTACGCACCACCACACCCATTTCAGCATCAATCTAGTCAGGATATGTTAAGGATTACTCACCGCCATCTCTCACAGAAATTGCAGACATCGTTTTCCACCTAAAGTCGAAGAAAACCCCGGAATCGGATGGGATTCCAACAGAAGTCTACAAATCTTATTTGCCAGCTCTCCTTAACCATTTGCACTAGCTCTTCTGCTCGATAGAGGAGACAGGAATCTATTCTTCCTCGTGGAGTACCTCAGTACTATTGCCATTTCCCAAGAAAGTTGACCAAACTGTGTGCAGTTATTATTGCAGGATTGTCCTAATCGATGTGGCTGCTAAAACCTTCCACCGAATCTTGTTTTCCCGCTTTGCCAATGGGAGGAATCTGTGAACTCGCCATAACCAAGATGACTTTCGTCCAGGCAGAGGCTGCACTGATCAAATCTTCACTTTACCTCGACTACTCGAACACCGCTACTAGTTCCAGCCACCCACGTTTGTGTGCTTCGTTGATTTTCGAACTGCCTTTGGCTCAGTCGACCGCGAAGCACTTGAAAGTCCTACTCGCCGATGGCGTGCCGGTAAAACCCGTTAACTTGGTGAGATCATGCTACCGTTGCACGAAGGCCCGGATTCCGGTCTATGGAGAAGAAACATAGGAATTCGACATCAATACTGGAGTCCGGTAGGGTTGCCCACATTCTCCAGTGTTGTTCAATTTCGCAGTCGACTGGGTTATGCATCATGCCCTTGAGGTCTATCGTGGTATGCGAGTTAGCCCTGACTTCCGGTTGTCAGATTTACAATTTGCCGACGATATCGCTATCCTTGTGGAGGATGCCATATCAGTACAGTCACTGCTAAATCGGGTCGACCAATCAGCCTCATTGATTGGCCTCGAAATTAACATCAGCAAGACGAAATACTTCTCATCGTTACTTACCCATTCCGCCACGTCGCTCTTCTTTCATCAACAACTCATCGGATCTGTTCTTGAGTTCAAGTATCTTGCATCCACTATCCAATGGTTAGGCTACATCCTGAATCCTATTGATAGCCTTCTTACGACTGAGAAACACCTTGTGGCGGAGGACGGTAATTTCTCTTAGAACGAAAACCCGAGTATTCTCAGCAACCATTCATGCCATTTTACTCTATGGTGGCGAAACATGACCGCTTCGATCCGAAGACACCCGGAAGCTGGAAGTCTGCGACCGTTGGTGTCTACGACATATCTTGAAAACGCAGTAGCATGAGCGTATCACCACTGACGAAGTTCGTGAGCGCTGTTTCGGTCTTCTGAAGCTCACAACGTTCATCGAACGCCGCAGACTTCAGTGGTTCGGTCACGTCCTCTGCTGACCAGACACTGACTTCACTAGGGCCGTCGTTTCACCTCGTCGCTTTGTGGACAATTGGAAACGTGGCTCATTACAGTGAAATCGGATGTCGATCTTCTGAGACTCCAGGTTGTGCATGGTGCTCGTCACTGGAGGAATCACTGGATCAGTATCTGTTTTGAGCTTGCTGCCGACCGCGGCGCTTGGGCGGCTGCAATTCGCGACATTCAGGAAGCCAGCTCATCCTGTTGCAGGAGCTAGCCGCAGTAAAGTAAGTACTATAGCTGGCCAGCTACTTAAATTTCTAGACGACTTTAGCTGATCACCGCCAAGGGGCAGTGCAGAAGTGGGTTCCTGCCAATCTCGGAGTAGGACTTTACAGTTCGAAGGAGCAAAACATTGCCCCAAGGTCCCTACCAGTTCTATCACTCGACACCTATTGGATTGCATTACGTGCGAAAATTCCCATGACTCTTTCCAAGTGATCAGTAGACAAAACACTCCAACTCTGCCAACGGCTACGTCAATCCGTAGAAAGGTGTGTTATTATGCAGCTGAGCTAGTGCTGCTGCACCATATCCCGAAACAACTGCCAGCCAGAGCTAATCTGTCCAGTTCAACTTTGCACGTTCGGGAGCTATCCAATATGAGCGCAATGTCATCGGCGTATTCCAAGTCAAGAAGTCGATCATCTGGAAGCAGCTCCATGCCTTCTAAGTCTTGCCTTGCGATCGCCGTTTCCATGACTTCGTAAATGGCGAAGTTAGAGGGACAGAAGTAACAGTGTATACCTGTGTTTCACATCGCTGGATATATCGAAGCCTCACTTTGCCCGAATTATGCGCTCACAGCAATGTTACAACATTTACATAAATCTCGGGTACATCTTTCCCAAGTAGGCAGTCCAAAAGGGCACATCAATCAATCGAATCAAAACCCCTTTGATGTTCAGGAACACGACTACTGTAGGTCACCAATAAACATGGCGGTGCTCCAACAAATAAAGTAATGTGAAGTTGTAGTTAATGCAGCCTCGATTTCGACGAAACCTGGCTTACCCTTCGCGGATCTGGCTTTCACGTGTGCCACTTATTCTATGAAGAACGACAGAGACGAATATATTAGTGACAATTGAGATCAGACTGATCCCTCTATGCTTGCTACATTCCGAACGAGAGCCTCCCTTGATAATTGGAAACTATTACGGAACGGCCCCAGTCTGTTGAAATAGACTTCTGCTCCCACAGGTTTATTTTGATATTATGTTTGTCGTCCAAAAGAGCAGGTGTCCTGAATTTGAAGAGGACTGGTTGAAGTTCATCTACTCCAGACCTCTTGGTCAACCTCAGTCGTCTGATGTCATGTTCGATTTCTGCGGATGATGGCGGATCCAGGTGGACGTACCAGGGAGTAGGGCGCTCACTGGTCGACGGAGCAACTAGCAACTCTGACCTGTTAAACTGTTTCTCGAAGTGTTCGGCCCAATGCTCCAAGCGCTTTGACAAGCTGTGGATCTGCTGTCTAATCTCGTCGCATCTGGTTTCGTTAACACCAAGTTGCCTGCTGCCCGTTTCTCGTATCAGACGGAATAACTTCCAATGGTTACTAAGGGCAGTGGCTGTCTCCATCTCCGAGGCACGACAAGACTACAACTCATCCCAGTCGCTCTCCAGGCTAGCACGTAGTTTCGCCATGAGAACTTTGCGAGTCTCATTGTGTTCGCTTCCAACCGGAATACCTCGGCGAACATCAAAAAATTCTAGTGACTGCATATAGTCCAGGTTGGCAATTTGATTTACCACGTGAAAACATGCTCACTGAAAGTAACGTCTGGTGAATATGCGACCAGTGATCTTCAACTGTGTTCGGTGGACGTTTACTCTGTCCGGATGCCAGCGTTATTTTTTACGCATTCAGAACACCTAGCGTCCTTAATTGGCTGGTGTCAATGCGCTCAGAGCGACGTTGCGGACGACCACCGAAAGACACCCGCGGGTAGGCGCAAACACGCACGTGATGAGAGTCTACGCTCGAGCGATAGTTTTGTACGCATCCTCTCCAGCAGTAACTGATCGCGATGTGGTTGCTTTGCCTTCATGGCTGGTGGGTGTCATGACATCCTTCTGCGGGTGCTGTGTCGTCAGTTAGCGCTCACAAGAAAGAGATGAGTATCTTCACACAAGTTTATCAACCGCTCACCCTTATCCCTACTGGAGCCAACGCCACGTTGGTCGCCCATATGAAACTCATCAGTGGACAGTTTTCCAATTTTGCGTCAATCCATCTGTCTGCTAATGGTAGAGAGTTGTTCGCATTTTCCTGATACCGAGTTTCTCCAAACAGATCCGGAATCCTTCACTCTCGAAGCTTGGATTCTATTCGGTTAACATAATCTTTAGGATTCCGTGATCCGCTATCACGTTTCATGACAGCATTGGTTTTGGTGCTCGCCAATTGGTCCGAGATTTCTGTTGCTCTAATCCAGCTCGTGGAATGCTCGGTCATCAACTGGTTCACAATGCTCTACGTACCGCGTGCTCTAATTCCAAGGTTTGTATATACATGTATTCTCCTCCATTGGCTTTACTGTTCCCCGGACTTCTTCAAAAGGACTACATTTTTCTTCTGCGCTCACTAGACTTCATTTTCCGATGCTCTGGATAAGGCAAAGAATCCCTCGTTTATTTTGTGGTTCGCATGCTTTAACTTCTCATCCAAGATTCAAAACGACTCCTCGCACCCCCTACACATTGTTTAGCAAGTACGGCATGTATTTCTTCCATGAGGTCGAGATTTAAGGTTTCGTTTTCCCCTACACCTTCGTATAGCAGCTCTACAGTCTCTTATCTGTCTCCTTTGTTAGTCGACCCAAAGGCGATGATACAAGAATTGCGAGAACGTTTGTTTATTTGAAAATGTACTCTGCTGTTCGTGTCATTTTTCACCGATTCTATGTAGTAGTAGTAGTATCTCTGAAGTATTAGCGTAACTTTCTGAAAATGCTCCCACATGTGTGTATATAGCTTATCATGACTTGACTTGTTTACTCCACATAATCAATGGTATTGGTCCCATCACATCCATCGATCATAGCTCACCAATTTCAAACACCGGGATGGACAGCGCTGGTCGTTGCATTCCGCGACTATCGGTTATTATGAGTTTACATTGTTTACATGAAAGCAACTGCGTGCCAGAACATCCTTCTAACGATGTTCAAGAGACCGGAAAGTACGATTTAGAACAGTGGCGGTTCATTCGTGAGACACTTTCTTTGGATGATGTTGTGGCGCTATCGCTCACCAGGATACCTCTCTCATCGAATAATAGAGGATGCGGCCCTAGAATCCTAAAACTTGTGGTTCAGTCAGAGCAACAAGCAAAGGATGTTTTGGATCGATGGCGGAGAAATCGGAAACATCTTTCTTCCGAAATTCGGTTAAAGGTCGCAAACACTCTGCACAGCTCAAATATTAAAGCAACTGAAGCAGCAAGCATACCGACGAATGTACAAAAGCGTAACTTGACTGCTGCTTTAATTGAATCTGACGTAGGTCTAAACGAAGGTTGGGACCTACCTTGGCCGAATCAAGTTGCAAACGAGGTATCATTGACCCATCAAAAAAACGAGTAACTGCCGACCTCCCATCGGTCGGCATTCTCCCACACGTGACCGCTTCACCCCACTGTGGGCTCCTAGAGACCGAGAAACTGGCCTGCTTGTATACGAATGCTCAGGGTCTTTCTAACAAACTGGCTGAACTGAAAGATCGCCAAGCTTCCGGGTCGTATGATGTCATTGGTATCACCGAGACATGGTTGCACACGGGAATGACGGACGCTGAAGTTTCGCTACCGGGCATGTCGCTGATCCGGAACCACGGGGTCACAAAAGGAGGAGGGGTAATCCTGTATTACCGAAACGACTTACAGTGCGAAGCCGCGGAGGATTCAGACTCGCAGTTCCCCGACTCTCTTTGGTGCCGGTTGCAGTTAAAAGGCAGGGACGCTTGCCTTATTGTCTTGGTGTACCGCGCCTCTAACTCAACACCCGAAACCGACTATCACCTATCGGCTGCTTTAAGTTGCAGTTTACAACGAAAGTACGCTCACATTCTTATCATGGGTGATTTCAACGTACATTGTTTAGAAGCGCCTGCCACGATCGGAGAACAATTCAAAAGCGATCTACAAGAGCTAGTAACTACTGTTGCCCTTTACAATCACATCACTTTGCCCAATCGGTTCAGAACAGGTAACAGGCCATCTGTGCTGGGTCTTGTGCTTACCAACGAGGAGCATATGATTGACGCGTTGGTTTTAGACTGCCCGTTGGGTCGCAGTGATCACGCAGTCATCAGTTTCAACTTCCTCTGCTATGCAGAATATCTGAATGATAACGATGAGACTGTGCAAATCATCACAAGGTACGACCGATTCGCCCAGCTAGTCAGTGCCACAACTTGGTCTTTCCTCGAAGAAGAACCACCGGAAGTCGCCTGGCTCGAGTTCGTCAACACATTCAGTCAGCTGATTGCGCAGGCTTCAGAGATAAAAGCTTGCAATAAGTGCAAATCAGTTTCTTTCGTTAGGAGCAGAACTCGAAAATGGATGGCAGTACGCAACGCAGCATGGCGAGTGTACAGAGAAGCTCCAGCACCAGAAACTTGGGACAACTACGTAGCCCAACGTAACCACTGCACTTAACTGTTAAGAGAAGACAAAGCCGCCTATCAGCAGAACATCGCAAAAACCTTCAGTGCTAACCAGAGACTGCTGTACAAGCACGTTAGCAGCCTACGAAAGGTGAGGCAAGGATTTCCTCCACTCAAGACGGCTGATGGCCCAACAAGAACGGCTGTGGAAGCAGCAAACGCTCTGCAGATGCAATACGCCCCCATGTTTCAAAGAGTCTTGCCACCAAGCGATCTACCAAGCTTTGTCTTCTGCTCGCCAGGACTAACCCACATCATTTTTACTGCAGAGGCTATTGCAAAAGCTGACTTCTCTACGCAAACACAGCTCGCCGGGTGTCGACACCATCCGTCCAGAGGCATTGGGAGCAGCAGCAAGCCAACTGGCGGGACCTTTAACTCAGTTTTTCCAGCGCTGCTTAGACCAGAACTAAGGTCCGGCCATGTGATAGCTTGGAATAATAACCCCGATTCACAAAGGTGGAAGCAGAACTGATCCCTCCAACCACCGTCCAGTATCCCTTCTTCCTATACTCTCCAATATCATGGAATCCATAGTTGCCGATGCACTGGTTTGCTACCTGGAGAACTGCAACCTCATCACTCCTGAACAGCACGGTTTCCGTCGACATCGGTCATGTACAACGAATTCACTAATTGCACGGAGTAGTTGGACCGAGGCAGCTGACGCTGGAGAAGGTGTTGATGTGATCTACCTGGATCTTTCCAAGGCTTTCGATCGTCTAGACCATAGGATACTACCATCCAAGCTGCAGCATTACGGAATCGGAGACCCTCTTTTAAGCTGGATCGCCAACTTTCTACTTCAACGGCAATTAGTGGTCAGAGTTCGGAGCTCTTTATCGAACACCATACAAGTGGAGTGTGGTGTGCCGCAAGGCTCGGTTCTAGGTCAATGCTTGTTTTTGGTGTTTATTAATGACCTTGCACAGGGAATCGTTTCAAACATCCTAATGTTTGCAGACGAAATCAAGATCTGGCGCAGGATTCAGGCGAACGCCGACCAACATGAGCTTCAGATTGATTTAGATACGGTGTATCAATGGTCGACCCAAAACTTATTGCATTTCGACGTCAGTAAATGCAAGGTGCTTTCAATTCGACATCTGGGCAGCTACTCATACCGGCTCGGAACGAATATACTACAACATTCAACTCTCGAACATGACTTCGGTGTCCTGGTTCAAGATGACTTGGGTTGCTCCAGGCAATACGAAAAGGCCTCGAAGACGGGGAACCAACACGTCGGGCTGTTGATGCGGGCATTTGGACAAATAAACAGCTCCATATTTCGACAAATGCTCAGTGGGTATGTTCGCCCCCATGTCGAATATGCAATTCAAGCCTGGCCTCCATGGCTGAAACATGACCTTAATGCACTGGAGCAGCCTCAACGCCGGGCATCTAAGAACGTAATTGGAATGCGCAATTTTCCCTACCAGGAGAGGCTGCAACGACTGGGATTGTTCAGTGGAAGCTATCGCCGAATACGAGGCGATCTGATTATGGCATACTTGATTCTGCGAGACCCACATCATGTGTGCCGCCCTTTACTGCAACTCAGCAACAATAAAAACCTGAGGGGCCACTCATTAAAACTCGCAGAACAATACAATTGTCTTGAGTGCCGCAGAAATTTCTTTTCCATCCGTGTCTGTCACCCATGGAATGCTCTCCCAGAATCCGTCGTCTCTGCACCGACACTAACAGTATTTAAAAGACGGTTGGACAATGCACTTATGCACTTACACTGTGTAACTTAACACTACGTCTCCATCCTACACCTGGAGTTTACCATGAAATTATTGGTTGTTAACTATGGGTGCTGTGAATCTAAGAGGATCGCAGGGCTGCGGCGAAGCAAACGATAAGTCCTTATTATCATATTTAAAGTATTAACTATTTTACTATCCTTATCATCATTATTATTATGTCGATATCCCCACCAACTATCCAACGGGACTTGTAAAGCAACGCTTCTTAACCCGTATCAATTCATTGTTCATGCCTGGCGATTAGGCGTGCTGTCTCAGTAAACTATAGGTCCTGGCGCAACCGACGTATCCCATTTCGTGACAAAAAGTCACTAAGTTTCGCCTTGGTGTTGTCGGGATCACTGACATCGAAGCGCTGCTTCCTTCTCTTGGCATCGGCATCAGGATTCCCGCCTCATTAACTAGCGTCAGTTGAGTATATGTGTTTCGCCGGTGTCAAAATTCTGCTATCTTACTCAATTGTCCCTTCACCTTGTTTCATAATGGATCCGATTCCGACGTCGCTGACCTCAGTGGCCATCGTGAACATCTCCCCGGCAGTGAGTAACTTTAGGGTCAGCTCCTGCTTCCCAATTTCTTGCAGTATGCGACCAAAACCTCGTCGAGCTTCTGTAGTCGACGTGAATTTCTTGTCCCAATTCAGTAGCCCGTACAAGGTTGAGGTCAAATTGTTGAATTCCCCGATAAGTTTGCTGTACGGCCTAAGGACGCCATGAGGGTAAGCTTTGAGGTTGATACTGCGGTGCCTTGTTTCGTCAATATTTTCTCATCAGAGCAGTGAGAAGACATAAGTTACGGTATGTCAACATTTCGGTTGTTCTCATCAGTCGCAAACACAGTGCAAGCGGAATTCATAGACGGCTATGTACAGGGAAAATTGGCACACCAATCAAAATCAAGACCATGGTAACCTAATTGATTGTCTCAATGGTTTCTGTGCACACAACACAGGTTGATAAGCCCAAATTAGCAAAGCCTCACTAATTGCCGAGATTATCGAATTGTTGTTGCATATTAACACCTTGAACGCAGTCTCCGGATTTACCTGATGTCGAGTTGCCAGGAGACGCTTGGTGATAGATGATGCTGGGCTCCGGTTCATCCTCGGATCCACTCCGTTTTGTTGCGTCATCAGTTGTTCCAATCACCTCGGCACATGTTCATGTATGGGCTTCGGTTCACCTTGCTCCACCTTATGGCCCACTATTGTCACGGAATTCTTCCCAATTTGAGATGTCGGCCTGTTTATACGGAGTCCCGACTGCTGGATCCGTTCCTAGCTTCCTCCAAGATGACCATTGTGTTCCGCATCTGATTGCCTACGCACCATGGTATTATCCCCGTATATCGCCATGTTCTCTAAGCCACGCAGTAAGTGTAACACTAGGCGTTACAAGGTAAACGGGGCTCCTGATAATCCAAAAAGCATCCATTGGAATTGTCATTGTTTCCTGCCGACCGTAAGCGCAATTTTCCCTCGGTCTTCACGTTTGATCGACAGTTGACAATATCCAGATCTCAGATCCAGCACCATCAATATCTTCGACCGCTGCAGTCTGTCAAAATTGTCAGAAACTGATAGCACTAAGACGAAATGATTCACGACGATTTTATTCGGTTTTCGAAACTCCACAGTAACAGTACATCCATTAGCCTTCTTCACAAAAAATTGATGGATTCTATGGGCTGTGCGCCTCTTCAATTATATCTGCATCCAGCATCTCCCGCACTTGTTTCTTAACATCAGTCCAAATGAATTGGCACTCTCCGAGGCCACTGTAGGCGATACATCTGTCGACTTAGTGGAATGGTGTGCTCGATCTAGTCACGAAATCCAAACGGGCTTCCGTCATCCATAAACATGAGGTGGTACTTACCGACGAGTAACTTCAAGGCCGGAGTCACGTGTAACGCGACAACAACCAAGGACAGAGGGACAGTTCTTCCAAGGCCAATGAGTGATAAATACCTATATTCGGTCAGTAGTTTCTTTCCTTTTTAATCAACGATTTCCTTTTTGGACTCCAGGAAATCCGCCCGTAATATGGTCTGCTTCACACTTGTCGATACGACGACGACGTGTCTTAGTTTCCGTCCCCCTATCTCTAACGATGTGTTTTGCCATACCACCAATACATACTGAGTAACCACCAACAGCCCTCACGACCATGAAGCACGATTGTAGTTTATCGCCTGGTCGATAGCTGATCAGGAACACTGCCCCACTCGTATCAATCAGACATGGTTCTAGCTACTCCCACCTTCGCTTCCTTAATCAGCGCTCCGAGTACAAACTCCTCGACCCGAGAACAAGATTAGACGCGTTGATTTGCTACATGCATCGCAGCACGCCACGTCAGGCATGGTCGCTGCTAATGTCCCGGCTTTCCGCAAAGGAAACAACATCCTCTTGGTCGCTCTTCCGAGCGCTTAAGACGAAGCCCGCTGATTTCTTCCACGAGCCGTTCCACCATCCGCTCCACCTTTTTACAGTATTCCTCCTCCAACGAAACCATTGGCGCGTCGCCCATCTTACGGCTCACCTGCGCGAGCTGCTCCAAGAAATCTTTGCGATTTTTCCGCGATCGGTTGTGGGAGACCAGCCAAGAACTGATCCACTAGTAGTTGGTGCGTTGACGCTTCATCCACTCCAGGCAAGTCGCGGTCCAACAAGCACCGGATGTGCGCTGCAAGTAGAAGGGAATCTGCTCCATTTCGAGCCGCCTTGAACCACCGCATGGCTTCCGCGTTGCCCAATCTGGAGGACAGTGTCTCTTCGCGGCAACCCACCATCACTTGACGCAGTCTTTTCGCACCACTTTCAGGATTGCTTTTAGGACTATCAGATTCACCTGTTCGGTCTTCAATCCGTTCGCATTCGCCACCTTTTCGAAGTCTTCCGAGAAGACCCTCACACCCTATTCTTCAAACGTCTCTGTCCAGGCGATCTTCATATAACCTACCTTTGCAGGCCACGGCACCAAGGTAAGAACCCAGGACACAAGTGCAGTTCAATTCAATGCTGCAAACATCGACAAGAAATTGCAGCAGATCTGACAACCGAAAGTACCAATTATCTGCGTGCCGCACGCTACTACTCCATCAACATTTGGAACACATATATCCGAATTCCAAGCGTACTTTTACTGCAGGGGTCACCAAGCTTTTTTTACCGCGTGCCGGATAAGTTGAAAAATTGAATGGCGCGGGTCGGATTACGGAAAAACTGACTAACGCGAGCCGGATGACTAACACAATAATTAGGGTGTGCCGCATGGTCTTTATGCACAATACTTGCGAGCCAGAACAGAAACTGAGACAATAGACAACGAAAACACGAGACTCAATGTCCGCTTTTATTTTCTAAGTAGCTTTAGTAAAGTCTGAAATAAATGGAATCTGAACAAGAAACTGATATTGAATTACAAATGTAATAAAGTAATTGAAACATCTGAAAAACTGAAGAGCAAGAGCCATTGGGGGGAAATGCCTTTAGTAAAACCAAGATGTACGAATGTCAACAATCTGCGCTTCCGGCGCAATTCCATACTACCGACCTGAAATTCATTCTCATTCTGGCTCAATGACGCATGTATAAAACCTAGTGGCGGCTTGTAAGTCGCATCCTTCAAGTGAGCGGACCAATACAAATATTGTGACACAAAGGCGTGACGTAAATAGAAACACGGTAGGGTGCATTAATGAATAAGTTTCATGCGTGATCACTCAAATAAATGTTGCAGCGATGTGGGGTCACTAACGGTACTGCAATACGGTGTCACATGTAACAATCCTGAGGTGGCTGGAGCCAGTGTAAGGTCACTGACAATATGACATGCAGTGTCAAATGTAACATGGCACAGCGTCTCGTGTTCCCTAGATCCATTAAGCTAATTCGGGTGAGTCGGCGGGCCGGATCCGGCCCGTAGTTTGATGACCCCTGTTCTACTGGAACTCTGGAATTGCTCCCTTTTTTGGTAAATATATACTACTGATAATTGGCGCCGTAGTATACGCTTGTAGCCCACAACATCAATCTCTAACGTAGCGCTTTTGGGCACTTTAGTGAAGAGCGTATTAACGTCGAAATTACCATCGTTTCATCTGAATTGTTTAGTGCTAACTCGTTATTTACGAACGTATTCGTTTGCCTTGTTAACCACTGCAATAGACTTTTAAATAGGGGGTGCTCTTACAGAGGTCACTGCGGCAGTTCGTGCATATGCCGATGGTCACCGCATCGTTCAGGTCGACGATGCCTTCCATTCATCAGCAGTTAATAGGTAAGTCGTCCACACCCGCCGTTATCTAGCGCCTGATGTGCTATTCGCATTGCCAAACTACAGCGCACCTCAGTGCCAAGAGCTAGAATGCCACACGCTCTCACTGCCCGTCTGGGGCCGATAGCCCGAACTCCATGCCAGTCGACCTTCCACAGCGGTTCGTGAACGACAGTCATGTCTTTCCCCGACCAGCTAGGTCATTTGGCCTAAGCCATGTGGGAGCGCAACGGTAGATGCACAGCTACTCAACATTCTGCTCAGTGATAGTGCTCGCGGACCCACCGCGTGCATATGAGGTGGAAGGTGCCCTCCCACCGTCAGGGACAATGCGTGGCGCTCGTGCTCTACGCCAATCGAGCTGTGAGCTTATAACCCGTAGACTTGTTGTTTCCCATGGCTAGGTTTTACGGGAAGAGGGCCATCGACCACTTCCTAACCTCCGAAGTGGATGGACTAGGACATTGGCAGGGCGCCGGCACCTGATAGGAGAACGACTCGGGTCCTCAGCCAAAGCCGATTAAATTTACACCCGAAAGGCAGC
>OX104065.1:54758967-54946249 GCA_944474145.2 Dicrocoelium dendriticum
GTAACACGTAAATATATGTCCCGGAGGGATTTGGCATGGTGAGATCACTAGGACTGCTCGAGTGCCAAAACCTGGACTGCATACGTGTTACATCGTAACTTCTGTGTGAAACTGATCCACGAAGACAAGGGCACGCATCGTCAGGAGTTAATGAAGCGGTTCTGCACGAAACGCAAACTTCGGCCTTCGAAAGGTGAAGCGAGGGATTCCAGCACTCGTCACGGCTGATGGGTGCACGCGATCAACAATGGATGCAGCCGATCTCCTACGACTTCATTATTCACAAACTTTTCAGCAGGTAACTAGCCCAAACATTCTCCTCGTTTCTATTACTCCACCGTCGGGTTTAGACATCACCTTCACTGCGGAAGCTATGTTGAAGAAGTTGTTATCTTTGCGATTCCACAGTTCTCCTGGAGTCGACAACATCCGACCAAAGGCTCTGCAGGCGGTAGCTAGTGATCTAGCAGAACCACTGACAGTTTTCTATCAGCGATGTCTAGAAGAGAACCATATTCCACCAGTATGGAAGCGGTGTCATCACTCCTATCCATAAAGGAGGTAGCCGCACTGACCCTACCAATTACCGTCCAATAACGCTACTTCCTGTGCTATCCAAAATTATGGAATCAATCATCGCAGATGCGCTGATGCAGTATCTGAAAAGCCACAACTTAATAGCCCCAGAGCAACATGGCTTTCGTCAAAAGCATTCGCGTAATACTAACCCATTAATTGCACGTAATAGCTGTACTGAAACTGTTGATGAAGGAGCAGGAGTCGATGTCATCTACCTGGACTTTTCAAAAGCGTTTGATCGCTTAGACCATCACATTCTCCTTCAGAAGCTTCGAAAATACGGCATTGGCGACCCAATCCTGAGCTGGATTAGCAATTTTCTGCACAAACGACGGCTAGAGGTGAGAGTTCGAGAATCATTGTCCGATGCAATCGATGTGGTGTGTGGTGTATCACAAGGCTCGGTGCTTGGACCTCGTCTATTCTTGGTGTTCATTAACGATTTGGCGAGATCAATTGCTTCCGATTTTCTATTTTTCGCAAATGCTTTCAAAGTATGGTGAAGGATCAGAGGACCGGACGACCACGAACGGCTCCAGTGCGATCTTAACACAGTGTCGAACTGGTCAGTTCAAAACGCCCTACCATTCGACGTAGACACATGTCGTGTTGTACAATTACGCCATAGACATAACTACACCTATTTACTTGGGACAAACGGATTGCAGACCAGCTCCCAGGAACGTGACTTTGGTGTGCTCGTACAGAGCGACCTCAACTGTCCAAAACATGCTGAGGTAGCTGCAAAAAGAGGCAACTAGCACGTCGGAATGTTGCGAAGGGCATTCGAGAGATTTGACCCATCAATCTTCCCAGTGATGCACAATTCCTACGTGCGCCCGCATGTTGAATACGCCATCCAAGCTTGACATCCTTGGTTGAAGCGCGACCTAGTGGCGTTAGAGGCACCACAACGAAGAGCAACAAAGAATGTAAAGGGCATGCGCTATCACTCTTACCACCGAAGGCTGAAGTTGCTGGGAATTTTCAGCGGACGCTACCGAACGCTTCGCGGTGATCTCATATTAGCTTGTCAGTTACTGAGTGACCCCAACTACGTATGCCGCCATTTGCTGAAACAGCCACAACACGCAGCTCAGGGGTAACTGCTTAAAGTTGAAGGAACAATATAGCCGTCTAGAGTGTCGACGGAATTACTTTTCCCTTCGGGTTTGTCAACCCTGGAACGCACTCCCAGACTCAGTTGTATCCTCTCCTACCTTGGACGTTTTCAAAAAACGATTAGATCTTGCTCTTCGGTCCCAGCATTTTGTTACCTAAACTCCTCTATTGTGGATTACGCCAAACATGCTTTCAAACAGGATTTATGTATCAAATGGACCCAAGTGCGCGACCATATTTTACTTTCCTCACCTCTTATATCAACGATCACTGCACCCCAGTGTCTTTCTGAACGTTTACGCTCGATTTTATTCTATTGTACAGTGATGTAATTTATCGAAGTATTCATCTAGGCAGACGTTCGGTAGATGACTCAGATATATCTTGATTTCATCGTATTCACCCCAACCATCCTACGGGACGTGTCAAGCACTTGCTTTTATCTCGAGATAAATCATTGTTCATTGTTCATCTATGACCGATCCGGATCAGAAAACCCAGCTAGCTATCGCCAAATGATGCTTGAAGCTCCTGGTTGCCTAGTTTCTAGGAGCACGCCAGCTAATGCTGTAAATGCGGTACTCGACATTCATTCACATCAAACCAAAGTCGATTCTGGATTGACCACCCGTAAATCCTATCCAGATCGTCTTGAGGCAGTGTATTATCCCCCGGTTTATTGATCGCCCTCCACACCCTGGTGTCATGGATACAGAGCTTACGAGGCGCGTGATGTCGCTGATATACATCAAAAATAACCGTGGTATCAGTATCAATCCCTGTGGTACTCTGCATTCAGCTTAAATGGGATATGATATGAATTCGCGCACTCTCAGCGCCAATCTCCGGAGTAGGAGAAACCTTCTGCTCCAGCCTAGGAGAGGATCACCAATACCAACGTTCTGAAGTTTGGAATGAAGTATGCTATTGTCCAACCAGTCGAATGCCTTTGATATGTTGAGCAAAATTACATCATTTCCAGTGCCAGTCTCTACTGCTTCGGCCCAAGTAAATCGTGCTAGCAGTAGATTTGTAGTGCACGATAGATTACCCCGGAAATCATACTGTTCCGGTGCAGGGTGGTTAAAGTTCTTCCAACTTGACCTTTCGTGCATCGGAAATACAAGGGGTGTTCAAAAGAAACTGAACTTGTACTATGACATCTTTATTGCTCATTGCAATACACCGTTCCAAACAATGGCTCCATTTTTGGAAAGCCGTCTGGAACGCACTTTTTGGGATAGCGCGCAGGTCTCTTGTCGCATTATCCTGAATCTCTTCTATGGTTTTAAAACAACGTTCTTCCAAATTGGTTTTAAGTTTGGGAAACAGGAAAAGGTTTCCAGTGGCTAGGTCCGGAAAATACGATGGATGGGGACTGTGATCTTTAGCTAGATAACTGCGGACAACGGGCGATGTGTGAGCCAATGCATTGTCATGATGCATCATCCAAGCCGGATTTTCCTACAGTTCAGGCCACTTCCTGCGCACAGCATCCCTCAAACGTGCTAGACTTTGATGGCATGACCCTACGCTGATGCCCACTTTGTCAGCAAGTTCTCGAACAGTTAAACGGCGATTTCCACGGATCACAGCTAGAACTCTTTCGGCATGATCATGGTCTGTTGATCTGAAAGGTCGTCCAGGCTTCGGATCATCACCGGCCGACATTCTGCGGTGTTGAAAACACTTCAACCGCTCACAGCACTGTGTGCGATTCATATAGTCCAACCCGTATGATTGGCTAAGAAATTAAAATGTCTGTAAACGTTTTGCCATGTTTCTAACAAAATTTCACACACACACACACACGACGTTCTTTAATTTTTGGGTCCTGAATTACTTTAACAACCTTTTCATTATTTTTTATATCGTATAGATTTTGATTAGTAATAAAAAGAGAAATTAAGTTTTTGTAAGGTGATACTTTACCGATAGGAACATAGGTCATCAACATTGTCACCACGAAGGTACATTACTGAACCCGTTATTCTTGAAGACAATTCTTTGTGTTATTGCAGCACAAAAAGAACATTTCGAATGCGGTCTAGATTGGAATTTTTGGATGGAATACACTTCACATCTTCCCCCTTCTGCAATAAATGTAGGCCAGTGAGCGCCAAGGTTCTGTGTCCTCATGTCTTTAGGCATAGGATACTTGTTTTTCCCTTTGCCTCTTCGTTCCGTTTGATGATGACATTGTATGGATTGAAGGACAACCTGTTTTTTCTCTGGTCTGTTTCCCATGGTGACAAGCCCCATTGCCAAGTCTCTTCGCAACTCTAAAGGTGACATATCATGATGCATGCACTTATACATCATATATGCATTGACATCAGATACGCAGCATATGGGGGTGGTCCGCCCCGGGCGGCATGTGACAGGGGAAGTCATTTTAGCACTGTCGATTGTTCGATACCAACTATAAAGGGCGAAATATCCGGATACGCTGAAGTTTGATGGTGTTAATTTTACTCTGTATGGCCAATAACACATTTGCGCCGTGTCACACCCGTGCAAAGGTACTTCCCAGCGATCACTTTACTCGTCCCATTGCAGCCACTTTCACCATATTTACCTGTGTCCCAAACGATCATTTATTTCATAGAAAACAAATGTGCACTTTACCCTTAGCCGATTCTGTGACCTTCACGTGCGTATTCTGTCTTCAGACATGCGAAATTTTGACCACCGCCCCGGACGGCAAAATAGTTGCAACTCCACTTATTGACAATGTGCCGCTATTTTTATTTCCTACCATGATTCTATATTTAGCGCAGCATATCTGATTTGTCCATTCCGCCCGTGGCTGAATTGAAACCTTATACTATCTTAGGTGCCTGTACATCGGCCATTGTTCCCGTCCGCTCTTTAGGCCTAACAGTAGTTGATTCACTTCCATAGTAATTGAACAACAATTGAACACACTTGTTGTCATTCCACTTGAGGAACACATTTTCTTGATCTGGAGAACGCTACTCAAAATCACCCCTTTCTTCTTCGTCTTGTACTCTTGAAGTTTAGGAAGATGTTTCCTGTTGGGATAGACAGTCCCACAGGCAAAATTGTTGTTCACTTTTGGATACTCAAATTGTTTCACAGCTGTGAACTAATTATCCATTACCACAACACAACCACCCCCTTTCATAATTTGCGTGATTCTGTCTACAATATTTTCCCCAATCCAAATCTATCTTTAGAATTCGGAGTGTCCTGTGATTTGCCTTGATAAACTCATAAATCTAATCACTCACATGGCTCTACATCATATTTTATAACTGTGTTTTACTGCCTTCATATCACAGTATTTGTATATGCAATACTATAAATGTAGATATTAAAGACCTTTAAATAATTTATTGTTGCAAGGATAAAGTTCCCAAAGCTCTAAATTTTGCTCCCCACCCCCATTTTTATGCCCAGTATATGCTCTAACTGTTACTAATACGCTTGAGGCCTGACGGTACTTTCTGGTCCCAACATATATGTCGGCTAAGTATTATACGGATTATGCTTACATTGTGGAGTAAATATACTTAGTCATGGCATGTCCACTAGAACAACGAATACAAATTAATAGGACTGACAAGCTGCAACAAAACCAACTAAATTTTAACAGATAGAGCAACCACTCAGTTCTTTGGAACCATTTTTCGACCACGCTCGACATCAACAACAGAAGTTAACTTCGCATACTGTAGAGCAAAGTATCATAGTTCTGGCCATTACCTAATTGTTGACAGGAGGCTGTTATACATATCCTCGCGAGTACCGGCAGACATAGCGCGCCCAATTAGGCAATGCTACAATTTAAACAAAGTGCTACTTATAAGTGCCGCCAGGACGCAAACGGTTAAGCTCTTTCATTGTCTCTTTCGCACTAGTCAGACAAACAGCTTGTGCACGTGCTCATTTCAGTGGCTGTAGCTCTCCAACCAACTGTCAAAGCGAAATGCGGCAAATGGCAGTTTGTTATCCGAACAAGCCTCCGCATGCCCTCACTAACCGCAGCGCTCTCCCTCTGCCGGTTGCCTCGCTATTTCAAAAGTTCCGTTTTATTTTTTGAACACTCGAAATATATTATGAGGAGCACTTGTACCCCAGGAAGGTCGCACAAGTCGTGATCCAGAAATCGCAATTTGTGTGTGCACAATCCAACCACACCCCCCCCCGCGCTCACGTCTAACACGCACACATTTTCACTTGCTCCGACACGCCAACACATTGCATGTAAAATATCTTGTCATTTCCACGTCCACCAGTACTGGGACCTTATTTTTGTCATTTCGTTGTATTCGCCTCCGTAGTCTATGTCGCCAGTGTCGGTATAAAACTGAGGCTGTGCGGCCATATAATCGCCTCTCCGCTGGGTCGTACAAGTGCTCTGCGCTAGTGGCAAGCGGTCCACAGCACGAGTATCGGCTAGTGCGTTCCGTCTAGTTCGCGAGTACTGATAAGTGTGTTCCGTCTCGTTCGACTTACAAATTATGCGGGGGCCATATCTTTTGTGCCGACTGTATCGCTCGAGCCGACTAGGACAATCGCAGCGAATAGGCCGTTGTACTAAAATACTGGCTTCCATGACCTTTGATAGTACTGGTAATGGGTTTACGAGACAATATTTGGCTGAATTGAGACGACCACCTCCTTTGTAAATGAAAAGAATGGTATATTCCACCTATGGAAATGTGAGGACAGATGTACTGAGGAAGCAATTTAGTGTACCCTAAACTGGCATATCTCTTGCACCCCATAACTAAGGGAATTCTCTGATGTAGTTCCCAGTGTGGACGATGATCTTGAAATCTTTCTTCTTCTATCGATCTCTGATGCTGACATACAAGACCGAAATGTCTTCTCCAGAGGACAATATTGCTTGAAGGAAGTAACCCTTAACCTGCACTCCTCTTACTATTCTGAAACGCGCAAAGATTCTATGCTTAGCAGGTTCATAAACTTCCAAGGGGAATCTCGGTGTACATACTTTCAGCGAAAAATGAACACTTTGACAAGGCCCATCTAAGTCATGAGACATTAAAGCTCGTAGCAGCGGGCTGTTCTGTGGCCAATCCAGATCTTGCCACCTTGGTACTTCGTGATAGAATTTCGCAGATGGGGTCAGGCAGTCCATGACTTGGCGCTGCAAAGGATATTAATAACTCCTCACTTGTTTCATCAAAAGCATGTTCTTCTATTGGGTGGGCAATTTAGCTGACAGTTTCTTGTTTTAAACACCAATTCAACATTAGAATGTTGGCATATTTCAATACCAAAATCAATGAACCCGCTATTCGTTTGGCTAAGCTGGGTCTTTACGTACGCGTTCAACCTCATTTTCGTGCCGTTGTTATTTATTGTCATTCTAAGGTGAATGGTAGCAATCAGACCCACCGTACATCGGTGCCCGGATCAGCCGAGCTAAACAATAAGCTTACTGTCACTCCTAACTTGGTGGGTAGCGAAAGGCCGTGAGATGGAGTAAGTTAGTGTTGCTGTAAATAGCCCGGTACTTTTCCGGTTCATCCGGAACATGGATCCAGGAAAGTTATCAGTTCGTCAGGCAATGGTCAAGAAATCTGGTCGATTGATTCACTCTCAGCCGTGTCCACTAGTCCATTGGACGAAGAATTTTGGAAAGCACTTTAGCAGGCTTACTGCGACACCACCACTTGCCGAATAACCTGAACCGACGTGGGAAGTTGCTGTTACACGCTCCACTTTGCAGAATTTCGACAAGACCTTACCGTGCTGAAACGAAACAAATGTCCAAGACCCGACGACCTTCGCCCATCTTTGCAGATAGATGCAGGCGCTTTTATTGACTAGACTTGCTGCTCTATTCGACACGATTTGGGATACTTAAGAGGTGCTTTCAGACTGGCGACTGTCAAATGTTATGCTCACCTTAAAAAGGATCAAGGGACTTTGTGCGAAAACTCTCAGAACGTCAATCTTCTCTCCATTGACTCCAAACTTCAGACGGTTACGATCCTTCGACGACTTACTGGTTGCGTCGAGAAATGAATCGTTAATGGCCATACTGGTTTCCGCACTGGTCAGGGTTGCATCCGCCACATATTTACCCTAAATCGAATGTCACAGCAGTTTTTCTTGACCTGAAAACCGCCTTCCTCTCCGTTGATCAAATCATCTTTTGATACTACCTACCTGTAAATAGCCTGCCAGATTAACTCCTTTCCATTCTGAAGGTCTACCGGAGATATCTCCTAATTTACCCAAGATAAGTAGGGTTTAGTAGTTTTCTCGTGTCTCTATTCTTTAGCTTCTGATCGAAATGACCACAAATGACTTCATTCTTTCAGGCACTTCTGCCAAGTGACCGGCTCACAAACCCTGAGTATTCGGACAACACAGCTCTCATTGAATCTGACGCAATTACATTGCAAACACTGCAAGAGAGAAGACTGGTGCGTTTCGCGTCGACACGTGTGGTACGCCAAGCTAAGCGCCCGCCGCTTGCGTCCGTGCGTACATGTGTGTGAACTCTAACTGTTGGCCGCCTACCATAGCTATCATTTGGCGATTTGGGTCCAGCGCCCATGTGACTCACGTCACTTTCGATTGCGCTGTGTACTTTTGTTCTTGCCGTTTACGAGAATAACCGTCTTACTACGCGGATGTGTTTTATGATTTAGTTTCGTCGGAACAATGTGATTTGAACCTTCAAAGTGAAAAGCATTGTTGAAGACGGGACTTATATGCCACCGGTTTTGTCTGTCACCGAACAACCACTAGAAGTGGTAAATTGATTCATTTGCCATCGTCGCCATTGCACCTTAACTGAGGATGAGAAACACATCTCAGTTATTGTGCAGCAATAAAAAAGATAAGATATATGAAAAAAGCGGGATATTCAACCTTATACAACACAAAAACTAAGAACAAGTAATTTAATTATAAGTACCATATTAACTATGGAGTATGAGATTGTGATTGGAGATGGAAGGTGAACGGCAGGAAGGACGCAGAAACTTACAACACAAACGCTATTGATGCCGACTCCTCGCCATGTCAACAAGTGTATCCAACCAAGACTGCCTTGCTGAACAACCCCCTCGTAATGCCAGCTGGATGGTTCGGGATTTCCCCATTCCTGCCAATGGCTGGACGGCAATGTTCCAGGTCTCTTCGCAGCCTCTGGAACCTACCGATGCTCGCCGGCATATTCCGACTGGAAGCGAACACAATGAAACTCACAAACAGCTCCGGGCAAAACTCCGTGCTAGGCTGAAGTGCGACCGCGAATCCTGGTGGTCTCATCGTACTTCAGAGATCGAAATGGCTGCTGCACTTGGTAACCATTGTAAATTATTCCGTCTGATACGGGAAACGGGCAACAGGTGACCTCGGGTTAGTGAGACTATACGTGACGAGAGTGGACAGCCTATCTACAACTTGTCAAAACGCTTGTAGCGTTGGGCTGAGCACTTTGAAAGTCAATTTAATCGGTCGGCATGGTTATATTTCTCGCCGAACACTGATCGTCCCGCTCCGTGGGCTGTTCCTTTGGATCCACCCTCTCGCTCAGAAGTCAAACGTGAGATCGGACTGTTGGTTACATAAAGCCGCGGGACCAGATGCTTTTACCCCAGCACACCTCAAGTTCGGGGAACCTGTTCTTGAGGATGATTTATACGAGTTACTAGTGAAACTGTGGGAGCAGAAAACTGTCCCAACCGACTGGATCCGCTCCGTCATGGTCACAATTTTCAGAGGAGGCTCACTATCGGATGGCAGTGGTCATAGAGGAATCAGCCAGATCTCTATCGTATCCAAATTGCTTGCCTCTGTCATGCTTCACAGAGTGACTGGCACTCGTGAAAGCCATATTCGTGAAGAGCAAGCCGGGTTTCGTCGACGTCGTGGCTGCATTGACCACATCTTCATTTTGCGTCAGTTGTTGGAGCACCGTCACATATATTGGCGGCCCACTGTTGTCGTGTTCCTCGATATCAAAGGTGCATTCGATTCGGCGGATAGACGTGCACTATGGGACCGTCTACTCAGGAAAGGTGTACCTGAGAAATATGTAAATATTATCGGAGAATTCTACGCGCGTGGCTCGGGCAGAGTGTGGGCTTACGGCAAGCTGTCGTCGCCCTTTAATGTCTCCAGCGGTGGGAGACAAGGATGCCCGCTGTCACCTTCCCTCTTCGACTTCGCTATTGATGAAGTCATGGAAATCGCGTTTACAAGACACAACTTAGAAGGTGTGGATCTGTTCCCATGGGAACGACTCTTGACTTCAAATATGCTGATGATATCGCCCTAATCTGTGACAGCTCACAAACGCGCTAAGCGGCACTGGACAGATTAGCACTGGCTGTCAGCCGCTTTGGGCTTTGCTTCGCACCCTCGGAGTGCAAAGCGTTCCTCCATGGTTGACCTGGACCGCATCATACGCTGACAATTGGTGGGGATCAGTTAGTCGTTCAAAAATTCAACTGCCTGGGACGGTGTATCACCGCCCGTGGGATTGAAGATGAGATCACGAACCGTATAGCAAAAGCTCGAGGCGCTTTTATTAACCTTCGCCACTTATGGCGCCGGCGCGACATCACTCTCGCCCTGAAAGGTAGTGTACAATGCGGTGGCACGTTCGACCCTACTGTGCGGTTATGAAAGCTAGCCCCTTAGATCAACGGATCTAAAGAGACTAGTTACGTTCGACCAACGGTGCCTTCGCAATTTAGCTCACATCTGGTGGAAACACCGCGTGAGCATCGAGCGGGTTCGACGCATTGTTTACCGCACAGGAAAAGGAAATGAACGGCTCAGCACCGTTATTTCACGCACCAGGTTCCGATTGCTCGGCCACGTGTTGCGCGTACCAGTCCAACGGCTCCCTCGACGTGCGTTGTTTGCGCGCCGGGGTGTGTATGTAAGAAGAGGAGGGGTGGCCAAGCGATGACTTGGTCGAGAAGAATGAAGGCGCTCACTTCGGAGCTGGCCTCCGTTGGAGCGTCTCGGCTCGCTGGTTGGGGTCCGAAAGACGATGAACACGTTTGGCTGGATACACTTGTTGACGTGGCGAGGAGCCGACCTCAGTGGATTTGGTGCTGTGAGTTTTTTGTCCCACCCCATCCGTCTTTGCCTCCCCCTCCAACCGCGATCTCATTATTTAGCCTTATATAATTTTGCATAATAATTCTTTTGCAGCATAGTAGCCAGCAGGTAGCTTACCGGAACGATACCCATCCGTTCCCGATAACTCAGCTGACTTGCACCTGTGCGTGTGTTTCCTTTCTTTTCTATGTATTGCGGCACATTAGCTGAGGTATTTCCCACTTCTAGCTAACGTGTATAATGATGATTAATGTTTTTGGTCGTGGTGGTTTTTCTCATGGCAAGATTCCTATCTAAAATAGCCACATATGTTTGCTTAACGTAACTATGAGGTGGCGGAAGTGACTCGCCACTGAATAAATCCACTGCCCTTTGCTTAACTCTGCTGAAGCATTATAGTTCAACCATACGACACTGAAACTGTGGAGGAAATTGGGTCTTTTGTTTGGTAAGCATCCAAACGAATGGCGTATGAACTGAGCAATCGGTCACCTGGTTCTAATGGACGGGATTCCTGAATGTTTTTTTCTGCCTTGCATGTAGGGTATTCAGCCAAAGACTAGGGGTGTTGTCCCGTAAAGCAACTCCCCACTTTCTGTTAGGGGCAACCGCGTAACATCTCGCACGCTGACCGAACCTTGGATCTCGGAACTAATACTACTATATCTCTGTCATCCGCTCTTGAGATTCTCACTGCTCACGCACCTCCATGATACGCCACTCATACTTCATCGTTCATTTATCTCCGAGCTACCTCTGACGACGGTCTCGCCCCTGTCTAAAGAGTTCGACCAGTGGCACTCCTTCGACCTCTATCTCTGTTTCATCTGGCAGTCTTCAACGTTACACTCCTTATGTAGATCGGGCAATAAGCCGGCCTAACTCGCAGCTTGGGTCCTTCGCTATTGATGTCTGTTGTACTTCCGAGATTCGGTTACAGGACTCCAGCACCGTAGTTAAGTTGATGTCCCTTGCTGATCTCGCAGCTAAATATTTTTTGCACCTGTCTGATGAGACAGAAGCAGCTGCAGCTCGTTTGGCTGGTGTTGGCATAGCATTGAGTGACAAAGCTGCGCCCAAGCTGTCCGATGTGTTCACGATCGACGGCCAACTCTGTGCGCTTCAAGTACAATGCTCATGCAGATCCAACAGACATTGTACAGAGAGGCGCGATTCATTTGTGATTTCGGCCGAGGTCCAACGGACTGCAGTTGTGCATCAGTTAAGAGAGACTTTTATCGCAGATCCCACCAGCTTTTGAGTAAAGCGGAGAAATCCGAGGTCCTCCTCTTGGCCGGAGACTTTAATGTACGGGTCGATCGCCTGCTGCCATGCGAACGTCATCTTGGTGGCCGTCATGCTCTTGTTGAGAGTCGCTATAATAATGAAGAGCGGATTCCCACATGTGTGGACAGGCGGCTGCTTATCGAGCGCACGAACTTCAGTCATATGAGGAAACTCACTGCCACTTGGTGTCCCCCTTTGCCAACACAAGCATGGTCACAAATTGATCTCTTTGTAATCAGCTTTAGATAGCTGGGTAACGTACGGGCTTGCAAATCGATTTGGTCCACTTACTTCAACTTACACCACACTGGTCTGTACGGACATCTGCATGTGCTTCAGTGGTTCCCCAAAATAAAAGCACCTTACGCTGAATGCCAACAGGCTAGCCAACCCCTCCATTCAACTGGCCTATCAATTCTCCTTATCAGATGCGCTCGCTAGTTCTCCACCTACAGATGTGGAACATCACCGGAATTTATTACAGAAGGCGCTTCGCCAATCATACGGTGGAGTCGTTGGGCGTTCTCTGGTAGCTTGAATTTCCGTTCTTTCTCTGGAATTTTTTGACGGTAGCCGAGCTATCCCAGCTGATTCAAGCTGAGATGAAGTCCGCCGCAACCTAAAACAAAAACAACTCAAGCTAAAATCAACGCAATGATCGCAAAACTTGGTGGTCTCAGTGCGCCTCGGAGATCGGGACAGTATCTCTCTCCGGGAATTTTCGCAAGCTTTTCTTAATCAATCTAACCACTGGCCACAGAAAACTTGGTTTCATTGAAGATATTTGCAAGGCTGATCGATCAACAATCACTAATTTGCTTAGTCGCATGGACCGCTGGGCTTAGCACTTTCACTCTCAATTTAGTTGGTCTCCTGGTTGCTTAACACTCATCTCTAATTGCGTGCCTTGGAACGTTTAAATGGAACCACCCACGCAAGCGAATGTCTATCTTGAGCTTCGTCATTTGAAACGATTCAAAGCTGCTGGCTTATATGGACATCTTCCGGAGCTGTTCAAGTGACGAGGCAACTGTCAACCAGTTAACAGCTCTCTTCTCCAAAATCTAGTGTGAATAAACGATTCCACCCTCTTGGGGCGAGTCGATTCTCGTATCCATCTTCAAGAAGGGTGCTCGTGCCTCATGCAACTAACCCAGAAGTACCAATCTAATATCCGTCGTCTCCAAATTGCTAACATTCATTCTACCGCGTAGGCCAACACCGATTCACGAACTACACTCCTGCGACAACAGGCTGGTTTCCGCCCCAGTTGTGGGTGTGTGAACCACATGTTTACGCTCCGCCAACACCTCGAGCAGCGTCAACTTTATCCCCAGCCTACCATTGCCGCACTTTTGGACATCCGAGCTGCGTTCGACTCCATCGATCGGTCTGATTTATGGCGTTGTCTGCAAAGGAATGGGGTACCCGAAACGAATACCGCCCTACTACGAGCTTTAGACAGAAATGTCTCTGGCACATTGAAGGCCTACGGTATGTTCTCTTCACCTTTTGCCGTCACTTGCGCTGTGCGACAGGGATGCTCTATGTCCCCGTTTCTCTTCAACTTTCCTATTGAAATGTCCTATTAAGCGTTCTTACAGGTCTCCAGGATTCTGGCGTAGGGCTTCATTCCGGCAAACGGGCGACTGACTTAGGCTATGCTGATGATATTGCCTTGCTCGGTGACGAACTACACATCATGCAGGTCGTTCTAAAATGCTTGGTGACTGATGCTGCCAACTATGGCATGACCTTCGCCCCCATCAGAAATGCGAGATCCTACTCCTGGATTGGCATCTACCTGCTCTCGTGCTGATGTTTTAAGGCGCGCAGCTTGAGTAGGTGGATAACTACACCCACCTTGGTAGATGGCACAATTATCGAAACCCTAATCAGCTTTTGCTGATCTGTGATAACTATGGTGTCGTCGTGACCTTTCACACTCAGTAAGCAGCAGGGCCTATAAAGCCTATATCCGTGCGGTCCTGTACAGAAGGGAGTTTTGATCGATCTGGGCAAAGAATTTACGTCGGGGTTCGGCCTTTGACAACGGTGTCTGCGGAGGATTGTTCGTGTGTGGCGAAAACAACTTTACGACGTCGATGTTAGATTTCGCGTCCTGGGTAATACGGACCTCCCTCTCGATAAGCTAAGATCGGTGCGCCAACTGAGATTGGTAGGTCAAGTCCACGCATGTCGGGCGAGCGTCTACCACGACTCGCTATTCGCTCACGCAAGGCCGCACTGGAAGTAATTGCGCGGTGGTCAACCTATCATAAGGTGACGAAACGTCACCGCGCTGACTTCCAGTCTAGTTACCGTTGATCCCGTATGTCTTCCGGCCTGTGGAGTCAGAGATGAAGAATCTCGCCGATTGGAGACTCTTGAGGACATTGCGCGTCATCGGGGCCAATGGAAGGTCTGCGTAAGTATATTCATTGATTCTACTGATCAACACCGTAATCACTAAAGTGACAAAATAGCCAAAGCGGTTTGTGAAAGACACGAAAGCTTTCCTTTATATTTTTCCATTTTGTGATCTTTGTATGTATAATGCGCATCCACTCCACGGTTTTCCGATGGCTTGATGTTCATCGTATTATATATATTTTATAGTCTGGCTGTCTGGAAGCACCTACCGGTGCCAAGTTCGAAGTGCGCGTTTTTATTCCTCTTGACTAATCACCACTTGACCTTTCCCTCTTTTCTTTCATCTACACCCGCGATCACGTAAATTGCGGGCATCGGTGTGCTTGCAAGCGCAATACGCAGTCCAGCCGTTGGTGCCTTTCGTGTGATATATCGCTACTGAGCGGTTCACCTGCTCTTCCTGGACCAAATACGCGAAGTCGGACACGCTCATTGTTCCAGCGGGGTTCTCACTAAACATGAGCAATGCTGCTAAGGCAGCGATTGTTAAGGTAGCTAGGCTCTTTATGTCTGTCGATCTGGTGGCTACATCATTGTGAAGTTACTTTGCATATCAGCACGTCCCTTGTGGCTATTCAGAGGCTCAACTATCTATAGCGACTGTGGGTATCAGCCTGTCATCAAACGGTAGGATGTGTAACGCCAAATCTGTTGCTCTATGGATTACATATATCACCAGTTTCCACTGAAAATATAAAACACCTAACTGTGTTTGATCACTGATGCTTGCGGATTATTGCTCTCGTGTGGTGGGAACACCGGACAGGCAATGCGGACGTCCACCACTAGGTTTATGACAAGAAACCTTATGGTGTCTTGCTGAACTGTTTGCTAAAGGTTAACGGCATATGTTGTCTTTATCATGTGTTCCGTATGCCCTCTGACCGCCTTTCTCGGCGTGCCTTATGAGGCTTCGTTGCTCCAAGTTAGGGGAGACCGTGAGTTGGCTAGTCTAAAGCATGACATTGATACATGACTGAAAGACTTGATCAGGCTGGTGAGTGTCGTATTTTTGGATGGGAGTCTCGGAATGGTCTACTCCAGTGTTTGGAGACTATCAAAATGGCACAGTCACGCAGTCAGTGGCCTACCTGTGTTCCTTTAATTTTTATCCCTTCCTAATTAGTTTAACGATCGTTTTCTGACCCTACTTTCTCCGTATTCTTTTTGCGTATAACTTCATCCTCTTACCGTTGTTATTATCCTTCTGGCAACGTGATTCAAGACAACTAGTTCAATCGCACACCGTTGTCCGGTCATAGTTATTCGAGTGAACTAACCTAAAAAAAGTGCTTTACTGTGACTCACATCTAACATTGATTCGCATCAGAACCTGTGAAGAGAAACTGTAGACCCTTGAAAAGCAACAAGCGTCCTGATTTGACTTCTCTAATGGAATGGAAGTAGAAACCGCTGCTGCTGTGCCTTAAACTCCATTTTTCCTGTTCTAACTGCCACCGTATTGATGGTGGAAAACGACAAATGTCGCGAGTTATTTACAACTTTTAAGTTCACATTTAATAATAGTCATTGTAAGCGACAGAATCGCTTTGGGGCTCGAGTGACACGTAAAAACTCCTGGTCCAAGCAAAAATGGAAGCCGAGACGTCAACTACGGCACTATTCAAATATCAATGAAAATACAGTAAATAAATAAATGATTTATTCTCGATGATGCCAGACGCCTTAAAAGGCACGATCACGATAATACAAACGCGTAACGTCAGTAATGGTACAGAAATGTTGCAACTTAACCAGTACATACTGGATATATGTGTGCATGTGCGTGCAGTATGTACACGGGTTCATGTGTAAGCCACCATGTTGAGTGAATTTGTTACTATTATTGTGCATTTGTGGGTTTGTTCGGTAAATTCGCCAATATAGGAATGGCTCAGATGAAATCTTTGAATTTCGCGAAATGGGTAAGGTCCTTCGGTATGGCAAATGGCAATGACTTTATTTAGTGGCTAGTCATATCCGCCACGTCCCAGTGTTGTTAAGCAGACATAGGTGGCTTTTTATAGGTAGAACGCTCCCAGGCAAAAACCCACCACGTCCTGGAACACTGTCGCCGAACTATTAGCTGGAGCGGGATTAACCCGAACCACCCGGCTGGCACCACGTGGAGTTGTTCGGCTAGCCAACCAATACATACATACCTCGACAAATACCCGATCAGCTCCGAAACAACCGATCTTCACAATGTCCAAAGGGATTGCAAGCGGTACTTGCCACCGCACATAAAGAGTCACACGATACCGAGTCCACGATCGGACTATGACCTTTGTTTTATTAGGTCCGTTAACCCTTGGTTCTTTGGTTCGCTATACAGTGTGGGAAATGGAACGCGCTGGGCTGGGCTTTTGGAGTGGCTTGGCTCAGTCAACCAGTGGGGGGTGGGAGGGACATGGAGGTGCGTGCCCCTGGGGCGGAAGGATGATTCAAGTCTGAGATTTGTGTGGGTGGGGTGGTCTCGACGGGTTGCACAGTGTGAGCGTACGGTCTCCACAGTGAGAAGTGAAGTGAAGTAGTGGCAACATCGATATGAGTTCACATGTGGGATACTCGGTAAGCCGACGCTCATCCCAGTTGGGGCAGGCCCCTGCTTTGGTCATCCAGACTGAGATCCCGACATGCGGTTTGCTACTTACATAATAGTTATGTCGGTTGGCATGTAACCATGGCACATAAACTGGGTGAGCGGATAGGTGGTAGGAGTCAAGAATTAAATCATGTTATTCATCTTGCGAATTACATAACACTTATGTCGGGAAGGCATGTAGCCATGGGGCATAGAGTGGGCAAACAAGTTATTGATGGGAATCCAGAGTTATATAGTGTCATACTCCAGCTTGTGAATTGCGCTTACAGTCAACACCGTTGCAGTTACCGGAGTAGAGAGACCTGTTACTTGTTTCCATCGAGGAATTCATTGTACACTGAGGATATTAGCCTTATCTTAACTTCCGAGGGACGCTATACGTGAAACTCGGTTGAGAATGTGTTGGACAGCTTTGGCCCGCACAAAACCATTGATGGCAGGATATCGTCTACGTTCCCACGCTAAAAGCTGCACCATTTTGGGCCAAGTTAGGGAATTTGTTACCCATATACATTTCAAGGAACCTGGATCACCCTTACTTATCGAGAACGCCGTCACAACCGTCATCTGTTGTGCGCACTCGGATGTATTGCTACGTCACTCTTGCGGACTGCTGCACGGAGCTCTAATAATAACATAAGCAACACAGCGTATGCTATGTCAGGGAAGCGATTTCTCTTTTGAGTCATCAATCTGTGTGTCTTAATATTTGGGAATGGCCACGCTCGTTTCCTACAGTGATGATCTGAAGACCACTCCTGGTTTCTTGTGAATTCACAATGCACTGAACTATAAGTGACGCTCTATCTGCTACGATCAGCCGTTAACATGCGTACGTTGTAGGTGGACACTGCTCAGATCGTTGGAGTGGTCGATTATGCCCGGTCGTTTTCACAATTTTGAAATTTGATACATTTAGTTAGTTCTTGGATTGGTATTTTCACCTTTCACAGGAACACATAGCTGGACGATGGGAAACAGTAAGCCACAATCATAACCGTGCCGCTGCACTACTGACCGACTATCTACTTATGGACCGTCATTGTGTGTCAGTTGGCCTGTCAAGCAGATTATCAACCGAATAAGACTGACTAGGCCAAGGAGTACTTGTCATGATGCCCCTTCGGTTGTTGTCTGACAGACAAAGCTGTGGGGTCTTAACATCTTCAGTTCGCGGCGTACACACTCGATTCCACCTTGGTAATATGTCGGACTTCCAATTCCACTCTCCTTTTTGCAACACAAAATTGCTATACTACTTTCATTCCTACTCATAACCCAACTGCTATGCTGTTTCCACCCCAGAGTAGATTAGTGTCCTGCTTGTATACTAATGCACAAGACCTTATTAGTAACTTTTTTCGAACACCGTCATCTTCAAAGTTCAGAGCATCGAGAAATCACAGTGCATATCGAAACGTGGTTGAACTGTGAGATTACCGACCTTGAGATCACTCTACCCGGTATGTCAATTCTCCGAAACAACTGAACTGGTAGGGGAGAGGGTGTGCTCATTTATTACACAACACACAGCTGTGAATTCATAGATGATCCCCAAACGAGCTGCTATTCAAAGTGAACAAGTGCAGCGTTGTTCACATTCGCCTAGACACGATTATCTCTACAAACTTGGAGCGCAAGATCTGCAAAGAAGCTCTCAGGAACGTGACCTCGGTGTGGTGGTACAGGATAACCTCAGTTGTTCCAGATAGTCAGAATATGCTTCAAATAGGGATAACCGATATGTTAGTCTCTTGCGGAGGACATTCTGGAGTTTGGATGCATCCAGCTTCTCTCCGATGTTCAAAGCCTACGTGCGTCCCCACGTCGAATACGGAATCCAGGCTTGGCATCCTTGACTAAAGTGTGACTTTGCAGCGCTTGAAACTGCCCAACGTCGAGCAATGACATTTGTCAGGGGTTATGCAACCTTCAGTAGCAACCAGGACTGAAGAGACCCGGAGTGTTCAGTGGACCCTACCGGTGGCTACGTGAAGACCTCATATTAGTTTACCAAATGGTGAGCGACCCCCACTCGCGTATGCCGTCACCTACTGAAACTCAGTCCGAAAATCGTAATCAAAGGCCTGAAGCGGAGTTGACAATGCAGTCGTCTAGATTGTCGACAAACTTGTTTATCCAGGTCTACCAACCGTAGAACGCCCTTCCAAACTCAGTTGTCTGTGGCCCCACTTTAGTTGTTTTTATAGAACTAATAGACATAGAATTGCACGCCCTACACTTTGTTACATGAACGGATATGCTGGATCTATTCAGTCTAACTAACCTCTTTGTAATTGTCACCTATAATGACTCACGTAAATCTGTGCCGAGGGGTGAGCGATGAATATTAAACTTAACAACTTATTATTCCGTTTTGCCTGGTACTAACTCCCACAACCCTCCTTCTATACGCCATTAGCCTATCGCTTTACTGATGTGATTTTTAGTTGGTCCATTCAGGTAGTAGTCGAAGTTCAATTTCTTCTATTATCAACCTACGAGACATGTTAATCCTATGCTGTTTACCCGTCATAAACTATTGTTCCAAACCTTGTTCTTTTTGAAGCTTGGTCAATCGCGACTTTCAGCTTCTCCAGAAAACATCGACAACGATCAGGCTCAACCTGTTCCGCATCGTACACCCCTCGAAGTTCCGTTATCGAATTCTATGCGCATCACGAGTCCCATCAACTTCTCTGCTATCGGTAGACAGTTGGAATATTTATTTCCGCAAATGACGGTTGAAGCTAGTCTGAAACTAAGTTGTGAATTTTGCAACTGAGACAAATGAGGCGGATTCTTTTATCCAAGTCAAGCCGTACTTTGAATAACGATGTACCATGTGCGAATGGTCAGTTCGGACGAGACTGCGTTAGCTTGATGAGACGCGCAGTGTTGGTTAGTGTCTCAGTGTTTGCAAAGCGATCCGGCGATGGCAAGGATTGCAATAGTACGAGGCCCCGCGTTGGTTCCATGCCCCCCGTTGTAACATGGTCCCGCATTGATTACATCGAAAGCATGCTCCGTGAAATACCTGTCCGTCAGCTTCGCATCGCTCCGCTGGATAGGCTGGTTGCCCACATGCACCGCAGAAAAGCACGCCGAGTGTTTGACCAACGCAGGCGGATTCAAAAAGGCTGACTGCTGCTTGTGGAGTGATTATCCGTTCACCCGATTCAACTGCATCCCTTTTTGCGTGTTCCGGCGCATTATGGTCTTCCGATTGCGTCTGTGTTGTCGAATGTTGTGAAACTGGCACAACATTTCCTTCGCCTCCACTTTCCCATTTTCGACCTACCACATCTGATCGCGATGGTTTCACACTGCATCGTCGCGTTCCATCCTTCTCAATTACTGGTACTTCCATGTATTTGGCTAGTGGAATATGTAGTAAAGTATTGTTTTCACTGTCTAAATCAGCACATGGCAGTGATTCATTCTTTGCTGTTTGATCCCTTTCCACGGATAGCAATTGTGATTCCTTTTTGCTCTCAGATTCACTCAAAGATAGAAAGTCGTCTGATATTGTCGTCGACGGGCGGTTCGCCAGCGATGTTATCGCGGACGGGTGTCGTTGTTCTTCGAGGGTCTGACTCTCTAGATTAAGTTCTTTTGCACTGGGTGTGTCTGTCCTGCTCGGTGCACCCACCATTGAATCGTCAGTCTCCTCGATGCCGTCCTCTTCCCCGCCTTCCTCTTCCTCAGAACTATCTCTCGATGAATCCTTTTTCGTACGTATACTTGTATCGCTTGCATCGTTTATTGTCCTGATATCCCCCTCTCTTTGTCCTAGTGCATCGTAGTCCGATATCTTCTGCATCATTTCTTCCATCCTGCTATTCCACGTTTCGGCATCCTTTTCCTGGCTCGTTGCGCCCCTTGTACGCCAGCTGTCATCCAAAATGCTGCGCACCTGATCATCCGGGTACTTCGCAAATGGAAGTTCTCTAGCCGCCTCTAAACGAAATTTCTTCTCCTTCATAGTCCTTGTGGGTAATATTTGAAATATGCGTTTAAAACTGTCATAATGCATCCGGGCACACGGCAGTTCACGGAGGAGACCCAGAGTGGAATTCAATGAGTTGGGAGATGGGAATCGATCTTGGCCAAACCATTTGTTGGCAGTTCTTCGGCGACGCCTATTCCTACGCTTGCCTTGTGGCGGTTGATCACCTGCCACTCCGCTTATTGCTACGGGCTCGTTTGAATTTGATCTTGGAGCCAGCGATAAATTCCGCGTAATGCTGCTCACTTGGTACCATCCGGTAGGCTGCTGCTTAACAATCAACTTTTTCTTTCTTTGCTGTGAACGACTGCTACTGATGGAATGAAATCTTCGCTTTTGGGACACCGACCGCTCGGTTTCTCGAAAGGATTTTTGTTGGTACCTGGCGCGTGATTGGTTCGGTCGAGGAGGTTTACTACATGAACCAGTACTATTGTTCGGGCTTTTTAAGGTAGTGTCATTGGAACAGATAGAATTCCGGTAGAGACAGTAGCCCTCTAGTGGTATGAATTCCGAGGCCATCTTTCCCCTCTACCCACTAGTGTTCAGCTGATCAGATAGATCAATAGCATGTTCAAATCTGCTGTGACTTATCGATCTAGTGGTTTCTGTTTCTGCATATCTCCATTACATAATCCAGCTGCAATTTCTATTAACTCCGAAATACTGACATGCTCGAATCAAAATCACTTTCGGACTTTCTATGGTATGAAAGGATCAGATCCTCAAGTATACATTTGGGTCGAGTAGTCTCCGCTCGGTCTCGGATCACTAACTGTTCTGTGCCGATGTAATACATACCGCTTCTTGAATATACCTTTGGGATATCCTTCTCTTCATATACTCGACACCGCGATTATTTTTCATGATTTCGCCAGCCTATGAAGCCTGTTCAGAGCCAGACACGATTCATTTCCTGCACTGATTTGCCATCTCATTCTGGAGAGATGACTATTGATCACTGCGGCAGTTCCATCGGTCCCGTTTTATTACCGCACCTTGTTCGCTATCCTTCTTGTTAGTTTTGAAGTATTGCAATTTGATCTTTACGCTGTATTAACTTTGGAATTAAGATAGAGAAGACAGTGCCCTCTTCTGCTTGGCATCACATGTTATGCAATGTCCGTGGAGGAGTTGGTCTCACTTTACCATGTTTTCCTACCGCGGCTTGTTTATTTATGCTACCTGCATGGAAAAGGATATCCAACTAAACGTTTTCTACCCGTGTACGCAGGGATCGTTGCCTCACATGGACATAGGAAAGCCTACGCTCCCCAGTTGGCCAATGGTCAATAGTATATTGCGGGTTAAAGAAGTCGAAGCTTGACATGTCCCGCCGGATGATCGGTTAGGGGTGAGCAAAATAAAGGCAAAAATGGTAATAGGAAGTATTGAACAACGGCAAGTTGTGGACTTGCTGATTACAGCGTTCCCGTACGTTTTTATGTACCATCCAAGGTTATCGTCTGTGGTTTCCGGACAAAAATCTAGGTGGGTTGGTTAGTTTTTGTTTCCCTGCTGTTTGTATGGGTCGTTTTGATTACGTGATATGGTGTTGTATGCTGTCATTTTACATGAACTGAGTAATTTATGCAGCGATTAAAGTAAACGTGATCTGTGGCTCTCTCTACCACTGTAAATGTATTGCCTATTGTCAGACCTCGTAGTCTGTGATCCAAGAAAGTACAGGGCAGCGAAGAGGAAAGTGTATATCGAGTTACCTTTCAAAGGTGATTTATCCATGCTGAAGATAACTAAGCGTATAATTTCGGCCACCCAAGGAACTTACTATGCTGCACAAGTAGTCCTCATCAACCGAACCTGAAATTTGCCCATACCAACGAAGGAAGGTCAGCCTATTAGGGCTAACTCACACTGTGTGTATCAATTTGCATTTGATTGCGGAGACAGTTACGTAGGCAGAACTACTAGAACGCTGCACAAAGGAACAATTACCAACATGGGTTCAACGTGAAGTTGCTCAGATTGCCTACCCTCGTCAAATTCCATGTTCTCGCAGACCGCCGGCTTCCCCGATAGGTAAACACCTATTAGACTCGAATCACCAGATAGAGTTGGGCTCAGTGTTTAAAGTAGTGTTACGTCACACTAATTCCCGCTTCCTTCGGTTTGCTGAGGCTGTCGCTATAAGCCGGATAAATCCAACCTTCTGTGTTCAGAAACGATTATTTGTTAGCTAAAAGCTGCTTTGGGCGTATCTGTGAACTTCCGTTATTCGTTCTGCACCTCATGCTTGTCTGGTTGCATACACTGTTAGCTATACCTATGCGTATCGGTTATTGTTAATGGTACTGAAGAGACAATACCAAATGCATGCATCTAGCAGCCTTCGTCTTCTTTCCGTGCTTTCGAAATTGTTGAACGGAACTAACTGCTTTAAATGAATGCTGAATAATTCGATGTCGTCGTGCTCGCCAGAGACTTCAATGAACCAGTCGGCCGTCTGCTGTCATGCGAATTTCATCTTGGTGGCCGCCCAGTCAACAGACAATAGACTTCTTACCTCATGTGAGGACAACCTAATTTGTAGTGGAAAGGCCAAACGAGAAGGGCTTAACTACATAAAAGAACTCCCAGTCTATAAAGTAAGAATGCTGGACCTGACCTTCGGTAAAGCACGATCCTCGGTAGGTCGTCAATTAGTCGCACAATCCGGTCGGAAGACGAAACAGTCGGCACAATAATTCGACGCGTTAGATCAGAGGATCGATGAAGGAGGCTAGCAGACCGACGACGATTAACAGCACAACACGCGTTGCCGAAACCAGAAGACAAATCGAAACCCTTAAAAGTCCTTTATCGGTTGTTGGTCAGTTAAAACAAAACTGTACAATAATAATGGAAATGGGAATAGGAGGGTACGATTGAGAAGAGGTATGTACAATCGCTACAGAACTCACCCCCTACAGCTTGAGTCGCTGGGACGAATGCTTGATACTTGTGCGTCATTTATCGTAGTCCGCAAAGGAGAAGAACTGTATGGCCGAAGCTTGTTCGATAATGCGATTTCGAGTTTGTGTCGTGAGATGCTTTGGGTGTAGAAGAGGGAACAGTGGTGTCACACATGGACTGAGTAGGTGGGACTGGGTAGGTGGACTGCTCCGTGTTACGAATGTCCGGGGGTTTCGCTTGTGCTCGCGTCTCGATATAAGCCGGCTTCAAGCGGTCAATACTCACAGTATCCTGATTACCATTTCTATCCAGCACGAAGTACTTCTCTTTCCGTGCAATAACCTTAAAGGGGTCCTCGTAAGGCGGTGTCAGAGGTTTACGGACGGAATCGACACACAGGAGAACGTAGGGGCAAGTGTGTAAATCCGGGTGTACCTGGTGGTGTTGGACGAATTGTACTAAAGTGTTGCCTCAGGTGTGTGAGGTACGATGTCGGATCAACGTCTCCAATAACCCTTGTCTAGCACCACTTCTCCAGGAAGTCTGAGAGTAGTGCTAAAGACCAACTCAACGGGACAACAGCCAATGTCTTCTTTAGTGGTGTAACGAATACTAAGCAAGGTAATCGGTAGACGTTCTAACCGTTGTGTGTTCGACTGCGAAGCAGTAATTGTGGCTTTAAGTTGGCGATGGAAACGTTCAACGATGCCATTGGCAGCTGGGTGATAGGCGGTAGTCCGTAGGTGAGAACAAGCGAGCAAGCGGTTCATGTCACGAAACAAAGCCGAATTGAGTTGGGATCCTCCATCGGTAGTAATAATGGCTGGCGTGCCAGAGACGGTAATTCAATTCTCAATGAATGTTCGCGCCACAGTTTCGGTAGAAGCATCACGTAAAGGCACGGCAAGTGGCCAACGCGTATAACGGTCAACACATGTCAATAAGTAGACATAACCTTTGGATGGAGGCAAGGGTTCAACGATGTCAACATGAACATGTTTGAAACGAGCGTCGGGAAGAGCAAACGTGCCGGGGACGGCGATCGGTGGATCTTGCTGGTTTGGCAATTGCTACAGCGTTTGGCCCACTGCTGGATCTCGAAGCGCATGTTATACCAAATGAAGCGATCAGTAATCAGCTTGGCGGTGGCTCGGGTGTGAGGTTCTAAGCAGGTGGTCAAAGACCACTCGGTGGTATTGCTAAGGGACAAAAGGCGTGGGCTTGCCGGTAGGAAAATCACAATAAATATTGGAGTCTGAGTTAAGAATTGGCAACTGTGATATTTTGATCGATGAATTTGATCTAGTTGCAAAAGCTCAAGGTCTCCTTCCCGAGGGGCTGCTATGTCTTCTAAGTTAATCATCTGCCGTAAAACTTCATGAAGACGTATACGCGACTTGGCATCGGCGACAACGTTATTGGCAGCATCAACATGGCGAATGTCGGTCGGAAACTGTGAGATATAATCCAAATGATGAATTTCTCTGGGGGAGAAACGGTCGGATGAACCACGGAAAGCAAAAGCAAGTGGTTTATTGTCTGTAAGAATGCTAAACGTGCAACCTTCAAGCAGGTGCCGAAAATGTTTGACAGCGAGGTAGATAGTTGAAAGTTTTCTACCAAAAGTGCTGTATCGCGGCTGTGCTGGCTGAAGTTTGCGATGGAAAATGGATAGCGGCTCAGCTTGACCGTTGATTACCTGCCGGAGAATAGTCCCAACGGTGGTTTGAGATCTATCAGTCTTGCGGATGCGAGTGGTGTCAACATCATTCCTCAAATGACTAAGCGCAGTAGCGTTGGACGACGCGTGCTTGGTCTTGTCGGATGCATCGATAGCTACTTGATTGGGCTCGAATTTTCGTGACCTGCCTTTGAGTAAGTCGGTCAATGGCTGGAGTAGCCCAGAGCAATCTGGTATGAAACGGCTGTAGTAATTCAGCATGCTGACAAAACGACGGAGATTTTTGTAGGATTGCGGCATGGGGTAATCTGCAACCGCTTGTGTCTTCTCGGGGAGTGGACGAATGCTGTTGGAATCAATTTGGTGGCGCAAAAAATCAACAGAACTTTGACCAAAAATATATTTTTCGACATTGATCATAACGCGGTACTGAGCCAAGCGTTCGTAGATTGAGCGAACATGTGACAGATGCTCATCATGAATGGAAATGGCCACACGAGAATATCGTCAATGTAGACGTAGACGAAGTCGAGCATTCTAAGGTCATCATTCATTATACACGTTAGCTAGAGGTGGGAAACACCTCAGTTACTGTGCCGCAACACATAAAGAAAAAAGCAGAAAAAACGCCAAAGGCTCAAGCCAGCTGAGTTACCGGTAACTGATGGGTATCGTTCCGGTAAGCTACCAGCCGGCTAATATGCAGTAAAAATTTGTTATGTAAAATTATATAAGGCTAAATAGTGAGACAGTGGTTGGAGGGGGATGCTAAGTGGGATGGGGCGGGACATAAAAGCTCACAGCACCAAATCCACTGAGGTCGGCTCCTCGCCACGTCAACAAGTGTATCCAGCCAAACGTGTTCATCGTCTTTCGGACCCCAACCATCGAGCCGAGACGCTCCAACGGAGGCCAGCTCTGAAGTGAGCGCCTTCATTCTTCTCGACCAAGTCATCGCTTGGCCACCCCTCCTCTTCTTACATACACACCCCCGGCGCGCAAACAACGCACGTCGCTGGAGCCGTTGGACTGACATTCCTTACACCTCGCCGAGCAATCGGAGCCTGGTGCGTGAAATAACGGTGCTGAGCCGTTCATTTTCTTTTCCTGTGCGGTAAACAAGGCGTCGAACCCACTCGATGCTCACGCGGTGTTTCCACCAGATGTGATCCAAATTACGAAGGCACCGTTGGTCGAACGTAACTAGCCTCTTTAGATCTGTTGATCTAAGGGGCTAGGATTCATATCCGTACAGTAGAGTCGTACGTGCCACTGCATTGTACACTCTACCTATCAGGGCGAGAGTGATGTCGCGCCGGCGCCATAAGTGGCGAAGGTTAATAAAAGCGCCTCGAGCTTTCGCTATACGGTTCGTGATCTTATCTTCAATCCCACGGGCGGTGATACAACTTCCCAGGTAGTTAAATTTTTGAACGACTGACTGATCCCCACCAAGTGTCAGCGTAGGAGGCGGTCCAGGTCAACCATGGAGGAACACTTTGCACTCCGAGGGTGCGAAGCAAAGCCCAAAGCGACTGACAGCCAGTGCTAATCTGTCCAGTGCCGCTTAGCGCGTTTGTGAGCTGTCACAGGTTAGGGCAATATCATCAGCATATTTGAAGTAAAGAAGTCGTTCCCATGGGAACAAATACACACCTTCTAAGTCGTGTTCTGTAAACGCGATTTCCATGACTTCATCAATAGCGAAATTGAAGAGGGAAGGTGACAGCGCGCATCCTTGTCTCACACCGCTGAAAACATTGAAGGGCGACGACAGGTTTGCGTAAGCCCTCACTCTGCCCGAGCTACGCGCGTATAATGCTCGGATAATATTTACATATTTCTCAGGTACACCTTTCCTGAGTAGACGGTCCCATAGTGCACGTCTATCCACCGAATCGAATGCACCTTTGATATCGAGGAACACGACAACAGTGGGCCGCCAATATATGTGACGGTGCTCCAACAACTGACGCAAAATGCAGATGTGGTCAATGCAGCCACGACGTCGACGAAACCCGGCTTGCTCTTCACGAATATGGCTTTCACGAGTGCCAGTCACTCTGTGAAGCATGACAGAGGCAAGCAATTTGGATACGATGGAGATCAGACTGATTCTTCTATGACTGCTGCAATCCGATAGTGAGCCTCCTCTGAAAATTGTGACTATGACGGAGCGGATGCAGTCAGTTGGGACAGTTTTCTGCTCCCACAGTTTCACTAGTAACTCGTATAAATCATCCTCAAGAGCAGGTTCCCCGAACTTGAGGTGTGCTGGGGTAAAATCATCTGATCCCGCTGCTTTATGTAACCAACAGTCCGATCTCACGTTTGACTTCTGAGTGAGAGGGTGGCTCCAAAGGAACAGCCCACGGAGCGGGGCGATCAGTGGTCGGCGAGAAATATAACCATTCCGACCGATTAAATTGCCTTTCAAAGTGCTCAGCCCAACGTTCCAAGGGTTTTGACAAGTTGTGGATAGGCTATGCACTCTCGTCACGTATAGTTTCATTAACCCCAGGTCTTCTGCTGCCCGTTTTCCATATTAAACGGAATAATTTACCATGGTTACCAAGTGCAGCAGCCATTTCGATCTCTGAAGCACGATGAGACCACCAGGATTCGCGGTCTCACTTCAGACTAGAACGGAGCTTTGCCCGGAGCTCTTTGTGAGCTTCATCGTGTTCGCTTCCAGTCGGAATATGCCGGCGAGCATCGATAAGTCCCAGAGGCTGCGAAGAGACCCAATGTCCATGTTGGCGATTAGACATACCACATGAGGATTTTCCTGCTGCTAGTAAGGTGTGGTGAATATGGGACCAGTGAGGGCTTATTATATATTTATTCACAGTCTGTTAACAGACATTGTGCCATCAGAACCATGGCAGAAGAAAAAAGTGAAGAAGATGGGGACACTTATGCGATTAAAAATATGGGAAACGAATTTTTTTGGGTTTTACACACGCCATTTTGTATTTTTTGTTTTGTTTTGTGTGTTTTTGTGTGTATCAAAGGGCTTATTCAACTAGTATGATAGCGTACTTAGGCATTCAGAACATCTGGCTTCCCTACTTGGCTGGTGTCAGTGCTGTCACAATGTCCTCTTGGGGGTCCCTCAAAGCGTATCCGCTGGTAGGCACATACAAGTGCATGGTCAGTGTCTACACATGTGCTGCAAATCGAGCGACGGTTTTGGTCGCAGCCTCTCCAACGGTAACTTATCGCAATGTGATCGATTTTCGTCCATAGCTGTTTCGAGGCTGGTGGGCGCCAAGTCACCCTCCGGCGGGTGCTGTGTCGGAAATTAGTGCTCGCAAGAAATAAGCGACCATCTTCACACAAAACGTAGTAACCGCTCACCGTTATCCTTACGGGAGCCTACACCATGTTGGCCGCCCAGATGCAGCTCATCTGTGGATAATTTTCCAACTTGAGCGTTCAGATCCCCCGCCAGCACTACAGTGTCTGTGCTTCTTATGTGGCGAAGGAACTCATTCAGTTGACGATAGAAGTCATCTTTTGCCGAGTCACTGCTGTGGTTTGTGAGTGCATAGGCGGCGATTACGAATAGACACCTGTTGGTTCCACGCGACTTTGAAGCTTTGAACGAGCAAGCCAATCGGACCGCACACATCCGGCTACTGATTAGGATCCAATCAACCAGAGCAGCTTCAGCCCGGGGACTCAGGGCAATACCAACACCGGCACGGCCGGTACTCGAAGCTGCATCTTCACCAGATAGGCGCAATGAGAAAGTGCTGCTAGTGTCAGTTGAATGGGATCGCAGAGTGAGCACATAGCTCGAGTCTTGCAGGCGGGTCTCCGATAAGCAGCAGATATCGATCGAGAGGGTCTCTAATATTCGGGCGTGCTGCCTCTAAGGACTCGATCGATAAAACTTTGGAAATTCTGTGAGGCATTCCGTAGACCAAATGGCATGCGATTGAATTTTTAATGACCAAATGGTGTGGTTATGGAGATCTTCGGAATATCGTCAGGCGCAAACAGAATTTGGTAGTATGCACGCGCCAAGTCAATCTTGGAGAAAATTGTTCTTTCATATTAACCACTTGAAAAATCATGGATGTGTGGAATTGGATATCTATCGGGGACGGTGGAATTTTTTAGTGCCCGGTAATCTCCGCAAGGTCTCCAGTCGCCACTAAACTTTTTGGGAACAAAATGAAGCTGGAAGGACTATGGTCTATTGGAAAGACAAACGAGACCGAGACGGAGCACATGTTCGAACTCCCTGTTGGCAGTAGCGAGCTTGTCTGGAGGTAATCGTCAATGTCGGGCGGTTACTGGCGGTCCACGTGTTAAGATGTGTTGCGTAATTTCGTGCTTAAGCTCAGGTAAGTCATTAGACGATTGATAAAGTGCAGGAAACTGCAGCGATAGTTTGGTGAACACATTGTCGGCGGGCAATGCCAAGCGAAGACCGATCGAAGTGACTTTACCAGAAACGGACAAGGATGTCAAACTATCGCATAGTTTACGGTTACGCTAATCCACCATCAAGCCGAACTTGGTGAGGAAATCAACACGAAGGATGGGGCGTTGGACGTCAGCAATGAAAAAACAAAGGGCAAACTTCAGCGAAGACCAAGCTAGAGAGTCAGCATTTTCTGGCCTTATGTATGGATTTTTGTATTGTTCGCAGCCTGCAATTTCAGCCCGGTTGAAATAGGTTGCGTTTTTCCGCAGCACGAGGAATAACGCTTACCTCGGCACCGGTGTCAACCAAGAAGTACGAATTGGTTGAGGAATCGTAGACGTTAAGTAGGCGTTAAGTAGGCGACGTTAAGTAGGCAACTATAAATTGGCCAGACACAGCTATCGCCATCACTGGCTGGCGTGAAGGTTTCCCTGCTGCGGTTTGTGGAATGCCGGGTGGTTACAACCAGGTTTTGACAATTCCTTGCATTATCGCCAAAACGGTGATGGTACCAACATAATTGACGTGTCGAACTTCTATGGGGACTACGTCTACTTCGAGCGGAACGTCTATGACTTCTACCACGCTAGCGATTAATGCTCGAGATAGCGAGCTCCAGCTATGATAACCCCTCGGAAATGACTTCAATCGGGTCAGTCTTAACATCGGCGTTAGCGGTCGACTCAACTGAGTGACATGCTGCGTTTTTATGAAAGCATTCATGAACTTTTTCTGCTGTCTCGATCAGCTTGTCCAAAGCCAAATCATCTGCGAACACAGTAAGAAGAGTTGTGTTCGTTGGAAGACATATCGTCCAGAGCTGTCGCAGAATTGTGTCATCGATCTTAGAGGAACCGACCAACGTGCGCATGTCCCTGGGGAGTGGCGACGTCGTGCGATCGCCTAGTTCGACACCGGAAAGTAACTGCTGGAGTCTAGCTTCATCGGAAGCCGTGGTGTGCTTCAAAACGGCGGCTTTAAGCTTATCGTAAGGTGCGTCAGCCGGAATCGGATCGAGCAAATATATAAGAGAAGTTGCGGTGTGGGTAGGAAACTGGGCAGTGACATGTGCGAACATTAATGACTGCGAAGTACTACGGCGTATGCGAAAAAGAGCTTCCAATTGTAAAAACCACAAGTGAGGATTAGATGAATCAAAGACAGGTAAGGAGAGACCAACCAAACTTTCTGAATTGTCAGTGCAGGAAACGTGGTCCGACATAGTAAAGGCACAAAAAAGGAGTTCTGAGCTTTCAAAAAAAAGAAATCGGGGTCTCCAAATATGTAGTGGAAAGACCAAACGAGAAGGGCTTAACTACATAAAAGAACTCCCAGTCTATAAAGTAAGAATGCTGAACCTGACCTTCGGTAAAGCACGATCCTCGGTAGGTCGTCAATTAGTCGCACAATCCGGTCGGAAGACGAAACAGTCGGCACAATAATTCGACGCGTTAGATCAGAGGATCGATGAAGGAGGCTAGCAGACCGACGACGATTAACAGCACAACACGCGTTGCCGAAACCAGAAGACAAATCGAAACCCTTAAAAGTCCTTTATCGGTTGTTGGCCAGTTAAAACAAAACTGTACAATAATAATGGAAATGGGCATAGGAAGGTACAATTGTAAGCACGCACCGACACATGGCGATCCAATTTACCAACTAAAACGTGGTCAACTATTGATCACATTGTGAGCAGCTTCAGATAGCAAGGCAGTGTACTGGACTGCAAATCAATTTGGTCCGCCTACCTCGACTCACACCACGCTCTCGTCTGTGCGGACATCTGCACGCGCTTCAGTGGTTCCTCATAAGCAAAGCATTGCAAGCTGGATACCAGCGGGCAGGCTAACTCCTACATTCAGCTAACCTTCCGATTCTCATCAGCAGATGAACTCGCTAGTGCTCCACCTATAGATATCGAACATCACTGGAATTTCCTTCAGAATGTGCTACTTCCTTCCGGTCAGTCATACTGTGGAATCATTGTGCGCCCTCAGAAAGGCTGGATCTCTGCTCGCTCTCTTGAATTATTCGACTGACATCGAAGTATCTCAGCTGATTCTTGTTGCCGTAACCATATCTAGCAACTCATTCAAAACCTGTTAAGTTCGCGAACCTTCGTGGCATCAGCGCGCTTCAATGATGGAGAAAGTAGCTCACTATGGGAACTATCGTGAGCTTTTCCAGATCTCTCGAACCACCGGCCACAGAAGGCCCAACCTTTATGTAGCTATTAGTGGTCTTGAATCATCAATCATCAACTTGGGTAGGCGCATGGACCGCTTTCAATTCAGTTGGCTTTCGTGGAGAATCGGATTGCAGCATTGGGAATCAGACACGCTTTTGGTCCTGGACTTAGGTAATCGAGTCACTCCACGGAGCACTGACCCGGAATGGACAGCGCATGGCACGATGTCAGCTGATCGACTGAATGAGCGAAACGGACAGAGCCGGTGGATAGCAATCTAATCAGCGCCGCCGGCAAAAGTTGCTCACCTGTACAGGGACCAAGTGAATCGACAATAATGGGGTTGGAGAATTGTAAATGTTAGGAGGATCCTTACAGGTGATATACTTTTTGCAATCCTTAGTTGCCTGCTTTCGTTTTGCTGTCGTTGTTTCTTGACGTTTGTTTATAAGCATCACTTCTTTGCTTTTACTGACCGGCCTACGTCGTTCTTAATCGTTGTTATTTCAGGGGCTTATTTCTGAGAATACCGTTTCATCGAACTCGCACGATTGGTTCTTTCTTTTTTTCACTTTCATTCGCCCATATTATTCAGTCTCCTATACTGATGGTTGACGCCAACGTGTTGTAGTAGCCTTGCTTCAACTACTGTTGTACCCTATTTAGATGAAGTAGATTTCTCCTGTATACAATTTGCTCATGGCTCCTCGCCGTGTTCTCTTAGCGGTCATGGGACTCGAACAGTCGTCGGCAACATAACATTTTCTGACAACAGAGAGGTTGATGAACCATGGCAGTTGCATTTGAACAAACGCAGTCGTTTCTCCAGCAGCAGTTCGAAAAGTCACAAAGGCAGCTGATCAAACTGTTATCACAAAGGTTAAATCTTCAAGTCATATATAAGCCAGAACATAAACTTACAAAGCAGGAAATTGCAATGGAATACCAGAGACTGCGCAACTTGAAAACTAACATAAATGTGGCTGAAAATTTGGAATCCAGGGAAGATCAACGCGTCTGTCACAGGCGTTTGCTGCAAAAATGTGATTCATGATGTGTCAAACCGGAAGCTTTCGACTGTGTTTTGTAGCAGCGCTGAGTGGCATTCTGCGAGAGGTCGCGTGTGCAAAATTCACTGGTGCCAAAAGGCGTTCAACGTCAAACACGTGCTTGCTCCAACCTTACAAGGGAGCTCCAACCTAAAAAGGACCAGGTTTTACGGTGCGGCGAGGAAGGTGGTTGCTGCAGTATTCCGCACCGAATTTTCATGGAAGAGAAAACACGTGACAGTGCAAAACGACTACGTGCTGATGTCGATCCCAGCAGGAACGGTGCTTGCAATCATGACCATTTCTCGGTCAGCAGGGACAAAACTTGAAAAGTCGTCAGTCAAACCTAATAAATTAGTGGCCAAAATGCACCAAGGGAACCGTTGCAGCCAGACTGATCGATCGCCCATGAACACAAACTCATTGATGTACAGAACTTTGAAAACATCTACATAGCCTCCACTACCGACAATAATCTGCCCAGAATGTAATGGATTTTGAAGTCAAATTTACCCAGTGACTCACCGATTCATGTGTACTCTAGAACGGAATACATGGTCTAACTACTTCTGTGTTTACAGTGACTCTACGGATAAAAATGCTGCCTTGGTCTGAGCCCGAACCACCTTGGTTGTGAATGCACGTGGACCCAGGTGGATCCTCTTGTTCGAAGCCACGCTCTATCCAGGCAATTCTTTTCTTTAAGTAGTGGAAGGTATTAAGAAGATTCTTACTGGACACAACTTTTGTGACAGTCCTTAGTTGCCTGCTTTTGTTTCCCTACCTTTCGTTTATTGACATTTGTTTTAACGCACCATTTCTTTGCTTTGATTAACCGGCCTACGTCGTTCGAAATTGGTATTATCTCAGGGGACCATTTCCGAAAATACCGTTTCATCGAACCCGCGTGATTGGTTCATTCTTTTATTACCTCTCATTCGCCTATATTAGGGGTCACCAAACTACGGCCCACCTGCCGGATCTGGCGCACGACGTTAGTTCATCCCGCCTGCCAACGGTACCTGAATTTGAGCACCCATATATAACCCACAAGCCGATCCTACGTCTATGTTTTCGTCCTTGGCACTAATGTACTTTCAATCACTTCTTTGCATGATACTTAATATCCGTTCTCTGTTGAATAAATTTCATTTACTCCACACCTTCATATGCTTGAATAAACCCAATATGCTTTTACTCACTTATGTCTGGTGTCTTGATTCTGTGCCCAGCCAGCCGCTTTCTATTGAAGGTTACAACCTTATTAGAAGTGACCAAAAGCAAGGCAGAGGAGGTGGTCGCATACTTTTCGACTCGCAAAACCTTGTTTCCGAATTCACATCTCCACTTATGTGCCCACTATTGATCCTGCATGGTTACCCTTCTCCTTCGGTACTAAGTGAACGCTTGTAGGTTGTATATACCACTCACCCGGGGTCAACCTCATTGGTGAGAACCAGTTGGGTGACATTTTACGTCACATATCGGAACTTAGTTTTTTGATAAGCTCGTTGGCGGAGAGTTCAACCTACCCGGTATCTGCTAGTCCAACTGAATAACAAACGCGAAACATGCTGTGTTCGTAACCTCCGTCATCACTGATGGTTGGGACCATGTTCTCGTGACTACCAGGGGTAAAAATATACTGAACTTACATTTGACCGCAAGCACGCCCCCGGTAGGTAATGATGTATTTGATGGTCTCCCTGGATGTGACCACAAAATAGTCAGATGTAGACTTGTAACCGAGTCGTCGCACGTGAAGTCAATGGTGGTTTCACAATTCCTGCAAAATGTCAATTGGGCAACTTTCTCCGCTCTGCTTAGGTTCAAAAATTGTGAACATTTCTTTCTTTCATCTAATATTCAGGGAGCCACTGAAATCTATGACAATGTGACTATGTGCTTATGCATGCTTGCCTCCAGTAATAATACGAGAGCCTCTTCTAATTACATTAGCGACGCAACGGACAAGCGGAAAATACGAGTGCTAACTCGAACATATGAACGTACTCACGGCTTCAGCGTATTACTGAGACTCCAACGCCTTATGATTGAGACGGACATGAAACACCAAACCCTTCTCAAGCAGGAAGAATAACGAGCTGTAAATAGTAGCAATACAAGTCAAGTGTTGATTGCATTAGTTAGAAAAGGAAAGGACGGCAAAACTGATCTGCATTCTCACATTGTCGTGACTGAAGGCGAATGTATTGATTCCCAGATTGCTATAGCAGAAGCATTTAGCTCATATTTTGCTGAATACTTTGATCTTGAAAAAGAACCGCTGGAATTGTTAACCTCGGTTAACTGCTCTGAACAAGTCTCAGCGCTCGACCTTAGTGTTGCTACGATAAAACGCATGATTGTCTTTCTACGACCATCCTACAGACCCGGCCCCTATGGGATCTCTTCTGCTTTAGTCTAACACGGTGGAGATGATATCCCTCTTCTGTTCTTGCATTTTTTTCTCTTTGTCTCTCCGGTCTGGTCACGACCCCGAACGTTGGAAGACTTTTACGGTCATACCGAGACATAAGTCCGGGGCGAAAACTGACATCTGGAACTACCGCCCCATTAGCCACACTGCCATTCTCTCACGCATGCTAGGTAAAATTGTTAAGGAATATTTAGTTTCGTTCCTATTATCGCACCTTCACAGCATGGGTTTCGGAAGTCCCGCTCGTGTGTTACCTGTCAAGTTGACTTCCTTAACCATCTAACTGAAGCAATCGGCTCAGGTCTTCAGTGCATTGTCATCTTCCTTGGCGTGCAAAAAGTGTTTGACACTCACACAAGACGTTGCTATATAAAGCAACTAGGTACAAATTGACAAATCCGCTTCACTTTTGGTTTCAATCGTACCTAGTAGGACGATCCCAAGTTGTGGATGTAAATGGTAACGTCTCTTCACCTAGTCTGGTCAACAGTGGAATGGTAGAAGTCTGTGTATTAGGTCCGCTACTCTTTCTACTGTGTATAGATGACCTTGTCCCGGTTATACAATTTGGCAAGCCTTAGATGTTTGCTGATGATCTAAAGGTTATTTACACGTTCTCAAGTTCTCAGCATACCGCTGGAGTTAACAATATCCACAGCGACTTGAAAGCCATTGAGAGGGGACTGACATGTGGCAGATGACGTTTGCAACATCGAAGTGCAGTATTCTGGCGTATAGATGTCAGATAGCAGCAGAATGTTTCAGGCTTCACGGCGAAGTCATTCCCATCAGCCAGTCTGTTCGTGACAGGTTTGAGATACTAGTTCGTTAAAATTTATCGAACATACAAATCATATCATGAAAAAGGCTAAGCAGTCGGTCGGGCTTATATGCCACCCGCTAACCTTTAAAGAAAGTAGACTAATTGCTTTCAAAATCAGTATCAGGCCTTCGCTTGAATATTGCTGTGTTACGTTCAGTAACTTGCGAAAGTGTGATTTGAGAGCCATTGAAAATGTTCAACCTGCTTCACGAAGTGCATATTTGGTTATTTAACCGCTCTTTCCTACCGAGATAGGTACAAGGAGCTGAATCTTGGACTGTGGTTACGAAGAATAGATTTAACTATGTGTTCCCTCCACAAACTCGCGGGGCGGAAGCATCCGTTGGAACCTATCAATTGTATTTTCGGGATAATACCATTTATGAACGGCGAGATATTGAATGTATACTCTATTTACCTAAATTCAAGATCAGCCTAAGGAGAAATTTCTATCTTCTTATGTATGGCTCCATATGGAATAAGCTGCCAAAAGTGATTAGATCTATACAACATTTTGTATGTTCAACTGTCAACTGACAGGCTGAAACGAACCTTAAGAATTCAACTTGCTGATGAAAGCTATATGAATAAGGGTGGGATCATGTATGATACCTGAGAACATCGACTAGAAACATATTCAACAAAAGCACCAGCGTAAACTTGAGTATCTAACTTGAGCTGTTACAACCGCTTCACATGCTATTCTTTAACGCAACATTCTATGCAGTTTTACTCCACCCAAACTTAATTCCTACCAACTGTCTTCTGACATAAAACCGAGAGCGAAATTTTTACTGGCATGGGGTCAGGAAACATCTTCGTAATCCCCCCCTCAAATTGCCTGGTTCGTAATATCTGTTTTGTGATTCTCTTCGTTCGCTACCTTTGTTCTCTAATGGTAACCGTCGCCCCTTCTTTTCCGGAGTTAACGATTTAGCAAACATACCGGGTTTTAGTGATTGGCGATGTCGGATTCCTTATTGTACGAATACCTGCTACTAATAATGACTCCGAAAATTCGTTTTACTACCTGTTTTGCCTATGCACAACTCCTGCAGTCATCTATCTTCCGCGATCACGCCGCACACTTTACTCATATCCATACTGCATTGTTGTAAAACATATATGCTTATTTTTGGCATTAACGATACTATGTTTATTGCATTCAATTTTTCTTATTTTACATTGTTCTTTATATCATTGTTAGCCACGACTGCGCTGATCTCCTGAAGTCACGGATTGAAGCTTCCAGATTATAAAAGACTGTATCCATGCAAGACACATTGTTACCAAATGAGTGGCGTATAAAAAGTGCCATAATTGAATGATCCGCATAAAGGACCGGGCTAGGGCTTCATCGCCCATAATGTATACATAAAAGCATCCCTAAAAAGAATACAAAGTATGTTAAACAGGTGATGGCTCATTTGCTCCTTTGCTACACCAGCTCACGGACAGGTATAGCATGGAAATGCGGGCGAAACCTTTCAAAGGAATACCCTGCATGGAAGGAGGTCCCGTGGTGACGGTTCCACGGGTGGCCGTATTAATTTATCTGAACATTTGTTTAATTCGGTATTCTTATTGTTCCCGGCTTCTCAATTTTTTAATACCTTAAACCTACCAATTACTTTACCATCCGTTTAGGATCCATTGTATAGAGCGTGAACAATTACATATTTTAGGTGACCCTGTTGTGCACATTGATCAGACCATATAGTTATACTGTGCATCGCACCGCCGAAGAATATATCATTTATTTATTTATTTATGACTCTATTAGAAACACGTCCACACAATATCACTGCCGCACCCCAGGCAGGTTACGTATCTGCTGTCGCTGAAAACGGTCAAGTGCGCGCGATAAACCAAATGGTCGGAAGCGTTGGATTTAGGCGATTTTGGTCTGTGTGAATCCTCTAGCTGCCACTGGTAGAACCGCAGTTAAAAAACGCAGTTCGGTGTCACAATCCAAGACACACGGCGGGTGCTCCAAAAGCCGACAACCACTGCTACAAACTATTTAAACGGTCAATTTGTAGAGGGGCCGCTTCCAAGAATGCCTCGGGGGAGCTCTTCGGAACTAGCTGAGAGCGGATCGAGAAGGACGGCTAGCGACGAGCCTGGGCCCGGAACTACGGAGCGGGAATATGTGGACAGCGCAATAAATCAGACATATACGCCGCCAACGCAGCCCACAGGACCGAGGCCGAGCCGATTGACACAGCCCAGAACAAGCAAGTCGAGAGCTCTCGAACGACTCCTGACCGATCCAAATCGGGTACAGAGAAGCGGAGATCGAGGCGAAAACAGGAAGGTGGGGCTTCCAAGTCAGAGCTCCCGAGGCGAAAGGACTGGCTCGTCTCTAACATCCGTACCTTTGTTGCGTGGTGGGACGGAAATCTAGTCGATATTCGATGGCGCGCGTGAGACCCGGATGTGCCAATTTTCGGTGTGCAATAAACGTCTACCCCCCTGTCGTGTCGTTCTCGCTACACTGGTGCCGTGACCAATCGCGATGGAGTTGACCCGGTTGGAGCAATTTGCGACCGGTGACGTGGAGGCGTGGCTTGATGAGTTCGACGGAATTGCGGCTTGCACGGGGGTGAGGGGATGCAAATTTGCTAATTGCTTTGGGCACACGGTTGAGTGGACGAGCCAAGGCGGTGTATCTGCTCACTCGGAAGGCCAAACCCGGCTGTTCGTTCGCTGAGATGAGGGCTGCATTGTGTGCAGAATTTGGGAAGGATCTGGAGAGAGAACGAGCACTGTAACGATTTCACGCAGCCAGATGGGACGAACAGGAGGATTTGATGGTGTTTTTCCAGCAGCTGGACAGACATCTAACGATTGGGCTCCCCGAGTTAGAGGGCAATGCAAGAGAGCGCCTACTGAAACAGCAGTTTATCCGAAGTCTGCCCGATCCACTCCGTGATCAGGTGAAATTGGCGTCGATGGTGGGAGACAGCAAAGCGTTGAATCTGGTGATGGTCGCCCAGAATTTGTCGGAACGAGTGACAGTGAGAAGCATCCAGCATGCTGAGTTGGAACAGAAGGTAAAGCGCCTATCCGAAATGGTGGAGCAGCTGTTGTCGATAGAGTCTTCAAGCACCACTTCACAACTCAATGTACGGGTAATCCGGAACGGTCGCCGCTGTTTCCGATGCAACCAGAGTGGTCATGTGGCGAGATTCTGCACCAACGTCAATGTGCCCCATTGTTTCTCTCTATCCATGCCGGGTCTGTGGCGAGTACCAGTCCTCCAGGTAACTATAGAAGGTGTGTCTGTCCGAACCATAGTAGACACAGGAACGGCAGTGTCAATTACGAAGATGTTCAACGGGGTTCCAGTAAACCCATCTTCAATCACGACGCAGACGGTCGGCGGGCATTCTTTGAAAGTGACGGGCACGCAGTGGTTACGAATCAGGATAGGAGAAACGCTCATTCGCCATGACATGTTCATCGTGGAGGAGACGACCGAAACCATCATCGGAACCGACATCCTGAAACGGCTCGGTGTCACAATCGACCTGAGAAACGATGTGGTGATCGTGGCTGACGATACGATCGAGATAGACAAGGGGAGAACCGACCGGGTTGGTGCCCTCAAAGCCGTGCCCGATTGTCAGAACCATGCAATATGCAACGTACTGAGCAGGTATGCCCACTTATTCACAGTCGCGGAAGATGATTACGGATTTTGCAATTGGGTTGAACATCGAATACCGTTGATCCCAGGAGGACAATGCAAGCCAATCTTCAGACGAATTCCACAGAACACCCTGGTTGAGATACAGAAGCAGGTAACCGAGATGGAATCGAAAGGAATCATCAGGCGAACGCACAGCCCGTATTCATCACCCGTGCTATTGACGAAAAAGGCCGACGGAACCTATCGATTTTGCATCGATTTCAGAGAACTAAACAGGGTGACGGTGAAGGATGCATTCCCGATGCCTCAGATGGAAGAAATTTTCTCAAGCCTTCACAGTGCCAAGCAGATATCTCTGATTGATCTCCGCTCGGGATATTGGCAACTGCTGATCGCAGAGGAAGATCGCCACAAGACGGCGTTCAGTGTCAATGGCCAGCAGTATGAGTTTTTGAGAATGCCGTTTGGATTGTGCAACGCCCCAGCTACATTCAGGCGTTTGTTGCTGATGGTCCTCGCGAACCTGCAAGGCGTGGTTGTGTACGGTGATGACATCATCGTCTTCTCTGAGACGGAACAGGAGCATGTGACCAGACTTGGAGCAGTACTGCAGAGACTGAACGAAACTGGTCTGAAACTCAGTCGTAAAAAGTCGCAGATTGCCCAAAAGTCAATTGTATGCTTGGGTCACATCGTGGGCAATGGTCAAGTCCATCCACTTCCGGACAAACGCGAGACGATCAAGTGCTTCGCAAAACCAAAATCCAAGCATCAGCTCCGTTCGTTCTTGGGAGTGATGGCATATGATTCAAAGTTTGTGCCCCAGTTCGCAGAGAAGGTCAGCCCGTTGTTAAAGCTGCTTCGCAAGGATGTGCCGTTCGTGTGGACAGCTGAAGCGGATCAAGCCTTTGAGCATCTAAAGGCATGCATAGCAGCAGCCCCGACCTGTCTACGGCTACCCAATCCTGGTGAGAGGTTCACTGTGGCTGTCGACGCAAGCAACGTGGCAATCGGTGCGGTTTTGTCTCAACCGGCTGGGGTGGTGCAGTACGCGAGCAGAGTGCTGACGGGGGCGGAACAGAAGTATTCAACAACGGAGAAAGAATGCCTGGCCATCGTGTGGTCATTAGAGAAGTGGAGAAATTACGTACTGGCGAATGAATTCCGGATCGTCACTGACCACAAACCGCTCTCGTGGTTGATGACGGCGAAAGACCCGCGGGGACGGCTTGCGCGATGGGCCTACCGATTGCAGGAATTCAACTTCATCATTGAGCACGTAGTTGGAACGCAGAATGTATTGCCAGATATGTTGTCACGCCCGTGTTTGGACGACATCATGCCAGACAATGCCATACCGGTGCGTGCGATCGCGATGGGGGAGAGGAACCTGCTGGGAGATCAAAGGACAGATGAACTCATGAATGTGTCGTGCACTCACTTACAGGTTGACACCAAACCGGAGGCCACGTCCGAAGAGGTGGAGGAACTCCTCAAGATCTGGGACAGGTTGAAGGTCGAAAACGATAACGTGGTGGTGGCGATAGACGGACGGAAAGTGCCTTTTGTTCCACCAAATCAGCGAGAACGTGTGATGCGCATAACTCATGATGGCGCCCATATGGGATTCGAGCGGGTCTTTGAATTGCTGCGGAGGTGAGTGTTTTGGCCAACCATGAGGAAGGACGTCGCGGCATACATTCGGGGGTGCCCAAACTGCCAAACGAGTCGGGAGATGGAGTCCCCGAGACCGCCGATGCGATCGAAGGAGGTTGGTGAGCCACTTCAGTGTTGGGGACTGGACGTCTTTGGGCCCTTACCAGTGAGTCGAACAGGAAACAGATACATGCTAGTGATGATTGACCACTTCACTCGATGGGTGGAAGCCATACCAATCAAGGACCAAACAGGCGAGACAGTGTCGCAAGTATTCGAATCCAATGTGCTTGCAAGGTATGGGATCCCACAGTGTATCATCACGGACCAAGGACCCTGCTTCGAGTCAAAATCATTTAAGTCATTGTTGGACAAGTGGGGCATCCAGAGACGGCGAACTTCACCGTACCACCCACAAACCAACGGCATGACCGAGCGGTTCAATCGGACATTGAAGACGTGGATAAACTGCACGAAGTTGGCATGGGAAGATGCTTTGCCTCAGATTCTGATCGCGTATCGGACCAGCATGCAATCAAGCACCAAGGTCTCGCCATTCGAACTACTGCTCGGCAGAGAACCACGGATTGCGCTCGATACTTGCCTACCGAACCAGGGTGAGTGGAAACATCCAGCTGAGCATCAAGAGCGACTGCGAGGGAAAGCTAGAAGCGAAACCTAAGCTCGACAAGCGCGGAATAAGCGAAATTACGACGCCAGGCATGAGGCTCACAAGTGGAGGCCATTCAGGATTGGAGAACGAGTCAAGTTACCAAACAACGATCGGCTGGATCATGACGGGCCGGGCGCAAACAAGTTCAGAGACGGCTGGAAAGGACACTACACATTATCGACCAGAAAGCGGGCAACTTCTTAATCGACTGCGGAGGAATGAAACGTTGGGTGAATGCTGCTCTCCTGCGACCATGGTACGAGAGGAAGAAAGGTCCTGGAGGAGGGGCGGGTGTAGAGGGGCCGCTTCCAAGAATGCCTCGGGGGAGCTCTTCGGAGCTAGCTGAGAGCGGATCGAGAAGGACGGCTAGCGACGAGCCTGGGCCCGGAACTACAGAGCGGGAATGTGTGGACAGCGCAATAAATCAGACATATACGCCGCCAACGCAGCCCACAGGACCGAGGCCGAGCCGATTGACACAGCCCAGAACAAGCAAGTCGAGAGCTCTCGAACGACTCCTGACCGATCCAAATCGGGTACAGAGAAGCGGAGATCGAGGCGAAAACAGGAAGGTGGGGCTTCCAAGTCAGAGCTCCCGAGGCGAAAGGACTGGCTCGTCTCTAACATCCGTACCTTTGTTGCGTGGTGGGACGGAAATCTAGTCGATATTCGATGGCGCGCGTGAGACCCGGATGTGCCCATTTTCGGTGTGCAATAAACGTCTACCCCCCTGTCTTGTCGTTCTCGCTACAATTATACATATATTTTACAACGCACCTTATGTAAGATCCTCTATTACAAAAGCTACCTAGAAACCGTATGTACACTGAATACATTTTGTGGAAAAAGAAAAGATTGAATCTGTACAACATCGAAATATCAAAAATGTCAAATGAAGCTGCGTAAGACCTGTCAACGCACAGATCGTTTTTCATCTTTCACAAGATATCTTAAAAAATAACGTAGAACACAGTAAATTGTGGCGCACAAATGTACAATATCACTGTCAGTAATTCAGTACCTCATGCTGTGGTTGATGTTGCTCACAGCATGCTTCTTCATTGCAGTTGTGCTACACCGACTGACACTTAAATAGATCTTTTTGTCCTGGATGCTAATTATGCTACTTTATTTGATTTGCTCATTTATGTTCTTCAGCTGCATGTTTCGTGTCAATTTTGCGTGTTTATTTTCATCCAAATTCTTTGCTGATTGTTTGATACCCCCGGTGTGACTGCGCTTGGTGTGAATGTTGACAAGGTGCACACTTGTCTGGCACCCTCCGCCTCGATTATTGGCTCCAGGTGACTGATAACTGCAACAAAAAAGTTATTTTCTATAACAGAAATGCCAAAGTCTCTAGCTCATAGAATACACTCCACTGATTATAGAAATGTATTCCGATGTTACCTGGCACGTCAGGTTACATTGTTATAAGCAAATGATTATTTTCGGTAATGTCAAGGCTACGTCGTACTAATTATATGTAAATGTACTGAAGCACAACATATGTGGCATGCATCTATGTGGCAAATACGTTTAAAATATCATTGCAACACTCGCCGCTAACTACTGACTGCAAGCTTGGCAATGGGAAATGATTACTTCGCCGAGATCATCCCTTGTATGGCCCAATGCGGCAGAAACTAGCAAAAGTCACCCATCCTAGAGGACGTGTACTTGCCACTGTAGCGCTGCTCTATGACCGAAATGTCTTGGTGAAAGCGCTCACCATGCTCATCGTTAACAGATCCCAAGTTCTCAGGGAAAAAGTCTAGGTGATTATGCAAAAATGCGTCTTGAGTGACATTCTAGCACCAACAGCTCGATAGTCTGCTATGTGCTTTGTTGATATCTTTGTAGTTCTCTGCCATTGTACTGCCTAAAAATCTTGTACACATGTCTTGAATGATCGCCACGCTTCTAACTCAAAGGAAATCTATTGGCATTCTAAAGCACTGTCTGGCATTATCTAGCGAATATCAGGCCTATTAAGTATCCCTCCTTTGAGCTTCGCACCACCGATCTTCGGAAACAATTGTTCCAGGTACTGGAACGCAAAACCATCTCACTTGAGGGCTCTGACTAAGATGTTGACCAAAACAAGCTTGATGTGCAGGGGTGGTAAATAGCTATGATCAGGTTGCACAAGAGGTGTATGCTTTACACTCATTTGTCCTGCAGCCTACTCCGGCCTCCCTGGCCACTTTTCGATTATGTAGTGTTGTTGAGTAGCACTACTGTCTCATAAGCACAAGAAACAACAATATTTTGTGAAGCCTTCTTGCATGCGCATTAGGAGTCCAATGACTTTGATTTCAGCAGAGACGTTCCGACAGCACTTATCGTACTTCAATGCAGTGAGTATCTTGCATACTTTCGTAAGTCTCCTTCATATTAGTGTCATACAGGACAGACACATTTGGGTACACCTTTCCATTGTGGAGCAGTATGGTCTTAAGACTTCTCTTGGACGAGTCAATGGGCAAATGCCATTCACCACTGATTTGCCTCACGGCAAGCTCCTTCATCAGTCCTTCCACGTCGGAACAGTAACAAATGATTTATCTCATGCCACAGAAACCGCACAATTTAGTACTTCGCTTTCTGCACACAATAACCTTAGTGTTTGCAGCAATTAAGTGCCACTGCTGCTGCTGCCGAGACGCCATTAACTCGGTTTTGTCTTTAGGAAAGCCTAGATCACTTACCAAGTCATTCAGTTCTGTGTTTAATAATATGTGGTTTTACAAAATCAGCTTCAAAGTTTTCACGGATGTTAGACTCGGGGGAAATTGACGACGCGAAATCATTACTCATCATCAGTGACATGTTCACTAGAGCACTGGAATGGGTGCAATCATGAGGAGCAGTTCGAATAGCTGATGGAACATCGGGGTAATAATTTTTGTCCTTGTTTCGGCTGGAGATTTCAACGACACTGTTTAGGCAGAAGTAGCAGTCTGTGGTGTGATCCTTTGGCTCCCTCCACACCATGGGGATTGCAAAGGACATCTTGCCTTTGCCCTTGAGCCACTGAGTCAGATGAAGATTGTACAACACAAAAACGATATACGGCGCCCACCTCGTATCCTGAGCTTCCAGTTTCCTACTGAAACATGCGTGGTAGCCGGAATTCACTAGTGCATAAATGGGTCTACACAGCGACTTTGCAGTAAACTGTCCACAGGGGGAACAAAAATGATTTCAGTCATTGACACAGCAGCGTCTTTTAGTCATGATAAAAATATCAATTAAGGAAACAAAGCTCTCAATCGACTTTTAGCATCAGGTGAACACCATGACCAAAGGGACTTCTTTTCCATAATTACAGGGAGCTAATGGAACGAACTGTTTAACTGAAATGAAAATTGAAACAACAACCTGACATGATAGAAATATTTGGTTTACATAATGGTAATCAGGTCACTTGGTACTACTAGAAACATCCTATCACATTTCGGGTATAAAAATGATGTTGCACAGTGTAATGTTTGCTTTGGAGGGACGGGGTGCACGGTTCTCGTGACGGTGCCACCGCCTTGTGTATGTCTGGTATACATGCTTCGCGAATTTGCTAGACTAGAATGCTGCTGCTGCTGCTGCTGCTGCTGCTGCTGCTGCTGCTGCTGCTGCTGCTGCTGCTGCTGCTGCTGCTGCTGCTGCTGCTGCTGCTGCTGCTGCTGCTGCTGCTGCTGCTGCTGCTGCTGCTGCTGTTGTGCTTGTTGATGAAGTGTGGGCCGGCTCCGTTGCTGGAACGTGACTTCAGCCCACATGCCTCCCGGTTTTCATACTTCGGGTTCGCACTGGATATGGCGTATGTTCATAGATCTGTGTGTAGTGCAGCACAAGTCACCCATGGTTCCTCTGTAGGCGCAGGCGTCTTGTGGCTGTTCTATGGAGATCGCAGTGACAGTCAGCTCCAGAACATTATGCCGCCAACCATTGCACGTGGGTAATCGTTCTCGGAATCTCACACTGCAGTAACGTACGTTCAATAATGTTTTGAGATGCTGCACCGCGTTTGATTTCACCATATGCTCCGGCGAACTGTTCCAGACATTGACCACTGGTCGTTCAAAGCACACGGGATGTGGAACTAGCTTCCAATCTAAAAGTACAGACCACGTGTACCATTGGTGAGCCGTAGCTTCGCCATATACCCTTAGTTTTTGTGTCGGTTGTGCTCCAATAGGACGTTAATTATGTTTCCGAATCAATGTATTTTTCATTTTCAGCTCCTGTTCACTGTTTTTATGGCTACTAAGAAGAGGAAAGTGGACACCGAGGGTCGCGTTTCCCAAGAAGGATGACGAGTTAGCTACTTCTTTGTTCGAAATAATTTGGACCACTGGTAGCCCGGGTTGGTTGCGCACCTGTTGATCGGTTCTCCCAACTTGATGGAAAGTGTGCATGCGTTTCGCCACAATGCGTGGTGGCATCGTCACTGCGGCGGTATGCTGGGTACGATCCTACTTATTGAATCGTCCGTCCGTGATCGATGGGCAGGTGACTTTTGCAAATGGCACTTTCTATTTACACCTCGTGATCTCTGCCCATTCTCTTCCGCGGCTAAACCATGTTTTTCTATTCGCCAGTTTTTTCTTTCTGAACTGCTGATACACGGGATCAATGTCAATGTGCATGTTGATCGAATTATTAGAGTACCACGCTTCTAGGAATTCTCTTCCTTTCTGTGTTACTGCTTGAGCTAGGCGGTCCGTTTTGTTCCAGTTGAAGCTGTGTCCCTCCTCATTCACGTGCGCTGAGACAAGAGATGATGCCCAATGTTTTTTACAAGTCCTCTGATGCTCTTGTATCCGTGTGGATAGTTTCCTTCCTGTCGCTCCCACATAGTTCATTTCACTATTACAATTTATTGGATACACGAAGTTTTGTTCGTTCTTGTGGAAACTATGGGCCCGAAAACCAGTTGCTTCATACGTGGCGATAGCAACGCTGAAACAAATATGAGTCCTGGAAGCTTGGTTTAGAACCACAAAGATTTCCCTTCACGAGTAGTTTTCTGAAACGGAAGCCGTCACTCGTAATATTTTCAAATTAGTGCCTGAAATGGCAGAAGGAAAAAGGTTTTCGGATGGCCACTTAGTCAAAGGGGCTGCGAATAAACTGTGCCCTGAAAAAGTGGATTTTTTTGCAACTAGACTTGTTTCAACAATTTTAGTCCCGCGGAGACCAAAAGGAATTAAAGAGAACATGGTACTGCAGATATACGAGGAGCCTAAATACTTTTTGTGGTATTCTGTGCAGCTGGCTGAGTCTAGTGACTCGATATATCACAGTTTCTTATGATCATACGCGGTGCCAATTTGCAATTTCAGATAACGGATGTATTGGCATCTGTCCGCAGTATGTATGGAACCTCAACTGGAAAGGACATTTATGGAATTGCAGGAAATGCTACTAGACTATGAGCTTCCGTGGGATGGTCTTTGAAGTGTTGCAACTGATGGATGGAGTGAGGAAGAGTTGGTAGAGCACGTCAGGACTCATTTGGAAGATATGCTACGTGAACACGCACTTTGTGGGAAAGACTTATATATATCTTTTGTACTGAAACCTATCGCTTTTATTGTTAACTCTAATCGGGGACATGCTCTCAAATACTGTCAGTTCCAGTCGTTTCTGGAAGATATTTATTCTGAATCTGACTTGCCTTTCCACATGTAGGTGTGGTGGCTCAGTTTTGCTAAAGTCTTTTTTTGATTGTACAAGCTCCAAAACGAAATAGATGATTTCCTCACTGAAAATGGTAGATTTAAAACTAGATGTTCCCTTTATGATTCCAAACAGGAATTCAAAAGACCGCCACTGTGTATTCAAGAACATCTGACTGTGACTTTGCTACCCTGGTAGCGCAAATCCGGAGCTATATTTGATCTCTTTGACATTGTTGCTTGTTTATTTACATATTATTGCTGCATGTTTTTGTGCTTGATGAGTGCACGAACTGGCGACGTCATCTCACAATCTACGTCTTCTGATTTTCCTGTTTGAAAATGGTAGAGCTGACTCAGACCTTTCAAATCCTGCTTGGCTGTCAAAGTTGGAATTCATGGTTGATATCATATCCCAGATAAATGAAGTGTGCTTTATACTGCACGAAAAGGAAAACGTCATCTGTGATTTATACAAAAGCTTAAACAGAATTCGGAGGAAACTGTCATTATTTGAAGTAGAAATGGAAGGAGAAAGGTTTGCTCATTTTCGCAATTTCTGAGTTTTGCGTTACGATCCCCGAAGATGTGTTACTTGATATTTCAAGAACAGTTATTTTCGACTTGAAGAGACCTTTTTATGGAAATTTGCAGAGCTTGACAAGATTGGGAGTAAAATAATTTTTCCAGAATACGCTCTAGTTGAAGTACAGTTTGGGCTAAATGATCTGCAGGCAAATGACTTGTTGAAACAGAAGCACATGGAAGGAAAATTGTTGCATATTACCAATTTACCTGATGTTGTAATTCCGTAATGTTGTCGCTCGTATAGTATCACTGTTTGGGACAACTTATGCCTGCGAGCAAACAGTCTCAAAACAAAGTATGTGAAGTCAACTCATCGAACGAGACTGACTGATAAACATGCGAAAGTCATTCTATTTATTGTATACACCAATTCGAAACCGAACAGTGATAACATTCTGAATATCAAACTTCAGTATCACAATCTCCCTAATCATTTTGCTGCTTAGTTTGTGACATCTGGATATGTACACAGAACGTCTTTTTGTCTACCTCGTCCTCGTTAATCATCCTTAGTTTAACATTTTGATTGTTTGTGTTTTTAACAGATTGCACGCCACTCACCTATGTTTGACGCGGAATAGTGAACTTAGTATATCCTGTTATCTGCGCAGAGCTTCCGTCTTGCCTGTGAATATTGTATAGCATTCCAATCCGGACCGCGATCGTCATCTTGTTAGCTGTCAGGTCCGTTGTGAAAAACGTTTGGTTCCTGATACGTATTACTCAAGTATTGCTGGATCGCACCTGGACCCTTAGTCCGCGCAAGAAGTGAATAAGAACACACACCGGACGGGACGTGTCAAAAACTGTAATGGATAGCATGTAGGTTACACCAGATGAATAAGTCGAAAAGGAACCAATCAGCACAAGGAAAAAGAATGGACGAATCAGCTATCGGTAAATCGATCTGTATGTGGCTGTGGTTGCTCATCGACTCAGCAGTTTAGCGGAAGACACACATGTAACATCCCCTCACGTGACAGATGGAATCACAGTTGTGAAATGTAACGTTCTATCGGCTTAGGTGAGCGGTGCGGTTTCCGAATAGCAATCGGCTGATCGATTCCTTCCGTTTGGTTTTTGTTTGTCTCCTCCAGATCTTCTGGAACCACTTTCTCTTCCTCAGGGTACGGTGTGACTGGGGTGCGGGGCCGGATGAAATCATTGTGCCTGCGTACTGTCTCTCCACTCTCTAGTTGGATTTCGGCCTCCGTTTCTGAGCTCGTAAGCACGGTGCCAGGGTGCCATAACTGCTCATGTGGTAGTTTCGTGTAAACATCACGTTCCACTATCGACTTCTGGGGCTTAACTGGTGCGCGTCCACTTTCATGCATACGTTGTTGCTGGCAACGCCTGGTCTGACGAGGATCTGGAAAAAGTAGGTCTAGCCTCGTACGTAGTCGACGCCCAAACATTGCCTCCCCAGGGCTCTTTCCGATAGACTCTAGCGGTGTGATCCGATATGCGAACAAGAATCGGTCAAGTCTGGTTCGTAACGAGCCATTACACTGCTTTAGAAGACCAGCTTTCACGGTTTGGACCGCTCTTTCAGCTAAACCGTTTGACGCTGGATGGTACGGTGCGGAAGTCACGTGATGAACGCCGTTGCTCTGCAGGTATTCTTTGAACGTTGCACTCGTAAATTGCGGACCGTTGTCAGTGACTAATGTTTTCGGTATGCCATGTGTAGATAGACTAGAGCGTACGCCATTGATTGTAGCTTCTGCAGTAGCGTTTGCAACAACATGCACATCAATCCATTTGGAGTACGCATCTACTAAAAGTAGCAACATTTTTCCTTCGATCGGGCCAAAGTAATCGGCGTGGACACGTTCCCATGGGCTGTCGGGCAACTGCCAAGGGTGAATTGGGCCTGTTGGATTATCTCTTTGATATTTTTGGCATGTGTTACAAGTACTCAAAAGTGCTTCGATGTCTCGGTCAATCGCTGGCCACCAGCAGTAGGATCAGGCGAGGGCTTTCATGCGGACAATACCTGGATGTGCATCATGTAATTCTTTCAGTACAGCTGACCTGAGAGTCAATGGAATAACGATGCGAGATCCACGTAGGATACATCCTTCATGCAGGCTCAGCTCAAATCTACAATTGAAAAACGGACGCAGATCACCAGGGGCTCGCGAACCCCAGCCACGCAGCAGCATACGTTTCACAGTCGATAGAACGGGATCTCTGTCTGTAGCTTTCCTAACAGTGTCGCCAGATATGGGTGTAGTATTCAGGTGTTGCAAAAGTTGAACAAACTCGTAGGGCGCGTCACTTCCCTCCTCCTGTTGGTCAATCTGTGGCAATCTACTGAGCGCATCAGCGACATTATTGTGAGGACCGACAATGTATCGGATTTGATAATTGTAAGCAGAAAGTAGGAGGGTCCAGCGTACCATTCGGGGTGCGTTAAGTTGTTCTATGCCTCGTTCCTTACCGAGAAGTGATAACAGTGGTTTATGGTCAGTCTGTATCTCAAACTGGTTGCCCCACAAGTACTGATGGAACCGCTTTACTCCGAATACTACGGCCAGTGCTTCCTTGTCTAATTGTGCGTAATTTTTCTCAGCAGGTTGTAATGTGCGGGACGCGAAAGCAATAGGGCGAACTGTTCCGTCGTGGACTTTATGTCCCAGCACTGCCCCGACTCCAAAAGGTGAAGCATCACACTGTAGGATGAGGGGTTTGTTGGGGTCGTAATGTACCAAGACTGGTGAAGAAGCAAGGAGACCTTTCGCTCTGTCAAATGCTTGTTGCTCTTCCTCGCCCCATGCCCACTTAGAATCTTTTTTCAGCAAGTTGTGAAGTGGTGCTAGAACAGAAGCAAGATTAGGTAGGAACCGACGATAATGTGAAAGCATTCCAACGAACGAGCGTAACTGGGCTCCGTTACGAGGTGAGGGTGCAGAAATAATGGGTTGTAATTTATCTTTCCGCGCGTGTAAACCATGCTTGTCCGGTCTATAACCGAGGTAGTCAACTGAATCAACTAGGAAAGCACATTTGGAGCGTTTCAAACGCAAACCGTGTTCAGAGAGTTTATGCAACACCCGGTCCAACGTGTACAAGTGCTCCATTTCTGTGCGACCCGTGATAAGGATATCATCGAGATATGCGCAAGTGTTCGGTATGTCACGCACGATATTGTCAATTATCCTTTGGAAGATCGCCGGCGCTGAGTTAATCCCGAAAGGCAGTCTAGTGTATTCGAATAGCCCCAAATGTGTACTGATCGTCGTAAGACGTCGGGAGGTCTCATTCAACTCTACCTGCGAATAGGCGTGACTCAAATCCAATTTAGTGAACTTGACTCCTTCAGACAAGTTGGCATACAAATCCTCAATTTTTGGTAATGGATAACGGTCTATGATGGCACCTCGATTTACTGTAAGCTTATAATCACCACAGATTCGTACGTTACCGTCGGGCTTAAGTACAGGCACTATCGGGGCCGCCCATTCAGCTTGTTGGACTGGTACAATTATACCTTCTCTTTGAAGCCTTTTCAGCTCGTCTTCCACTCTAGGTCGTAAGGAATAGGGCAGTGTTCTGGCCTTAGAGAACTTTGGTGTACTTGAGTCTGACATATGGATTTTTGCTTTAAAATAATTGAGTCTGCCCAATTGCTGCTCGTCAAACACTTCTGGATATCGTTTAAGGACCGATTCAAAGGTATCCTCCCCCACGGAGTGGATAGTATTTAATACTTGTGGTAACATTTTCATCCAATCGCGACCAAGCAAATTGACTGGAGCCTGAGGCACGACATGAAGTACCAGACTGTGTGATCTACCCTGATGCTGCACTCGTACCTGACACTTCCCAAGTAAATCAATCACTTCTCCTGTATAGGTTCTATAAACGGTATCAGTCGGTTCCAGGTCGGGTAACGATGAGAGCGCGTTTTTACTAATCAATGTCACCGCGGAACCAGTATCTAATTCAAATAAAACAGGTTCGTTATTAACATGAAGCGTGATCCTATATGGAGACACTTTCGTCATAACTGAGCAGTTTGAAATTATATGGTTCATAAACTTTAGCTGGGACTCTGGGCACTCACCGTCGTCGGAGTTCAATGATTTGATCGAGACTTGTGACCGTGGGGAACGGCAAACACGTGCCAGGTGGTCAAGTTTTCCGCAATTTCTGCACTTTGTGCGAGTATGAGGACACTGGGTGGGAGAAGTGTGCTGATCCCCGCATCGGTAGCAGACGAACTTCCGTACCCTGTTTTCAGAGGATATCCGTGGTGACAGTTTGTTTACACATTCCACAGGCTGAGGAGGGTTGAAGGTGGATAGTTGGGATTTTAAGTTTTCCCTTTGACGTACAAGGTTACACGCCATTTCCCAGGAAAGGGTTTCTTCCTCCTGGGACAATAATTTTTTCCTCGCACCATCATCTGTAACTCCACCAATTAGGCACTGGATTTTCATGACTTCTTCAAACCGACTTGAGGGAATGGTATTGTACCGGCATTCCGGTGTAGCTTGATGAATGCGGGCAATGAAATCATTTACACTTTCTCCGCATCGTTGCTGTAGCTTGAAAAACTGATAACGAGCGGAAAACACACTTTGTTGGATTCCACACAATTCCTCAAACAACTGGATCACGTGCACAATACTGGTCTTAGCCATCAAGTTCATAGCGTCAAAATGACGTTGTCCTTCTGATCCAAGGGCTTGGCGGAATAACATAGTCCAATGGGTATCGGATAACACGATAGAGGGGTTTAACACAGGAAAGAGAGTCATTTGATGTTGGAAAGATGTTTTCCACTGTATCCAAGACTGTAGAGAGGGTTTTTCTGCACCATCAGGCCACAGACATGACAGTCCAGCAAGAGGGCTCGTAGCAACCGTCGCCATTCTGATACGTATTACTCGAGTATTGCTGGATCGCACCTGGACCCTTAGTCCGCGCAAGAAGTGAATAAGAACACACACCGGACGGGACGTGTCAAAAACTGTAATGGATAGCATGTATGTTACACCAGATGATTAAGTCGAAAAGGAACCAATCAGCACAAGGAAAAAGAATGGACGAATCAGCTATCGGTAAATCGATCTGTATGTGGCTGTGTTTGTTCATCGGCTCAGCGGTTTAGCGGACGAAACACATGTAACAGTTCCCCCTGTGCTATACACAATGCCTCCTGTAGTGAACACGAAACATTCATACTTTCAGTAGTATAACTTGGACCTATTGCTACTTGTCGCTTGTAGCTTCCCTTTCTTTAGCTGCTTTGGAACTCCGAACACTTGCTTTTCCCTAGGGAGTCGTGCGCTGCTCTGCTCCGTCCTTTCACTTACCTGATCTGCTTTTTGCAGTTTCTCGCAACACAAGTCGGGTCCTGCCGCTCTTACTGTTCTCATAAATTCGCACGCTTCGATCGGTTCATCACTTGCAACCGGGATCGGTAGAATACTAGTGTACAATGTTTTCACCAACCAGATTAAATACTTTAAATATCAAAAGTCAAAAATATGATATGTGGAGAGAGAACAAATGATGTGATGTCACCCAACGTTGAAGTACTTTCCTATTTTTGTAATCTCCAGATCCATTTTTAGTTTTATATATATATATATATATATATATATATATATATATATATATATATATGGTGGGAGAGCCTATGATGCGCTGAGCATGGGTGTGTCTAGATCCTGACAGATGGTCTACCCACTGCTGCTACTTTTGTGCCATTGACTCATGTCCTGGACGCCTCCTCTTGGCGACCGCTGGGTGGGAGTTGGTTTTCGCCCTTCTCCCTGCTAAGATCCAGGACACCAATCCGCATAATTCAGTGAACTGACCATGTGCCAGATCCGCTGCCTTTCGGGTGTTCATTTAATAGAAGGCTTTGGCTGAGGACACGAGTCGTTCTCCTGTCAGGTGTGGGCGCCCTGTCACTATCCTAGTCCATCCTCTTCGGAGGTTAGGAAGTTATCGTTGGCCCTCTTCCCGTAAAACCTAGCCATGGGAGACAACAGGTCTACGGGTTATAAGCTCACAGCTCGATTGGCGTAGAGCACGAGCGCCACGCATTGTCTCTGACGGTGGGAGGACACCTCCGGGTGTTCAATGGTTTGCTGCTGCCTGCCTCAAGCCAGGCAGCCCCTGGTCAAATTGATGCAAACCCGCCAAAACCCACATGCGGCTGGCCGTGCTCGCAGGTCCCTATCCTAATACGGTCGCAAAACATATATGAATCGTTCCAGTACCTCAATGGCTGTGTGTGACGGCCGTCAAGCAGATCCCAATCTGTCTCTGCAATCACATTCCCGAGCTGGATCTGCGCCTCACTGCATTGTTTGTCGGGCCATTGAGCCAAAGGCTCCGGGCGCAGTCCCTCAAGCAAACCTCCGATGCAAAACGACCATCTCGCATGCGACTGCCCACCAATGCAATCGTATGTCTGCGCGCAAAGCACTCAGCATCGGGTAGTGGAACGTGCGCACACTACTGGACCGGAAATCCAGTGAGCGCCCCGAGCGACGCACTGCACTGATCGCGATGGAACTGGCGCGTTACCACATCGATATTGCGGCGCTCAGTGAAACTCGGCTCGCTGAGCAAGGTAAGTTACATGAAGCAGGTGCTGGCTACACATTCTACTGTGGGGGCAAAGCCTCCTCAGCACCACAGGATCCTGGGGTCGGATTTGCAATATCCGATCGCCTCCATGGCCAGCTGGTGGGTGAACCAACGGGCATCAGCGCGCGACTGATGACTGTTCGCCTACGACTCGGAAGAGGCAAGTTTGCTAGTTTTATAAGCACGTACGGTCCGACCATGTGTTATCCTGATGACACGCTTGATCAGTTCTACACTGAGCTATCCTCCGTGATACGGTCTGTGCCGAGGAGCGACAGCCTGCTGGGTGATTTCAACGCGTGCGTGAGGCGTGATGCATCGGTGTGGGCAGATGTTATCGGTGCGCATGGCATTGGTTCAGCGAATGCGAACTGTGATAAGCTGCTCTCACCATGTGCCACTCACGGCCTGGCGATCACGAACACTCGGTTTGCACTGAGTGCAAGTGATATAGCAACTTGGACGCACCCACGGAGTGGTCACGCTCACCTGCTCGACTATGTCATCGTACGTCAGCGTGATATGCGTGAAGTGCGCATGACACGTGTACTGCGTGGAGCTGAATGTGGTACTGATCACAAATTGGTTCGGACCAAACTGTGCATATATGTTGGTAAATCTGTGTATTGCGCTCCCGCCGTGAATCGGCGTAAATTTAACATTCTCTCCCTCGGTACTGTGGCGAAACGTACTGAGCTGGAGAAGGCGATGGCTGCACGCCTGTGTGATGTGGAAGGCATAGCCACAGTAGGCGACCTGTGGCACCACATTCGCGACCAGGTGACAGCTGCTGCCGAGGAGACCATCGAGCGCGCAAACTGTAAGCGGCCTTATTGGTTTGATGAGAACAATGCGACGATTGGCACATTGGTGTCGGAGAAGAATGCAGCATTTGCTGCGCATTTCGCAGACCCCAGTGATTTGGGGAACAGTAGTCAGTTACGCAAGCTTCGACGGCGACTGATCTGAGAGAACCGTTACATAAAAATGCATGGTGGACGGAGAAGGCGAAGCAGATGGAATGCTACGCCGAACTCCGCCAACACAAGGAATTCTTTGACTACATGAAGGTGATGTATGGACCGAGATTGGAGCCGCTGAGGACACTGATCGATGGTAGTCCAGGCGCCACCTGCACACAGACTGCCGACATAATGCAGATCTGGCGAAAAAAATTTGACTGTCTCTTGAACAATCGTTCTGAGATTGACTGGCCTACACTGAACGGCCTCAAGCAGCACGATGTGAAGACGAGTCTGACAGACACGCCGACACAGTATGAGACGCAGAGAGCACTGGCTCAGTTGCGAAACATCAAGTGTGCCGGTGCCGACAGGATCCCGCCTGAAGTATTGAAACACGGCGGACCCGCGTTGTTGACTGCGCTGCACCACTTGGTGCAACGCGTATGGATTGAGGAGGAGGTGCCTCCTGAGCTGAAGAATGCCCTTGTGCTACCACTGTACAAGGGCAAAGGGAGTAAGCAATGTTGCACGAATTATCGTGGCATCAACTTGCTGAGTTGTGTGGGCAAGGTGATTGCCTGAATCCTGCTCAACCGCCTCTTCAGTCAGATTGTGGAACCGAACGTGGCGGAAGAGCAATGTGGATTCCATTCGGGTCGCAGCACTATAGATATGGTGTTTGCGGCTCGTCAGTTGCAGGAGAAGTGCAGAGAACGACACCAGACTTTGTACTCGCTTTTTGTTGATTGCACCAAGGCATTTGATACGGTGAACCGCGAGGCATTGTGGCTGGTGTTGGGTAAGTTTGGTTGCCCGCGTAAGTTTGTAAGTTTGATTGGATGTCTGTACAGTGGTATGCGAGCGAGGGTGCAGCTGAGTGGAGAGACCTCAGATGAATTTGCACTTGTCTCTGGTGTGAGGCAAGACTGTGTTTTAGCTCCTGCCCTGTTTAATATATATCTTCATGCAATGTTGTCCTGTGCTTTTGATGCCGCTTGTGCTTACGGTGTTCGTGTGGAGCACCGTATTGATGGTGGGTTGCTGAACACCTGTCGTTTCGGTGCGAGAACACTTGTCTGTGAGGCAACTAGTTGTACGCTGCTGTTTGCTGACGACTGTGCGTTGTTTTCACACAGCGGGGATGAGCTGCAGCACATGACTAGTGCTCTGGCTTCGACAGCGACCAAATTCGGGCTCACCATCAACACAAGCAAAACTGTCTGTCTCTTTCAGCCTTCACCGGAAGTGCAAACTTCAATATTACCGCGAATCAGCATTGTTGGTGAAGTCTTGGAAACCACCCCCCGCTTCTGCTACCTTGGGAATGTGATGTCGATGATCAGCAGCTACACATTTAATTGCACATTCGCGTGTCGAAGGCAACGTCAGCATTCGAGAAGCTAGAGTACAGAGGGTGGAATAACCATCAGCTTACTATTGGCATGAAGCTGATGGTATACAAATCCATGGTGCTGTCCGTTCTTCTATACGGCAGTGAAACGTGGACGATGTACCGTCGGGATGTGCGATATCTTGAGCGGTTCCATCAGCAGTGTTTGCGACGGATTTTGCGCATCGGTTGCGGCGACAGAGTTGCGAATACGGAAGTGTTGCGACAAATTGGGATCTATGTAGTGGACTTCATACTTTTACTAAGACAACTGAGGTGGCTCGGTCATGTGAGCCGTATGGATTCGACGCGGATACCGAAACAACTCTTATACGGTCAGCTGAGTATTGGGAAGCGGCACGTGGGGAAACCCAAGTTACGTTACCAGGACATGATCACGTTCTAATCTTGATTGCAGGTCATGGGAATCGAAGGCGGTTGATCGGTGTGCATGGCGCGATCTAATCACGAAGGCAGTTGCCGAAGTGCGGATAAAAGACTTCATGCATGCAGAGAAGAAGCGGCAAGTGTGGAAGCGGTAAACCCCGATGGGTTGTACTGCATCGACATCGAGTGCATGGTGCTGTAGCACATGCGGTCACGAGTGCCTGAGTCAGGCAGGCCTAGTGAGCCATGAGCGAGGCCACTCGGGACCACTGCCGAAGCGACGATGGGTCCTGCAGAGAATGTACGCAGAACCGGCGCAGCGTTTGTAGGTACGCTGCATTCGATTTACTAACCGCGTGATTGCATGCTAAGTCTATTCATTTCAGGTGTTGGATTTTCAACTTTGTCCTAATGCTTTTCTTTTTCGTATACATATCTACTTATACTCTCCTCTATAAGCTTGCACACCTCGCTTAGGCCAATTGTATTTAATTTCGATAACCTTTGCGTGTTTGTGGCATTTCCGCAAAATATATTTTCTGACCACGTGAACTTATCTCGGATCCTGTGTTAACAACTTATTTCAGATGCTCACGTTTCCTTAAGCATTACTCGATTTCTTTTCTTGTTAGCTTTCTCTCAAATGATTGGCTGTTGCTTGATATTCCCGGTGTGGCTGCGCTTGATGTACATGTTGACAAGGTGCCTACCTGTCTATTACCCACTACCTCGTCCATACTGGCTCTAGGAGACAGCTGGTCTTTGCTGGATGGGCCGAGGTGCACGGTCCTCGTGGCCGTGCTAGTCTCGAAGAGTGGTTCCATGCACTCAGTGTGGAGCGGATTACGGTCCAGCCAACCCCTTGTGTGCGTTTGATTCCCAAATAGTGCATGCTTGTGTTTGCTTGTGAAGGAGTGTGGACCGGCTCCGTTGATGAAACATGGCTCCCATTCATATGCCTCCCGGTCTTATTCCTTCGGGTTTACACTGGATATGGGGTGTGTGGGTGGAGCTGTGGGTGGTGCAGCGCAAGCCATCCATGGTCCCTCTGTAGGCGCAGACGTCTTGTGGCTGACCACAATGACAGGCATATCTGGAATCGTATGCCGCGAACCAGATATATATATATATATATATATATATATATATATATATATATATATATATATATATATGAATGTTTTACACAGTAGATCATACCTGAAAAACGAGACATTAGTTTTTAGTTGTTCACAGTTCAGTGCTAAGCTGGGCGTGGATTAGGTGGTTTGTGTCCCTGGTAGTTAACTCGTGGGTTGCTGCAAAAACAGATGTGAAGAAACCCGTACAGAGGACTGGGGCCAACCGAGGCGTACGCGTGAGAGAACCTTGGTGACTCATAACACCGATCGTCGGGCATTGTTCTACCGCTCTATGGCATTTTTAATGTAGAATAGGCAGTGACTATGAGAACATAAGAAAATTTCGTAAACAAGTGGTGCAGTTATCCAACAGCACAAAGTTACCAAAATTGCTGTGAAGCGTGGTTTGTGTTGCGGATGGTCGAGTATGCATCGAAGATCTACTAGCCCATTTCAACGCTGCACACGACATAATGTTCACCATAGAACTAACAAGTAACAACTCCTTGTCATTCTTAGATGTCCACATCACCAGGACACCAGACGGGACAATACAAAGGAGAGTACACAGAAAGACAACTTGGAGCGGCCAGTATACCCATTTCGCCAGTTTCTTACCAATGAGTCAAAAACGCAATCTTGTCCATTGTCTAACAGAAAGAGCGAGGAAAATATGCACGGAAGATACACTGTCAGATGAACTGAGTTTTATTCGAAGCGTTCTCGAACAAAATGGTTACCCGGACAAATTCATCTGGAGGCTCATGGGGCAACGAGCACCAAAATTCCAAGCAAACACCGCAGGAAGGCGCTTAATCTACTTATCAATGCATTTCAAGGGTGATGTGATAGCAGAAGGAACTACTGGAAGACTCTGTAATGCAACCGCGAGAACCTACTTTGCAGCTGACCTCCGTGTCAGCTTCGCTTCTACACCAGTCGAGAATCAACATATTAATGACAAGATACCGAGGTAGGATATTTCCTTCTGAATGTATCATTTTTCTTGCTCGTATCGATCAAGTTATATTGGAAAGACAACCAGGCGACTGTCTGAGAGAGTCCGAGAACATTGCCCGGCGTGGCTCTACACTGGCGTCAGACAGACAGTAGTCGGCGCTGTGCAGAAGCATCCAAGTGGCACCAAGTGAATGTGCGAGAGACCTTCCGGCCTATCTACAATATATCTGGACTCCACACGCGAGCCCTCCGATGTCGCCTATTAGCGATAGCGGAGGCAATCGCTATTCGACCGCATAACCCCAAGTTATGTGTTCAAAAGAAGTTTGTACAAACTCTACAACTACCATGGCCTCAAGCTTCCCCATGTCATGACGCCACGCTTGACCCTTCCACTATTGTTGCCCATGCCGGTGTCGTCACTTGATCTCATAGACCGGTCAATTCACTTCATTGATTGAGCTCATTTAAATATCTTGTGTTTGTTTTATACCTATTTTCTGTGGTGTATTGGAGTGACGCGAACCACCGAAAAGAAGCTTGTTCGCTTAACCATCTTTTGTTTTTGAAATTCCGGTTTCAGCTGGGACCATTGTCATCAAATTGATACCGATCTAGTAGCAAACAGAATTGCTGGCATGGCCAGTAGTGCATCACATTGCGCCCGAGCCTACGTGTTTTAATGGAGTGAGGTTGAACAACCATGAGAATGTTCAACTGGATGTGCAACCATATATTCATATTATTAACCTTGGGATCTTGCAGCTTAAGTTCATGGTAGACAGCTCTGAATATAACGTGAGCTTAGAGCGTTTCAGCGATTAATTCTCCTCGCGCGTTATACCTCGAGGTCGGAAGACCAACAGTCGTGCAACTGAGCCGAGCACGAACGCATCATCTGGAAATTCTTTGGTAACTTGAAAAATCATCGAAAGCAACACATGCAGGCTACACATTGAATACAGTGTCGGGAGAACGTAGAGTGGCGTCTCAATCTTTTAGATATTCACGAAACTTCAGTCAAACCCAGATCACCGTGTGTTTAGTCTTGTCGGAACTGCGTCTCAGCTATCGAGCGTCCGAGGTGGTAGTGTTGTGTATCTAAAGCGCGGAACTGGTACACCGGATCTTAGAAGAGTCACTGTAGAACGATCCCAGGCTTTCTATTACTGATCAAATCCGTTCTCATGTCAAGCGGTGGACGCTTTGCAGTGCCTATGCGAATGTTGTAACCATAGCTGATAAAAATATAGATTGGGTGTTGCCATCCCGAAAACACTGCACTCCTATGACGCATCAGCTGCGGTCCCCCTGATCGAAAGACCAAGGTTCACTTCAATGGGGATCGCTGTCAACATTGAGATTGCGCGTCGGAATCCAACTACACAGTGTGTAAGTCAAAAGGACCATCAAACTTCATCATTAACCGTTGTCTCAAGCGTTGGCCGTGACTCGGTGGCTTAGGGGAATATAACCATGGCTTCGAGGGGTAAAAGCTAATGCTTAACAGATCCCGTAGGATGGTGACTGCCCAATCGTAAGGCCAATGAACGGTTTATTTATCGCTGCGCTTAAGGATGAGTTCTGACGTAAACTATCTGCTCCTCTATGTAAAAAGTGAAGTACAGGTATCTCCGCGTTTTGGCATCTAAGACATGCATGCCAGTGAACCCGGGTTAGATGTACACGAACCAGGTGATCAACAGCTACATCACCCTCATGGCAGATGGCGGCGTTCGACTACAGTTATGTGTTAAGCACAGCTTACTACTCTCGATTACTAAGCTTACCACTCATCACACCAACCAGTCGATTAGCAACCATTTTCGTCTGGGCACTTGTGGTCGCAGGTAGACCACATCGCCATGATTTACCGTTAACTTTGTTCAATAAAATATGTGAATTATGTTGAAATACTTACTTTAATTCGAATCAAGCGCTTTTGTATGCGCTAAGGTTGCTCACTGCTCTGATAACTTCTTAATACGTTGCCCAAAAGGCATAGTCGAAGTTACCATCTCAAACACTCTTAGCGCCTTTCAGGACCCGTTTCCTCCTAAGCTGAACATCCCCTTTGCTAGCAAACGTGATGCATCGGACACGTATATGCAGTGCCATACACAAGGTGGCCATCGGCTGCATTTCATTAAACGCTATCAACTGCTGTCCAACTTCTGGAAGCCAGCCGAGAAGTTCCCGCTAGTGCTGGTTAAAATTTATTGCGCAGGTCAAGCAAAACCGAGTTCAGGTGGTGCCTCACGGAGGATTTCAAATATGGTGGATTCAATGTGTCATCGAGATGAACTTAGCTGCTTCATAGCGGAACTGCGGCAGATTTTTCTCCAGCATCAGACCCACTGAGTGCAAAGGGCCAACTGTAAACGAAGCGCCATATGAAACTAACGGAGCCAATCCACAATCATCAACACCGGATTGTAGGTTTGAGGAACATTTTGAACTGCGAAACAAAGGGCGCCTCAGCGCACCGTTAACCGCAAATCCACGCGGAGTGGACAAGCCCTTCACTTTTACAGCTTTGCACTGATCACATACATACGTCTTCCAGCGAAAACTCTTCTACATGGCCTGACATTTGCAGCCCCGAAACCTAAAAGCTGAAGAAGAATTACTACCGAACGTATTGATATCAAATGGGCATCATGACAAGTACATTCAGACCCATAACCGGCCTCCCAAGAAGAAAATACTGATGCTAACTGCTGTACACAGGATGCTTATTTGTTCATGCCATTCAAAGGGGACCATGTATCAAAAGATTTCGAACACAAGCTCCGGTCTACCCTAACGCGCACCTACACGACCGCCCAGTTGTGACTCAGGCATACCACGTGAAACCCTGTTCTTCCTAACCGTCAGAACATCACGAGGGACAGTCCGGTCTCTCAGGTTTTTATCAGTTCACTTACAGTTACAGGAACATTTACATAGGTAGCATTGACTATCAGTTAGTTCAAAGGGTAGCTGAACATCATTCAACGTGATTAGGACAAGCGATGACTTAACAAAACGGAACGGAGCTGAAGAATAATCTGAGGCCGGTATCGCCTATCACCAATCACGAAAGCGTTCGTCTTCTTAACGCATTGTTCAAAGTGCTAAAGGGAACTAACTGTTTTAAAGTTCTAAAACGACGAATAGGATTTGCCAACCATCAATGGATCAGCCACCCATGTGTTGTACCAAAAGTTTTCTACCAGAAACACAGATAGACACGCGAACAGCGAACACTTGAAGCGCAAGATGAATTCCACACAAGTAGTAGCTGTATTTCTCATGTTTGCGGTCTGCTAGACATTTTGGCATCGTCGGACTTTCTGTCGACGTAGCATCGTCAGCTTCCTGGGTATATGCGACGTGTTCGACACGGCTGACGAAACTACTTTTTAGCTGTCCGTATCCTACATACAATTTATCCTTCAACCTTTGGCCGCGTGCGGGTGTATAGTGATAGTTCACAATCTTTAGCATCATTAGTGGCGTCAAATAGAGTTACATTGCATCTCCCTTATTGTTTGACTTCGCCGTGGATGGCACCTTGAAGCGTTCCCTAGAAAACGGTAGGCCTGGGGGCGATGAGTTAGACCTTCTTGATCGAATCCGTGGCCTGGAGTACGGTGAAGGTATCCTCATCGTCTGCCACTCCTCACTAGTTACACAGGACTCGCTGCGCAGTTTAGATATGGAGTCTTACCATTCGGTATGCACGTTTTCTCTTCGAATTATAAAGTTCTCCTGCAGGACTGGCTAGAAGTATCTCCTACTCTCACCCTCGTTGCCTACTCCTGAAAAGTAGTCGACAATTTCCATTATCTTGGAAGCTTCATTACTATGGGTAGATCAACGAACGAATCCCATGTGCATATCTCTAATGTCAGAGTAGCCCTTACAAGCTTCCGACGTGATTTCAGTCCGTCATTATAGGGTCGAATTTACAGCGCTATGGTACGAACAGCGCTCTTCTATGGCGGTGAGTTCGTTCCCGTTTGCGTCTGCCTGTTTTAAACGCCGCTGCCTACGGAGTATCGCCGCTGCACGATGGCAACATCACACTTGTAAAGATGACATTTGCCGTCGGATTTTCAATTCAGCTTGGCACCCTCCCGTTGAGCAGCATAACTTCTCCGCACAGTTTTCAATAACCTTCAGATGTCCATGATGGTAGCAATTTACAACAAATCGGGAATCGACAAGTTAGGAGAAGTCCTTCACCTCGTGCATTTAATTGGCTTCTGCTTGCTACCGTTCCCAGTTTCAGTAACCTATCGGGTAAATCTTTCACAAAGCAGATTCTGCACAATTCGAAGATGTCTGAAGGAAATTCATTTGGCCTTGCGGCCAGACCTTCGGCACTCCGATCTCACGTTCGCTTTCTGTTCTAGAGGGCGGATCCCTAGGACGGCCCAGGGAGCAGGGCAAATTTCGTGGTTCCGGAAGATTAAAATGCTTTTCAACCATTGAGTTCCTTGGCCGCAATTAAATACATGCCAGCTATGATAACTACTAATCCGGGAAAGCACCAAGTGGTCGTTTCACTCTACTGGGGGTCCTCAGTGGTGCGCGTTCCCTTGCTGCCCTTCAGCGAACCGAACCCATGACCGCTAGGGGCTTGCAGCACTAGCCGGCAGCTTATGCCACTGATCCATGGCGGACGATGGTTGACCATCACATATTGCAATCTAACTGCGATATAGCACCACCCCATCCTCTACTGCCATGTAGGTTACTGCCCGTGCAGAAGACAGTGGCTGTTCTTAGGTGACTGCACTCCCCTTGTTAATGGCCACGAATTCACACAGCTGTTCGAAGTGTTCATTTAAACAACAGACGGTCTGATAGGTTATGTATAGGCTGCCCACTGTCGCCGCATATAATTAGCGAACACCAGGTCTCCTTAAGCCCGTTTCCAGCATCGATCGGAAGAACTTCGGATGGTTACTAAGGGCAGCGGATGTTGTCATCGCCCTAACGTACGGTGAGGCCAGTAAGCTTCACGGTGTCTTCAGGCTAACAAGCGCTTTTGCCCTGAGGTGTTTATGAGTTCTGTGTCCTCTCTCAGCCGGAATATGTCCACATAATACTATAGCATTTTATTAGATTTTTATTTTACCTATTCTCTATAACATCTTTTGGTGCTGCGATACAATAACTGAAGTATGTTTCCCACCCTCTGCTGACCTCTAGTGCTGAAGATTATTATTGGTATAATATCTCGGCGAACAACCAGAACTTCCAGAGACTGTGTAGAGACCGAATGTACAGGTTAGTAATCAGATTTACCACATCAAATCCTATCTGCAGCCAAGTGACTAGTAATCTACAACGGTGTTCAGTGAGCAGTCGCTTTTCCGAATGTGGCCATTAAAAAACCATCAGCAGTACGCAGGTACACAGTGCCGATGCTTCGCTGTTTCGCGTGTGCGCTAGGCTACTGCGAGGGTCGCCTGGTCCCCTACGTGGTCTCGAATCCGCGATTTCCGGTTTGCAAGGCGAACGCCTTGTCCTTTCGGCTACTGGCCGGCGTAGTTGATACGCATCCAGAACCTCCTTCTTTGCAAGTTGGTAAATAGCTTTAACTTCACATCATCATCGCGCTTCCGCCAAAACGCACACGGAGATCGGCACATGCTAGTACATGGTCGAAATTCACATCTATGCTCCAGATCGATTGGGAGTTTTAGACGTAGCCCCTTCGTCGGTAACTGATCGTAATGTAATCAGTTTGTGTCCATGACTGGTGGGCGCCAGGTGAACCTTCGGCGGGTGCTGTGTAGGAAGCTAGTACTCGTAGGAAATAAGCGAGTATCGTTACACAGGTGTAGCAACCGCTCACCGTTATCATTACGGGTGCCTGCAGCGCGTTGGCCGCCTAGATGCAATTCCTCCGTGGACAATTTTCCACTTTGGGCGTTCAGATTACAGCCACCACCACAGTATTCTCATGCCGAGTTTGTTATTGCATACATCACGTTTCTTCACCGCAGTTGAGCTACACCGACTTACAATTCAGCTAGATTTTCTTAACAAGTCAAGTCAAGAATGTGTTTTATGCATCTGTAACGGGTTAATTTTCAGCCTTGACACTTGATAAAAAGCAATTCAAAACGTCAGAACAAAAATAAGAATGTTCAGTGAAAAACATAATCTAGCCAGCAGGATTTACCGGCCAGTTCTGGAACGATAGCGTTTTGTTCAAATCGAAGTCTGGCTAATTAGGAAATGACCGAATAACCATAAGACCTTGTCGGGTCATATATTGTATATTTTTTCTGGTCGATGAGGTATCTGTGTAGTTGTAAAGCGCAGTGTAAATAAATAAATAAATGGTGTATTCCTCGGCTGTGCAAGCACAGTCCAGCTATGTGGTCTGCTCAATGACTATGGCTAATATCCGTGAGTATCTTAGAAGCAAGTTTAGTGCGCGTAGACCCAGTTCTTCTAGCCAAATTTGGCTTTTGTATGCTACTGTAGTGACAATGAACCATAACCGCTTCAGTATTTCGCGACATTGGATTTTATTCTTTTTTATGGCTTAAGATCTTTCACTTGTTTAGCCAATGGTGTATACCGAACACTGGATGTCCCCGTTGTTCATGCCGAACACTACTGTCTGCTTCAGATTACCTGCCCTGCAATCTTTATTGTTGTGTCAACAAACCTTTGGCCCAGACGATCTAACTGTTCTCCTTACTGCCATACTCGGCAAGCCACTTGCGTGCTAACTTAGCGGTTGTCATCTGAGTAGCATCCAACAAGTGGGCAATAATTCCAGTGTGGTAAAATGCACGAAATGATGCAATTCAGAATCAAATTGTATGGTACACAGGATGATCTCAATCGAACGACGTAAAACGAACTCGCCTGACTTTGGTGAATATTTGATTCAAGTAGAGTGACCATGACAAGATGTGGCTCAGCGTAACCTCAAGATACTTCACTGACGTACGAAATCTCAAACAGTCACCTTCAATCTGAAGTTTGGGACATTCCATGGCAAGGTCCCGGTAACCAGCTGCTTTATCAATAGAAAAAAGAACGTCATTACTCTTGGACACGTTCCACGTCAAGCAGGGGGAGTTTGACCATTGCATTAATTCATCTAAATTGCTTTGCAGCTAAGCTGAGAAAGCCGAGGTCGGATGATTCACGCCGATGATAAAGTTATCGGCATATCTTGACAGAATGGTTTCTTCCTGGACAAGAATAAGGCTAAGGTAAGTAGAGAAGGGATCTTAAAGCCATAGTGATCAAGGCGTCTACCTTTAAACACTAGACCTCGAGGTCCACCACAGCTCATGCTATCTCCATTTGATGAACTCAAAGGAGGAGGAAACCGGTTATGGGGTGTCCGGATTGGGAGGATCAGCACAGAATCACCAATTTGGATACTGTCCATGTGATCATATTGTAGAGGGGCCGCTTCCAAGAATGCCTCGAGGGAGCTCTTCGGAGCTAGCTGAGAGCGGATCGAGAAGGACGGCTAGCGACGAGCCTGGGCCCGGAACTACGGAACGGGAATATGTGGACAGCGCAATAAATCAGACAATTACGCCGCTAGCGCAGCCCACAGGACCGAGGCCGAGCCGATTGACACAGCCCAGAACAAGCAAGTCGAGAGCTCTCGAACGACTCCTGACCGATCCAAATCGGGTACAGAGAAGCGGAGATCGAGGCGAAAACAGGAAGGGGGACTTCCAAGTCATAGCTCCCGAGGCGAAAGGACTGGCTCGTCTCTAACATCCGTACCTGTGTTGCGTTGTGGGACAGAAATCTAGTCGATATTCGATGGCGCGCGTGAGACCCAGGTGTGCCCATTTTCGGTGTGCAATAAACGTCTACCCCCCCGTCGTGTCGTTCTCGCTACTAAATAACCTGAGGACTACATTAAAGAAGACCGAGGTAAGAATAGAGATTACGAGTCGCAACCCAACCCCACAGCTGGTACACCAGATGCCACTTGGAATTCCTTACCGCTGTGCCAAACGTTGCTCACGGATCTTAGAGCCATAGTGGTCAAGGCGTCAACCTTTGAACACCAGGCCTTGAGGTCCACCCTAGCTCAAGCTATCACCATCTGATGAGCCCATACGAGAACGAAACCGGTTATGGGGTGTCGGGGTTGGGAGGAGCAACACCGAACCAACAAGTAGAGAACAAGTATGGTGACAGAATAACTCCTTGAAGGACATCGGATGTTGTGGTAAGTGGTGAGGTGCATTTGCCGCTTAACCTGGTGACCTCAGTACGTTTAGAAAAAATAGGCATTTAACGAGAATACTGGGGAAGGTTAAACACCAGACGTCTGTAGATATGGCAACAGCAATTTACCTGGATAAAAGTATTTAGCTTTATCCGATTTGCTCAGTCCCATTATTCTGCTGCATATTCCATGTAAAGTTTGTGCATTTATTTTATCTCGAGTTCTGTGTTCGGTGTTTGATATCCCCAGAGTGGCCGTGCTTCCTGCGATTATTCACGGATACCTACCTGTCTAACACCCTTCACTTCGATTACTGACTCCGGGAGATTGCTAATCGTTACTGGGGGAAGAACTGCACGGTTTCGTGGCCGTGCTAGGCTCAAAGCGTGGTTCCATCAAGTGTGGAGCGGACTAAGGTCCAAGCACCACCTTGTGTACATTTGGTACGCGTGATTCACAAATTTGATAGAGAGAAATGCTGCTGCTGTGCGTGTCGAAGGAGTGCGGGCCGGCTCGGTGGATGAAAAGGGGCTCCCGTTCATAAACCTCCCGGGTTCGCCATGGATATGTAGTATGTCGATGGAGCTGTGGGTGGTGCAGCGCAATCACCACCAAGGTCATTTTGCAGGCGCAGCCGACCGGGGTTGTATTATGGCGGCCGCAGTGACGCAAATACGGAACCAGATGTACTTAACCATGTATAGATCACTTGCTTCTTTAGCTGCTGGAAATGTAGCGACGCAAGAGATGATAGTAGCAACGGAACACGGAAACCATGGTGTGATAGGGATAAAAAAACAATGTTTCTAAGCTCCCGTGGGATGGGCTAGTGTAAAAAGCAAGTTGCAAGCTAAAATGAAAAGCAAGAACACAATTTTGCGAAGAGTATTCTTTTCAACAAATCTCCTCAAGCATTTACAATTATAAAATGGAAGGGCAGAGCATAAATAGCTGATGAAGCCAAAGAGGTAGGAGTAGTGGAATCACGACAAACAGAAACACAAAAGTCTCGATCGATAAAGTAGACTAACAACACATGTGACAGAGCACGTGATGGTTGATCGGTGGAATGCCAAGCGCATCATCCGATCACTGTAGGCGCACGAAGTGATAAAAGTTGGTAGGCTAATAAGGCCAAGGTAGAATAAGACCTTGCAGCAGAGCCTTCTGTTTGTATAATTCCGGTTGAATCATCCTAATCGGGATCGCTTCGGCCATCCGTAAGATTTGCTTTCTAAGAATTTTAGTGTACCTTTGCTGTACTACATAAGTACTTGGAAGACAAAGTGGTCCTTAGTTGGTGTCCACTTGCCACCAGCTGTTCCAGGATGGAACTGTTAGGGCGACTAACAATGCCCTTCCGCAAAGCCGCTGAACAATGCACTGCAATACGTTTAGATAGATGCTTAGTTGTGTGTCCTACGTACCTCGCACCACAGGTGCAGGTAAACTGACATAAGATGTAAGATTGGGACTGAACCGGAAGTCTGTCTTCAACGTGTTGGGCTGTAAAGGGAGCAGTTTCCGCAAGGACGTGTAGGCAGGCGGCGGGGAAGGTTCGAGCTATTGCATTGAAAATCCTTCTGGTCAGAAGATCAAAGGCAACATCACCTTTAAAGGGAATTGATAAGAACACGTCCTTCTTAGTGACAATAGTAATCACTTCACAGCTATCGCAGATCACTGCATTTTTTGATGAATGTTATCGGGTAGCCGTTATCTTGCAGGGTATTGAGCATACGGATCTTTTCGGCCTCTAGCATCTCTTAGCTGCAAATTTTCGTAACATGAAAATACAAGCAGCGAAAAAGATTACGTTTGTACCTCAATGGTACATAGCTTAGAAAATGTGTATACTGACCTACCCATGTGGCTTTCCGGCATATACTTCTTTCTAAGGAACCGTCATTTCTTCGTCTTACAACGTTTCCAACAACGCTAGCTTACCATTTCTTTCGGTTTCCGTAGTGAACTTCAATGATTGATAAACACTGTTTAACTCGTTTAATAGGTAGGAAACATCGGTCTTTGAATCTCAGATTGGAAACCTATCATTCACAAAACAACAATAGAAATTAAACGAGCTGATGATGGATCGCGTAGGTTCACGCTCAATCCTAGCGTGGAAAATATCAGCAAGGAGTGGTCCTAGGGGTATCCCTCCGCGACACCGTCAATCCGTCGGTAGTAGACGCCATTAAATAAGAATTGTCGGTTGAAGATACACCGTAAAATTAATTCCTTCAGTTTCCTCACCGGAATACTCACATCAATGTTATTTTCATTCACGTAATCATATAGAAAATTGACAGTTTCCATCAATGGAACTTTCTTAAAAAGTGACTCAACGTCCAGAGAGAGCTTCAGTCTGTCTTCTGCTTCCATGCATTCTACTCGTTTCACAAATTCAAATTTGTCTTTCACTGTGTATGTGCATAACGCCTTGTGTATTGGTTCGACCAAGCCATTTCGCAACCGAGTGAGTAGCTGAGACTGACATGTCGATTATCGGACGCAGAGGGACTTTAGGTTTACGTACTTTAGATAGTCCATAAAGACGTGGAGGATGGGAACCCACTGGAGTTAGCTGTTCCAGTAGCACACTATCTATTTGGTTCATACGACTCATCTTCTTCAACACTTGAGTGCTTTTAAGCTCATCCTGCTTGGTTTTATATTTCTGTACCGTTTCACAAAAGAACTTATTGTAGTCTTGCAAAATAGACTGCATTTTGGAAACGTAGTAGCATCTATTCATCAGTATCCATGCGGAGCCCCTGTCGATTCTAGAGATAACTAAATGAGGATTTGCTCTTATTTCCTTGATGGCTTCTCTGTGTTTCCTAGTCAATACGTTAGAAGATTTGGTTTTGCAACTCATACACTGCTGCTAAACATGAACCAAAGTGTTTCTGAAAGTATCTTTTGCATGTGCTGACGTAGATGTTAGCTAGTTTAATTGATGCATCAAGTTTACAAAATGGGTCTCCAGAGGAATTTGTCCACATTGACGCTGAAAGAAGCAAAATATTGGTCCGAGTGCTAGTGCCTCAAGTTGCAGCTGACTCCGCTGCAGTCTAGATAGATTTTGGACATATTTTTCCGGGTGTGTTGGCAACTTGCATTCTGGTGGAGTTTAAACCATTAAGCAATTTCGCGTGCTTTTCCCTTCCATCTTGGCATAGACGTCATGGACATATTGCCTGAAAGCATCACGCTGGACTGCATAGAGCTCTTCTACGATTGAATCGTAACGTGAATATAGTCACTCCATCTCAGGGAGTCGGGACACAACACTTTCCAGTATGTAGTGTGCACGCCGCTTAAGCGACTTAGTGGTACGCAGTACATGACACCGTTTAAGTGCTTTCCAATATACCTTAGGACATTGGTTGCACTGTAAACATTCTCGTATGCATTTAATATCGGTCCTCGCATCAGCAACTCTGGCGTTAAACTTCAGATATTTGTTGAGCTCCTTAAACGACTTAGGTTACTTGTTCTCTTTTAACTCATAAAGTATACCCAGGAAAATACAAGAACACAATTTTGCGAAGAGTATTCTTTTCAACAAATCTCCTCAAGCATTTACAATTATAAAATGGAAGGGCAGAGCATAAATAGCTGATGAAGCCAAAGAGGTAGGAGTAGTGGAATCACGACAAACAGAAGCACAAAAGTCTCGATCGATAAAGTAGACTAACAACACATGTGACAGAGCACGTGATGGTTGATCGGTGGAATGCCAAGCGCATCATCCGATCACTGTAGGCGCACGAAGTGATAAAAGTTGGTAGGCTAATAAGGCCAAGGTAGAATAAGACCTTGCAGCAAAGCCTTCTGTTTGTATAATTCCGGTTGAATCATCCTAATCGGGATCGCTTCGGTCATCCGTAAGATTTGCTTCCTACGACCTTTGTGTACCGCTGCTGTACTATATAAAGTACTTGGAAATTTACCCGACGCCATTCACCAAAAAAATGCAGTGATCTGCGATAGCTGTGAAGTGATTACTATTGTCACTAAGAAGGACGTGTTCTTATCAATTCCCTTTAAAGGTGATGTTGCCTTTGATCTTCTGACCAGAAGGATTTTCAATGCAATAGCTCGAACCTTCCCCGCCGCCTGCCTACACGTCCTTGCGGAAACTGCTCCCTTTACAGCCCAACACGTTGAAGACAGACTTCCGGTTCAGTCCCAATCTTACATCTTATGTCAGTTTACCTGCACCTGTGGTGCGAGGTACGTAGGACACACAACTAAGCATCTATCTAAACGTATTGCAGTGCATTGTTCAGCGGCTTTGCGGAAGGGCATTGTTAGTCGCCCTAACAGTTCCATCCTGGAACATCTGGTGGCAAGTGGACACCAACTAAGGACCACTTTGTCTTCCAAGTACTTATGTAGTACAGCAAAGGTACACTAAAATTCTTAGAAAGCAAATCTTACGGATGACCGAAGCGATCCCGATTAGGATGATTCAACCGGAATTATACAAACAGAAGGCTTTGCTGCAAGGGCTTATTCTACCTTGGCCTTATTAGCCTACCAACTTTTATCACTTCGTGCGCCTACAGTGATCGGATGATGCGCTTGGCATTCCACCGATCAACCATCACGTGCTCTGTCACATGTGTTGTTAGTCTACTTTATCGATCGAGACTTTTGTGTTTCTGTTTGTCGTGATTCCACTACTCCTACCTCTTTGGCTTCATCAGCTATTTATGCTCTGCCCTTCCATTTTATAATTGTAAATGCTTGAGGAGATTTGTTGAAAAGAATACTCTTCGCAAAATTGTGTTCTTGTATTTCCATTGGTAAAATTTGCGAGTATAGTGAAAAGGATTTTACTACACTTTACACAGAGTTTGTAGAATAGCGTAGATGCTCGTGTATTAAAAGTATAACTCATTAAACCCATTGGTTTGGAGTTTGTTAAGAGACGGTTTTTTTTGTACGCCCTGGTTAACAAATAGTAGAATGAAATACAAACGCGACAACGCACTGCCAACTCTTTTTAATATCATAATTTTGGGTGCAGAGGCGTGATTTTGAACGATGTTCCAAGTTTGGCGCACGCGGTAATAGAAATTTCTACGGCATTCTAGGCGGGTATACTGTGTTGTCATTTTCAGAACATGACCTCTCAGGTTTGTTTTGTGGTTCCATTGCAGCAGCCGGCGGCAATGATGGTTTGGGTTGTTCTGAATCTGGAAACCTTAAGGAGATCCCCCCGGAAAAGCCGATATCAACTGCTATACATTCCTAGAGATTTCAGTCTAAGCTTATAGGGCAGATGAAAAGCGACCCCTGACGTTCTAGGTTGCGCTTCTTTGAGAAGTCTAGAGAGCAATGAAGTCCTGTTTCTGCCACGGCTGCCACGCCTAGATAGCATATTCCACGTGCGGTTGCACGTAGGTTTTACCAGTTGAGGAAAGATTGTGGGGTCAAACCGACCGAACGCTCTGCGAAGCAGGCTGAAGTGTTGATTGCCGGTCCTCGTCAACTTCTCTATTTGGTTTGAACACTCGAGATCTTCCTGTACCGGTAAACCCTGGTCACGCTCCTGAGAGTCCTACTGCAAGGTGTGTTCTCCAAGTTTGTAAGCGCTCACCGGCTGGTGACGCACATGAATCACATTGCACTTAGCTATATTCAACTGAAGCAGGTTCCTCTTTGACCATTCATAAATGCAGTCTAAGTCACCTTGGAGTATATCTTGATCTTTATTGTTACTAATGGTCCACCATCTTTTGACGTCATCGTGAAAAGCAGGAAATTTGAGGAAGTAACTCTTGCCAGGTCGTTGATAAACACCAGAAATAAGCGCGGTCCCAGCACTGAGTCTTGTGGGACACCACATTCCACCTCAATCGGGTTAGAGAATGATCCCTTAAGCGTACTTAAAGCTTCCATTGGTGAAGAAATTGCCAATCCAACCAAGCACATGACCTCCGATTCCGTAGCTCTGTAGCCGGTGAAGTAGGATGTGGTGATCCAGGCGGTCCAAAACTTTGCACAAGTCCAAATAGATGACGTCAGCTCCGACCCCATCATCAGCCACTTCCGTCCAACTACCTCGTGAACCAGTAGGTTGGTGGTGCGTCACCGGTATTGTCAGAAGCCACGCTGCTCCGGTGCCAAGCTGTACCGTTTTTCCAAGTAGTCCATTAGAGCCTCAGCGACGACCGCTACCATAATCTTCGCGAGCACAGGGAGGAGAGTCACTGGGCCATAGTTTGCAGACTCTGAACGGCTACCGATTTTAATAATTTCGGTGATAATGCCACGCTTTCACGTAGTGGGGACTTGTTGTTCATCAAAGCACCTTTGGAAGAACTATGACAATGGTTCAGCTAGCTTAGTTGCCGCAGTCTTCAGTGCTTTCGGGCGGATGTTCTCGGCTCCCGGAGAGCTATGATCGCGCAGTTAGAGTAACTTCCTCAACACAACAGATGGGTTGCATATTATATTTGTAAAAAACGGAGCCGGTAATGTGCAGGACATTATGGGACAGGTAGAGGCTGCGAGTTCGAAAATTGGGGCGTATTGTTGCCGCAGGGCATTGGCTGCTTCTTCGGCGCTTGGTACTCTACCGACTGTCGTGAAAAGCGGAGGGATTCCATGCTTCACTTTGCGAAGATTATTGACATGCCTATACAGCAGTTTGTTGTTTGCCAGGAATTTTTTGACTAGGCACTGTTGATAAGTTACTTTGTCCTCACGGACAAGTGCAGTGCAGTGGTTGCGATGGGTCAGGAAATTTCCCCAAGTCTCTGAGTCGGGGTTAATCTTGTAGGCACGCCATCCTGCATCTCTTGTCGCCAGGCACTTTCGCGTCCTGTTCCTTAGCATTGAAGACAATTTTGCGGGAAGAAGGGGCTTGGTCTCTGATGCTCTGTAGACCATGTCACTGAGTCTATCAACCAACTCTGTCCAAACGTTGTCAAGCGGACTGCTGTTTGAGAATTCCCCAACTGACGCGTCGACGAGTAGTTTCAGTACGTTTCGAAAACCATTTGCGACAAAAATCATTTACATAGCACAACGTTTTGTACATAATTGTTTGAGATATTCCCCTTGGACTTCGACATTTAGCGTGTATCGTAGAAGACCATTATTTGCGATGAATAACACGGGTTTAATTTTAATTGGATGATAATTATCGAAATATCATAATTAGTAATCTGTCTGTCTGTGTTCGCTGATTTGCATCTCATGATGAAATGAAAAATTGGGAAACCAACACTTATGCTTGAGGGAGGAATAAAAGTGGAATTGGGTTGAAACCAAAAGGTACTGGGGTTAAATTTAGTGACAATGAGGCAGAGAATATACAGTAAGAACAGCACGGTCCTTTCATTGCCTGTTCAGATGAATGTTATTCACTGATGTCCGAGTGAAAACAAATTTCGAGAATCTGGTTTCCGGAATTGGCATCCTTTGCTACCTCAAAGAATGGGTTGTTCGCTCTTGATCATTGATGTAGAGCTTCTCCCTCTTCGCCTACATCAGAACATTCGTAGTACCGATGCCTTTGTAATCTTGTATAGTTTATTGTGGCACATATCGCAATTTGAACCTGGAAGACAAAGGTTGACATTTAATTTAGACAAAGACACGTTATTCTAAAGTGAAATAATATGAACGACGTATTGATTCCCATCAGCGAGATCCGAATTCACCCTGTGAGCTTTGCTCTCTGTTATAATGAATGAGTTCAGAAACGCACACGGGAAATCTCGACGTTCCCCAAGTAACCTGCATCGCAGGGGGGGGGTGCAGTTAACTGCGCCAAGCTGAGTACTACGCTTCGAATTCATTTAACAGGCTGCTGGTCAACTGATGCATTGCTAAGAAACTAGCAGCACTGGGTTTGGTCCTTCTGTGTCCCAGTAAGCACAATCTTGTTCTTTTCATTGTGGTCCAACCTAGTTGCGTCTGAAAAAATGCAGAATCAATCAGTGCTTCGAGAAATCGAATTTCTGTTTTTGTACCAATTAAAGTAGTCATAGGGGAGAATTCCGAACCAAGGCCATCCCACATTCATCATCAGGCAACTAGATGCTACACACGAATGTAATTCAGGTAGCATACGGTCTGCTAGTTGGCCGGTTACAACTGATTGTGTCAGCGATCGTTTACCTGAGGCAAAATTATGCCGTTCTTCATCTGAGATAATCCTCTTAATTTCCAAATGGGTTATGTTATTTTACTCTTTGGAAGTTGAAGATTCTTTAGTAATTGAACAGGTTAATATAAAGGCGAAACATGTCCAACGTGTTTAGTTCTTATCATTTCTGAGAGACTTGTGAACAAATACCGAAGTGACGATGAGTTGCGTGAGCTACTGTGTTGCTCCACCCACCTCAGGCGCGGAGAACTGCTTGTGGGCGCAGTTTATCGCAGACCCCTGAGTCCTTGTTTGAATTGGTTGCCCCACCTTCGAACCCACATGAGTCGTCCACACTTTCTACTTATGGGCGATTTTAACTGTCCTCGAATACGATGGCCTGATGTGCATTTGTTGCCTGGACATAGTGAGGTTGCAGCAACATTCGTGGATTTGGTACTTGAAACTGGTGCATCGCAACACATATGCCAACCAACATGCATAACAATACGCTCAACTCCGTCCTGTCTCGACCTGAAGTTAATGAGCTACAAACAACGAGTACGTGACGTTAGGATCCTGGAGCCCCTGGCTACAAGCGACTATTCAGTGCACATAGCTGATATGGAATTATCTTTCCCGTATTCACGTCTGCTGCAACCAGCTCACAACTACTGGAAAACGGACTTCGATGGTCTAGCTGGAGCCGCGAGCCAACTGGATTGGTATCTGTCCCAAAATGCATCTGTGGAAGACTGTTGGATATTTATAAAAAAGAGATTGACATCATTGTGCTCCCAATTTGTGCCATTGAAATGTCTTAAGCCTTATTGGTTTGACACTCAGTATGGAAATCTTGCTCGGGGGCGGCGCAGACTGTGGGACAAATTTCTCCTCTCTGGCTCTTCTAATGATTACGAAGGAGGTAAAATTCAGCGGAACCTCTGCAACAGCGCAAAAAAGAATAAGCGCCGACATTTTGAAGAGCATCTCGCAATATATATATATATATATATTCAACACTGTACCAATTACAATATAACTGGCTGAGTGCCACAACACGTAAGAAAAAGACAGCATGAAAGGGAAGACAGCTGTTAGGATAGAAGGGTCTCACAGCAAGTACGCCATTGCGTACGGTCCTTGGCCATATCCTCTAGCGTTTGCAACCAGGTGTGTTTGGGATCCATTGGTCCCCAACCCGGTAGTCGGGAACGCCCGACAACAGCCAGCTTCATCGTTTTCGCCTTAACACATTGGATCCAAGTTTTACATTGCCCTCCTTTTCGTCGGTTCCAGGCCCCACCTGTGCTCCGGAATAGGGCTCGTTGTGGTAGCCGCCGGGTAGGCATGCGTAGCACATGGCCAAGCCAGCGAAGCTTCTGCAGTGAGATGATGTTATCAATCGATCGGCTGAGTTCCTTAGATCTGACGACTCGCCGACGGATTTCCTCTTTACCGATGTGGTGCTGCCATCGAATACCCGCAATGCTTCGCAGGCAGCGCTGATCGATGATTGATAGCCGCTGAACATCGCTTTGCGAACGGGCCAAGTCTCACAGTCGTAGAGCAGAATCCCTCGTACCGTAGCATTGTAGACTCGCACCTTGAGAGCGAGGCTGAGATCACGACGAAGCCACAGGAGACAAAGGTTAGCGAAAGTGACTCTAGCCTTGGAGACACAGCGAGATCTCATCTGTCAAATCGCCAATATTAAGACAACTCCCAAGATAAATGAATTTGTCGACCACTTCCAACGGATGCCTCGAAAGGGTGAGAGAGAAGGACATGCGTTTGGCAAATTCTGTGATAGGACCTTACATGTGGAAGGGGCAAAGCTCAACCCAAATTGGGCGGCGATCTCCAGTCTGAGCAGCACATGCTGGGCGGCTTGGGATGACTCGAAAATCACAACGGGGTCATCGGCGTACTCTAAGTCCCGAAGGCGGTCACCAGTGAGCACTTCAACACCGCAGGACTCAGAGTTATCCAGGGCAGTATCCAAGATCTCGTCCATGGCGAAACTGAACAAGGATGGAGAGGATGGTCAACCTTGTCTAACACGGCTAGTGATGCTGAAAGAAGGCGAATGTTTCTGTATTCTCACACGCGGCCCGAAGTTTGATGGTAAATAGCACGGAAAATGCTGATGTACTTCTCAGGTACTCCCGTCTTCAGTAAACAGTCCCAAAGAGACACTCTGTCAACAGAGTCAAAACGCCTCGAATGTCAAAGAATATGACTATGATTGGTCGACTGAAAGTATGGCGATGTTCAAGTATCTGGCGGATCGTAATGATGTGATCGACGCAACCGCGACCTGGGCGAAATCCAGCTTGTTGTTCACGCAGGTGTTGTTCCCGTACGCAACTGTGCCTTCGTAACAGTAGGGCAGCGAGCAGTTTGGATGTGACACAAATGAGACTGATGCCACGATGGTTGGAGCAAATGGTCCGGTCTCCTTTTTTGTAAACAGATACAACATCCGGTAAATTCCAGTCGGATGGGATGGTTTCAATAGTCCAAATCTGATGGAATAGAGATGTCAGTTCGTGAGTGGGAGCTGGACCTCCATATTTGAACAGCGCAGGGGAAAGTTCATCTGGACCAGGTAACTTGTGGCGCTTTAGTAGCCGAAGCTCATTGGATACCTCAGCCTCTGTCGGTGGAGAAACATCCACTCACCAGGGAGCACTGTGAACCTCTTAAGATAGACTCTGTTGCACTGCTGACCAGTTGAATTGATCTTCAAATTGCTCTGCCCATCGTACCAGACGACAGTGACGACTGCGAATTAGTTCACCGTCATTTTCACGCAAACCCTCACTCACTGTTGGTCTTCTGCCTCCCGTGGAGCGAATAAGTTAGAAGAGTTTGCAGGAGTTTCCTGAGGATGCTGCCCTCTCCATCCCGACGACGCGCTGTGTCCACCAAACCTCGCGATCCTTCTTAGGAGCTGTCTGAGCTCAGCACCTGTGGTTCTGCATGGTGCGTTGTACTCAGCTCCGGCGAGAATTGTTCGACGACTTTCCATTTATTAGAGAGACTGCGATCATCCAATGACTAACAGCTCGTCTAGCGGACTTTCGTAAGGCGCTCTGGATCTACACCCAAAGAGAATCTTTGCATACTTGAAGCGACACCTGAAGCCGACAGGTGATGTGCCAGTGCTGGATGGCCCGGATGGACAGCCCCCAAACTCCAGCACTGAGTGTGCGTTCGCGTTGGCGGCGCACTTCACTTCTGTATTTGCAAATGACCAGGTGTCTGTTCCGAGTTCGACGTGTACCGCTTTTACCGAACTCGACAGTCTGAATTGCGGCGTTGAATAGGTATGTCAACTACTCGCCAACCTTGACGGCAGCAAACCTGCCGGACCTGATGGGCTTTACCCACTGGTTCTCAAGTCACTTTCGACCATCATCTCTCCTGTCGTGACTAACCTTTTCAACAGGTCGCTGTCAAAAAGGTTCGTTGCCGGTTGACTGGAAATGTGCGGTGGTGAAGCCTATTCCGAAAGGCGGCGACCCTAGCAAAGAAGACAACTACAGCTCAATTTGTCTGACTCCTATTTTGGCAAAGGTTGCTGAGAAAATCATGAAGAAGGGATTTCTGCAGTTGCTACAGTCAAACGAGGTCCTGACGCCCGCACAACACGGTTTTATGCATGGCCACTCATGCATTACGAACCTGCTTGTGACGAAGCATGAGTGATTGAAGACAATAAGCAAGGGAAGTCTGTCGATGTGATATTCATCGATCTCAGTAAAGCGTTCGACAAGGTCAGTCACGAGGTTCTTCATCACAAACTCAGGATGTGTGGTGTAGATAGGTCACTGCATCGGTGGATCCGCGACTTTCTTGTTGGACGAAAGTGTAGGGTACTGGTCGACGACCGTCTGACTGACTGGTATCCTTCTACAAGTGACGTGCCTCAAGGCACTGTGCTGGGGCTCACTCTGTTCCTAATCCACATCAACGATCTACCTCAACTTCTCCGGTCGCCGTGTGCATTGTTTGTGGACGACATGAAGACGTGGAGAGAACTTGACGCGCCCGACGACTGTGGCGTGCTTCAACAAGACCTCAACCGCCTATCCACATGGTCTGCAAAAGTTCTTCTCCCGGTCAACCCAGCCAAGTCTGTATTTATGAGCCTGGTGAAGGGTGCTAACGGCCGAACCTACACCCTTGACGGCCAACTGCCATATCCCATTCCCTCCGTGAAGCATCTGTGTGTACTCTCGTGCTACGATTTGAAATCCGTGGACAACACGAACAGGCTATATCGTAACGGACTGCGCATGTTTTGGGCGCTCAAACGTAGCTTCGGCACAGGGTCTGAAGAGGTTGCCACTCGACTTTTCTCTTCCATCATTAGACCAATGCTAGAGTACTGTTCGCCCGCCTACTTTCCGATTATCCGAGGCGAGGCACAAAAGATCGAACGGGTCCAACACCTTGCTACCAGGCTCATCCCGAGTTTATGTGGCTTGGGGTATGAAGACTGGTGCGAGAAACTAGGACTCTACACCTTGTCCTACCGTCCGGTGCGAGTCGACCTCATTATGACCTACCTATCTCGGTGAATTCCCCATGCTGAGGCCAATGCTGCACTTGCGAGTGCCATGCAGACACAAATACAAACTTGTCGTGCCGGATGTGGAACGCGTTCCCCACCCACTGTGCTTCGAACGGAGAGTGGTAAACATTTGGAATAGTTTGCCCGAACATGTGATTGAGGCAATATCTGTGCAACAGTTCAAAACGTTGTTAGATTGATATTTTACCACTATTCGATTCAGAGAACGACTGCACACCTACGATGACATGTCACATTTGTGATTCCTGCAATACCGTGAGTCAGATATTTTAAATGTTACATGAGAACGTTAACGATATTCACGGCTGACAATTTTTATGAGGTTTTTCACCATATTTCAAAGGGATTGTATAGAATTCATTTCTAGTTGCTCTATAATACAGTACTTAGTATTTAGTATTCATTAGTTCCGTAATTATGGGAATTTCATCATATACGGATCAGCGTACCTAATCAAGGCATTTTGGTGCTCTGGGGCTGCTTGCTGACAGGTATTTGTTCTTGGTACTCGCTAAACTAGTTCCCCTCATGTGAACATATCCAGAAAAAGGCAGGCATTTAAATGTAGTAAAACAGGATGCAGTCAGCTTAACAGAATAGACTTGCTTAGAAGTGATACTAGTTAATCGCTTGGGGTTCCATCCCTCGGTATAAGGCAGAAGACAATTTCCGATAAGGTGGTTCGGTTGTCTCTTAAGGCATCGTTTTAGACTTATATATAGACAACTTACAAGACTCCAACAGGGTAGTCATGATTTGGCCAATTTGTCCGGAAATATGCTCAGCACTAGGTATCCCTGGCATCACTAACCTAAAAATGCGCAGTCACGTTCGGCAACTGACTGGCTGTTTAGGGACTATGAACCAAAGGAGTTTAAGTTGCGCAGTCCATCGTCATGAATTAAGTGGTTTGAATCTGCAAATTGCCCACGATGAGACACTGTCGCGAGTTTCAGCGTAATACTCAGCTAATTTCAACAAGATAGAAGCCCACGTTAATCGCCACTGAAAATCACTTTTAGCTCAAGCCGTCCACGCTTATTCGCAAAACACCTTCAAGTCAACTAGTCCAGTGCCCAATTCGTTCGGGTTACGCAGAGTCACAGTGATGATATCTCGTCCAGATCTACTTAATATATCCAGTTTCCCCACAAGGTAAATAAGTGCAGCGCCTAATGGGGGCTCTCGTGCTGCTGAGGCCGCGCACAGCCATAAGGATATTTTTCAAACTCATCGGTCTTGGCCGAACCGACATGGATGATAGGATTATGTACTCGTGGTCCATTATTCAACAAAGTCCCCTTTGAAGAAGCGGTTGATTATCATACTATGTAAATACAGAACCCGGTTGCTAATGCAGGTAGGTATGAAAAGACATTGCTTACAAGTGCGACACTTTCCATATCCTTGAATTGATACGGTAGCCACAGACAATCTACTGGACTATTCATTTGTAAACATTTATGCCAGTGCTTATAACAAAAGCGAAAAATGTTCTTGCCATCTTAAGAGTATAAACCATAAGCAGTTCTCCCTAGCAGGAAATTCAGATTTTTAGTTGGTTATTCACGTTAGCCTTCGGGTCTCCTGTGAGTTCGAGTCAAATGACCGCCTTCTATTTTTGAGTGCTGTTACCAGCTACTCTGATAACAGGTTTATCGTCACTGGTCTACTGAAAACCTGCGTGATCCGCCCAATGACTGTAGTTCACCAGCTCTTCGTCAGATGCACGCGCGGTCACACAATTGGTCACCTGGACAAAACCCATAGTTCGAATTACCTGCTGGTTAAGAAAGTTGAGTATGCCATTAGAACACAGTTGGAACCGAGATTCCTAAGCCAGCTAACAGAGAGACAAATCTAGATCAGATCACTAAGAGGGGGGGTGCTGACTTTATCGAAGAAATTGACGTGCCGTTTAATCCGTGCTATTCAGAGTTCCCGCACCGGCTTTGCTTTCGATGAAGCATGGAAATTGTCGTTAATTTCGATAAGGGCGGATGCACTCATTTGCCACAAAGTACAATGTGTTTGCCAGTTTATGTGTAGGTGCTGAGTGTTACCTGAGTGGAACAGAAGCCCGGAATGAAGCAATGCTTTGTGACGGGTAAAAGGGTATGCGCATCACGAGTCTAGTAGGGTGTTGACGATGGGGGAATGCAAAAAGAAAAATAATTCATGTGAACAACCCAAAACTGAGAAAACTGCATAATGGCATATTGGAAGCAATGTTATGAAAATAGAAGAGTACCATGCAAAAACAGCGCACCAATATGTATTACAGCTAGCAGTTTTATGATGGATAATCGGACTGCTCTCCCAGCTGTACTGCTTTCCGTGCATCTGCGTGGGTTTTTAATTACTACTAAGGCTGGTAAACGGGAAGGGAGAAGTACTTACGTCGACAATCTAGTGGACTGTAGTAGTTTCACTTTATTACTTCACATGTTTGCGTGTGGACTGAAAATCGAGCGGTGTTGATCCACATGATTAGGACCGTTGAGTATTGCATGTCGGTAGTGTCTGCTAGGCGATCCGAGTTTCTTCAGTCGTCATTGGTATGTAGGGTGGTACGAACCCTTAACATTGTTTCCGGTGTTGTCAGCTGATGGTGGGTCCTCTGAGAGCCCGAATGCAGTGTGAAAACCATGAACGCCATAGAATGTGCAGTACTGACGCATTCCGCGGGTAGTGCCTCCAAGCTTGCGTATTCTGATAATCAGCCATTTGTATGAAGTTGCTTTGTCGCTTCAAGTGATTCGTTATCCCGTTCTACGTTTTTCAGTGTACCCAGGCCATCGACATGCAACACCTTAGCCGCAATCCTCTTAGCTTTCTCTGCTGCTCTTATTACAATAGCTTTCAGCACTGTTTTAACATCAATACGGTAATGCGAGGTTCATCACGTGCTGGCGCTTTCTTCTCACTACCTAGTTTCAGTGTGCTAAGTGGACATAAACATTTTAAGCTTCATGGGTCTGCTGAAAGCTTGTGTGTACACGGAACACAGGCGTCCTTAGTGAAGATTTCCACTTTGAACAGTGGTTTAGGATCAACAACTTTGGTAAACTGAACACACTGTCTTCGGGAAGAGTTGCGCAAGAGTTCGACCAAACAACAAATACACATTCACATTTACTTGAGGAATATATACGTGCAGTAACACTACCATACTTTCGACCTCACTGCTGAGTAACCTGGAGAAGTGGATCCCGCCAGCCAGGCATCCTCCACAGTCCATTCAGACAGTACAAGCATTTAATACCGTCCATCTTGGGTACTGAAGACATCTTCCAAGCTAAAGATCGAGCTGGGAGTTTCACTTAGTTAAAATCTTGTGTTCGAAGGAGACTATTGCAGGCTATTCTTTTTGGTTAGATGTGATTTTCTAAATTATCCCACATATGTCAGTATATTTTTAAGCAGCAATATGGCACGAGTGGTTACCCAACACAGAATTTCTCTGTGCGACTGCGTTACACGCCAGTGACATTTCGACTCCCAGTCGTCCAAAAGGTGCACAAATCCTACTTCCCTTGCGTGTAATCATTATAACCTATGGAATTACTTGCTCGAGAGACTCACGAGTGGATAGGGAGAAGCACGGAATTGTTCTGGCTCATCACCCTTGGGAACATGGTTTAAGGTTTCATGAATGGCATTGTTCAGATGGCTCTGTGTCTAGTTGCTAGACTGCTGAGATTACATACATACATACATTGTTCAGATGAAGATTCACGGTGCGTGGACAGAAAAGGATATTCTTGTTTTACTATCCCAAGCCAGTATGATTATTATTAGTAATATTATTATTATTATTGTAATCAGGTGTTCTTGATTTTTCCTCTTCCACATTACTCGGGTTTTTCGCCGTATGTCTCCTAATATACGAATGCCTTCAGTTTTTTAAAGACTGGATAGCACAGACGACAAATTAAGATAATTGCTGCTGACTTGTAGGTCGTCCACAACTACCGCACGTACCATTCGTTGTCCCACTCTCTTTTTCTATATCGAGAAAATGTACTGAGTGCACAATGACTGGAATTCAGCTCGCGCTTATCACACGGCTATCCTTCGTGAATGCACTTTGCCTCCCATAGGAAAACGCTAGTTTTCCCAACAATTTATCTGGATCCAACAAAATATGGATTTATTACCAGTCGTTAATTTGATTTGTATATAGTGCATGCACATCCGTTCCTCCCTCAGACCAGGACTCCTATTGGTCATTAGTGAACATATTAATAACCACATGTTTCATTGATGAATGTCTGATTTGTTATCAGAATAGCTCTAGTTCGGAGGTCTTGTCTTCTGCCATATTGGTGTTGGGTCGATCGATTGTAAGGCGAAGCGCTATCCAGTCTGTGAGCCGAGTTGTTCGCCTTTTGTCGGTTTACCGTGCCTTGCGTGTGTTCGTACTGAATTTGCGATAGGGGCCGTTGGATCGTAACAGCCTCACACCACGAGGCGGATTCCCCTCAACCATCACGCTCGCGAAAAACCTGTCTAGTTGCAATAAGTGATTAATAATGTGGCACAAACTGCGGTTAGAAATAGGAGTGGTGGCTTTAACCTGATAGTTTTCGAAGTGCCTACATTAATCATGTACACATGAAAAGGTGGAACAGTGTATCTTCACTAGGATTTACCAGGTAGTTCGTTCCTGGAGCCCTTCATGCCGACTACATTTGGTAGCACCGTAATTTCCTCTCATCACTTCTGAATAAGGTACATAAGAAATCACCGAATATCACCATTACCTTGCGATCACCACTCATCAAATGCGATCATCTACATACCGTGGTCGAACACTAAACGAAACGATGGAGGCCATTATGACCGAGACGCCCAAGGGTTATATGCAGAGATGCAACGTCATCGTATCAGAACAACAGGGATCTAGCCAGGACCAGTCCTGCACCACAAACCTTCGACGTGCTCGCCCCATTTGCACTTAAACCATTGACAGTGGTGATGGTGTGGATGCAACTTCTTTAGACTTCCCAAAGACTTTCAAATGCTTGAAGGACCGCTTTCTCCTTCGCATGTTTCAGAGTTTTGGAATCGGTGGTCCGGTCCTCGATTGGATAGGCACCTCCCAACTTCAACGACGTAGAATGTGAAAATTGGCAGCGCCATCTCTGAACCCATCGAAGTTAAGCGGGGAGTGCCACTGGGCCCAGTATTTTGGTTAGGCCTATTTCTAATTCACATAAATGGTCTCACCTGAGGGAACACCGCAAATTTCTTAGTGTTCGCTCATCACCACAAGATTTGGCGGGCAATGGAAACAACAGGTAGCTACGCAACACTTAGAATGATGTTGATAAGGTATACAAGTGTGCAGAGCAAAATCTGCTTTATCTCAACGCCACTCTGAATCTTGTAATGAAGAATATGGTGGTTTATACAATGAAACCCCTTCGAGGAGTCCAGCTAAACTGCGTCACCTCCCACACAGCTACTGGTGGTTACAGTGCAATTGTAACAAACAAATAGCAGATTTATGACGCAAGACCGGTTCTAACTGGATACGTGCTGTTCGGCACACCATTCTCCACCCATAATAAATCATTGTTTCCCTTGCTTTTTTCAAGGATGACATAAACAACTTCCCAAATGTGTAGTGCAGTCACTCTTGTGATAAATTTCCGTCGTCGCAGCTTCCGCTTCTTAACCAGGTTAGCATTGACATTAAGTGGATGTTTTGTTTTTACTTGAGCTGGGTGAAACTTTTACTTTTTTACCTTCTTGGGCTAAAATGGTTCGTAACAACTGAAAGGTTCATTTTTTGGAATGCGCAAAATTAAACGCAGGACAGCTGCTTCACATGTTTGCGACCGAAAAACATGATAAAGTTTCACGATTTTCATAGCATTGCAAAAGTGGCCGTACCAGTTATAACTGTTTTTCCTTATATATTTCTCCGCATTAACTTCCAGGCATATTTACAGTTTTCTGGGCTATTTCGCGGTATTTGTTCAGTCACATGTGAGCAATCGCTCATATTTCTTTAAATTGTGTAATCCACCTCGAAAGGCGCATTATCCAGAGCTCTTTCTCATTCATCTGAAACCTGTTTGAATGTGTGAAGGGTGTTCTTTGGTGCTATCTTTAGCCTCAAGCTACATTCAGCAGTAATTGTCTTTGACAAGATTAGAGCACTTTCGAGACGCAATGTTAGTTTGAACCAGTATCAGCGATCAAGGAACAACCGTAAAGTTTTGTTCCTATCATTTGAATAGCGTGCGGACGTACGTTGAACCCGGTAAGTAAGGCACAACTTTACGGTACGTTTGGGGACTTTCTGTCAACTATTTGGACTCTGTTCTAGCCCCATGTTCTATCAACCCGATCTCGTCTATACTCAGCCCGCGCGCGACTGGTGGTGGGCGCACGGCAGCGAAGCGCCGTTACGGCGTTCAGCTGACACATTATTTATTATTATTTTTATTATCCATCCAGCCATATGATGTAGCCCTGTCAGTTGCCTTGAGGAAGAATTGCAATTCCGTGTCGTGGTTCCGGCTACATAGCTCCAACTTCATCTGATGAGTCTTAAGGTGCTAAACTTGTGATCTAACGCAACGGCGTACTCTGGTTAACCGAGAGTAACCATAAATGGACCTTGCCATACATTAACTAATGACGGGAAACGTGAAGCCGGCAGCGTGCATGCTGTCAACAACGTGGGCACAGAACCGATCTCCTATATTGGCTGGATAAGACGGTTGGATTGATTTCGATATACTCCTAGACTAAACAAGTGACTTTGGAAAGCTACAGATCCGTGAACGTCGATACCAGTCCGCATGTTATTAAGCGACTCTCGCTGATTCAATCGCAACGCAGATGCACTGATCCAGTGTCTAGAAAACCATGGCATAAATAGTTCCGGAGCAATATGGCTTTCACCAAAATCGCTCGTGTACTATAAACCAGTCAATTGCACGCAGTAGCTAGGCCAGGAAGGTTGATAGTGGAGTGGGAGTCGATGTTATCTAGCGCCACTCCTCAAAGCGTTCGATCGCTTAAACCATCGAATGCTCATTCAGCAGCCTCGAAACGATGGCATTTATGACCCAAGCCTGAGTTAGATAAACGATTTACTGCATCCAAGCCGGTTGAAACTGAGAGACTGAGAATCCCTCTCCGATGCAATTGAGATGCAGTGCGGTGTACTCCAAAGTTTGGTGCTGGGCTCTCGCCAATGTCTGGTCTTCATCTATTATTAAGCGAGGTCAGTTGCTCCCGATTTCCTATATTTCGTAGATGATATTAAGACATGGCGATCAGCCAGAAGACCGTACGACCGGGAAACGCCCCGACTCATTCTTAACGGGATTTCGAACCACTTAGTCTGGAAAACGCTGCTATTTGATGTAGAAAAATGTTACGTTGTTCAACTACGCCATGAGCATGACTACAGGTATTGGTTTGGGGTACACAGAATGCAGGCGAGTTCCCAAGGACGTGACCTTGGTGCGCTCATACAGAGTGTTCGCAGCTGTGAAAATGGGCAACCGACACGTCGGTCTGCTGCGGATGACATTCGCAGTTTCCACTGATCAATCTTCCCGATGATGCAAAACTCCTTCATATACCCCCACGCAAATACGCTATCTAAGTTTGGCGATCTTGAATGAAGTGCGTTAGAGGCACCACAACGCCGGGCAACTAAGAATGTCAGCGGTTTACGAAATTCTTTGTACTAGGAATAGCTGGAGTTAAGAAGAATTTTCAGCGAGCGTAACGAACGACTACGCGGTGATCTCATATTAATGCACCAAATATTGAATGTCACCAACCACGCATGTCGTCATTTGCTGAAACTCAGTCACAACACCAGACTTAGAGGTAACTGCCAGAAACAGAGTGCACAATACAGCCGTATAGAATGTCGACGGTTTACTTTTGTCTTTTGGTTAGCCAACCCTGAAACTCTCTCCCGAACACAGTCTTATCATCCTCTATACTGGAGAATTTTAAAAATCGGTCTGATGTTGCTATTCGCTCCCAGAGCTTAGTTACTTAAACTGCACTATTGTGGAATATCTTGGTAGCTCCTCATACGTGATTTATGCTCCACATGAACCCAAGGAGTCGGTATATCAGCGAACGAGCTTCTTTTCTTTGTTGCCACACAATACGTCAGTTATCAATGCACCCCATGTTATCTGCATGCTTGCATTCAATTCATGTTACACCATCGTTATTCGGCAACGCGGTCGCCTTGATGGAGACTTACAAAGATGATCCGCATTTCTTTTGATTTCGTCATATTCAACACAGCCATCGTACGGGACATGTCAAGCGCTTGTTTTTTCACCCGTGATAAATTACTGTTCATTGATTAATCACCTTCCTATGCGCAAACTCAGCTAGTGAACACGAGGACCAGGCCAATGTGTGGATTGCGTCAAATTCACACAAAGTAGCAGCGCTACTTGACTGGATCCAGGTTAACGGCCAACTCCACTCCGTTCGGACTGAAAGCCCTTTACGATCGCCCAGCCAAGAGGCCACTAAACGGTTTGTACGTCGTAGCGGCAAAAGACGAATTCTGTCGTAAAATATCCGGCACTTTGCGTCGAAAGCGCAACACATATACCTTGGATTTCTCCGGAACTTCAACGTGCATGCCGGTAGGCCCAAGATGTACACGAACCAGTTGTTCAGCATGGCCATATCACTCGTGTGACAGATAGCGGCGTTCGCCTACAGTTTTGTGCTGGCCACGGCCTACTCAACTTGAATACTAAATTTACCGCTCATAACACCAAGGTGTCGACCAGTAAGCAACTTTGCCTGCACAGTTATGGGTGCGTCTTGACCCCATCACCATGATTTACCGTTAACTTTGCTCACTAAAAATATGTGAATCATGTTGAAATACCTATCTCGCTTCGAAGCACGCACTTTTGTGTGTGCTAAGGTTGTTTCGCGTTTCGGTGGCACCCGACTGCCTCACCGTAAACGTCTTGGCTTGGTCAAAGATACCGCTACACACACATTTGACGCCTTTCAGAATCCGTTCTCTTCTAAGCTGAACATCCCCTCCGTGAAGCACTCTCTGTAGACAATGTTATTGCCAAATCCCTGACAAGAGTGCCGTCATCACCTAACTACAAGGGCTGCGGTCCAAGGCTAATTAAAGTAACACTACACTCCGAGGGAACGACGCAAATTCTGTTAGATAGCTGGTTAAAGTTTCGATCTAGGCTGCCAACAGAGATCCGGCTAAAAGCAGCAGGTGTACGATCAAAAGTCGGAAGCAATTCAACGGAACTTGAAAACGCAGCAAATTCCTTATCTGCACAGTCCTGCGGAGAGACCAAGACAACTGCGCCCACGGCACACAGGAGGACCGAGCACAACACCAGTGAAACTTCTGTTCAGGAACGCTTAATAATGCCATACAACACGACTGAAATACATAAACCAAAAAACGATTAATTGCCGGCCACCTAACGGCCGGCTTAAAAGCGAACACAAACTTGACATCTATCAATGAACTCCTAACAACAAAAGCCCTATCTTGCATGTATACAAACGCTCAAGGCCTTCTAAGCAAGCTGACAGAACTTAGAGAACTCCATGCCTCACAACCGCGGGACCTCGTCATGATTACAGAGACATGAGATAACCGACTCTGAGATCAATTTACCCGGTATGTCACTGCTTCGGACCGATAGAATCGGAAGGGGAGGCGGTGTGATTCTTTATTACAATACAAACCTCCGATGTGAAGTTATCGACCACCCAGAAATCAGAGCACCCGATTCGCTTTGGTGCCGCCTATGGTTGCGAAACAAGGGCACATGTCTACTAGCCGTGATTTACCGCCCGCCAAACTCAACTTCGGAAATGGACTCCAAACTGAACCACGTTTTCCAGTTTGCTTTGAACAAGTCCTACACCCACATTCTTATCGCTGGAGACTTTAACGTGCATGACATAGAAACGCCGGCAACCGATGGTATGCAGTTTAAAGCCCGCTTGCAAGAGCTTATTGCTAGCCACCCTCATTACAACCACGTAACCTCTCCCACTAGATTTCGAACTGCTAACAAGCCGTCGATACTGGATCTTGTGCTCACTAACGAAGAACTCATGGTTGACGGGATAGTTACAAGCACACCACTGGGTCGTAGTGATCATGTTACTCTACTCTTTGACTATATATGCTATGCGGAGTACCCTGAAAAGGAGGTTGATAGAGTGCATACTGTCACACACTACAATGTGTTGTCTAAGCTTGTTAAGGATACATCCTGGACTTTCTTAACCGAATGCCCCCCAGATGTTGCCTGGGAAACATTTACAAGGACGTTTAGTACACTGGTAGCGCACGCATCAGAGGAGAAGTCCTTCCAACCTAAAAACAAGCGTAATTCATTTCTAAGGAGCAGGACACGTAAATATATGTCCCGGAGGGATTTGGCATGGCGAGATCACCAGGACTGCCCGAATGCCGAAACGTGGACTGCATACGTGACCCATCGTAACTTCTGTGTGAAACTGCGCCGCGAAGACAAGGTCACGCATCAGCAGAAGTTAATGAAGCGCTTCTGTACGAACCGCAAACTCCTGTACAGGCACGTTAACGGCCTTCGAAAGGTAAAGCGGGGGATTCCAGCACTAGTCACGGCTGATGGGTGCACGCGATCAGCAATGGAAGCAGCTGATCTCCTACGGCTTCACTACTCCAAAACTTTCCAGGAGGTAACGAGCACGAACATTCTCCTCATTCCTACTACTCCTTCATCTGGTTTAGAAAACATCACCTTCACTGCGGAAGCTGTGTTGAAGAAGTTGTTATCCTTGCGTATCCACAGTTCTCCCGGAGCTGACAATATCCGACCAAAGGCTCTACAGGCAGTAGCTAGTGATCTAGCATAACCACTGGCTGTTTTCTCTCAGCGATGTCTAGCGAAGAACCGTATTCCACCAGTATGGAAGGAAGGGGTCATCACTCCTATTCATAAAGGAGGTAGCCGCACTGATCCTGCCAACTACCGCCCAATAACACTACTTCCAGTACTATCCAAAGTGATGGAATCAATCATCGCAGACGCGTTGATGGAATACATGGAAAGCCACAATTTAATAGCCCCAGAGCAACATGGCTTTCGTCAAAAGCATTCGTGTAATACTAACCTATTAATTGCACGTAATAGCTGGACTGAAGCTGTTGATGATGGAGTAGGGGTCGATGTCATCTACCTGGACTTTTCAAAAGCATTTGATCGCTTAAACCATCGCATTCTCCTTTACAAGCTTCGTAATTACGGCATTGGCGACCCAATCCTGAGTTGGATTGCCAATTTTCTACAAGAACGACGGCTAGTGGTGAGAGTCCGAGAATCATTGTCTGATGCAATCGATGTGGCGTGCGGAGTACCACAAGGCTCGGTTCTTGGACCTCGTCTATTCTTGGTGTTCATTAACGATTTGGCGAGATCAATTACTTCCGATTTCCTATTTTTCGCTGATGATATCAAGATATGGCGAAGGATCAGAGGGCCGGAAGACAATGAACGGCTCCAGTGCGATCTTAACACAGTGTCGAACTGGTCACTTCAAAACGCCCTACAGTTCAATGTAGACAAATGTCGCGTCGTACAATTACGCCATTGTCATAACTACACCTATTCACTTGGGACCAACGGACTGCAGAATAGCTCCCAGGAACGTGACCTGGGTGTGATCGTACAGAGCGACCTCAACTGTTCAAAACAGGCTGAGGTAGCTGCGAAAAGAGGCAACCAGCATGTCGGCATGCTGCGAAGAGCATTCGGGAGATTTGACCCATCAATCTTCCCAATGATGCACAATTCCTACGTGCGCCCGCATGTTGAATACGCTATCCAAGCTTGGCAACCTTGGTTGAAGCGTGACCTAGAAGCGATAGAGGCACCGCAACGGAGAGCAACAAAGAATGTGCAGCGTCTGCACTACCACTCTTATCACCGAAGGCTGAAGTTGTTGGGAATTTTCAGCGGGCGCTATCGAAGACTGCGCGGTGATCTCATATTAGCGTATCGAATATTGAGTGACTCCAACCACGTATGCAGCCATTTGCTGAAACGTAGCCACAACACGCAGCTCAGAGGTAACTGCTTAAAGTTGAAGGAACAATACAGCCGTCTAGAGTGTCGACGGAATTACTTTTCCCTTCGGGTTTGCAAACCTTGGAACGCACTTCCTGACTCAGTTGTATCCTCTCCTACCCTGGATGTTTTCAAAAAACGATTAGATGTCGCTCTTAGCTCCCAACATTTTGTTACCTAAATTCCCCTACTGTGGATTACGCCAAGGATGCATTTCTACAGGCTTTATGTATCAAATGGACCTAAGTGAGCGACCATATTTTACTTTTCTCACTCTTTACCTCAATGATCACTGCACCCCAGTGTCTTTCTGCATGTTTCCGCCCGATAATTTATTTTAATTTTACACTGATGTTGCTTATCAAACTATTCATATCGGCAGACGTTCGATAGATGACCCAGACATATTTTGATTTTATCATATTCACCTCAACCATCCTACGGGACGTGTCAAGCACTTGCTTTTATCCCGTGATAAATCATTGTTCATTGTTCATTGTTCAAACGTCATGGTGCCTTCGACACGCATTCGCAGTGCCACACACAAGATGGCCATCGGTTGCGTTTCATTAGACGCTATCAACTACTGTCCAGCTTCTGGAAGCCAGTCGAGAAGTTCCCACTAGCGCTGGTTAAAATTTCTTACGCAGGGCAACCAACACCGAGTGCAGGGGTCGCCTCAGCGATGTTATTGAAGCTTGATGGATGCAACGTGTCATTGGGATGGACTAAGCTGTCTTCTTGCCATCTCCGGTAAACTTTCAATCTTATCAGGTCCACCGACTGCAAGGAGCTAACTGTAAACAAAACGCCATATGAAACTAAGAAAGCTAGTTCACAAGCATTAACGTCCGATTGTAGATTTGCAGAGCATATTTAACGAAAAATCAGCCGGAAAGTGATGCTCTCCATTCCAGTTCTTGTCTCTACAGTACATCCTGGTGTGTAAACGCCTCAAGATCATGCCAAGCAGAGTTTCGTAAAAGCTACGTCTTTCGAAACCTCATTACTCTTTTCGCACGCACTACGCCCCTCCAGCCATTTTGAAGAATGAGTTCCGCTTTTCTCAATGAATTAATTTCTATCCTCCAAAAGATTCGGATCCGTTCGTTGTGCTTAAAGCGTGCTCGTACAGTGATCACAGCTGTTCAAAACAGGTTGAGACAGCTTCGAAAATGGGCAACTAACACCTCGCCGCGCTGCGGAAGGCATTCGCAGTTTCAACCGACCAACCTTCCCGATGAAGTGCAATTCTTACGTGCGTTCTCACACTGAATACGCTAACCGAGCTAGGCAAGTTTGGTTGAACCACGACTCGGAGGCACTAAAGATACCAGAGCGCAGGGCAACAATGATTGGCAATGATCTACGCAATCTTTCGTACCAGCAATAGCTGTAGTTACTGGGGATTTTAGAGGATGTTACCTGTGTTTACACGGTGATCTTAGGTCGTACCAAATATTGAGTAACCCCAGCTACTGTCGCTGCGTGCTGGTGGCACATGTTTGCGTACTTGGTTTTTACGCTATTACTTAGGTTCATTTTGTCACACAGCACTGGATCTATACTTACTCGTACTGTTTTCACAAGCCTTACCTCGTGTTGCCGCTTTCTAGAGAACACTACCACTACGTCCCGTCTTTACCATGAGTCGTAAATAGCAGGCAGTGTCTCACAGATATCCACGCTCACGAAGTTGCGTAATTCAAATAGTTAGAGACCATTTTTGACCTCAATTGATAGAGCAACCCAACAGCGTCTGAACAATTTCTTACTCGTCCAAGTCTAAGATGGAGTAGATACAGATCTCTCGACAAGCCCACCTTGGGGTGATTAATATGCCCGGCCACGAAGCTCCCCTATCAAACCCTCATGTGATCTGCCTCATGGGAGCACTGACACATTCGACCGGCACTCCAGACAGGACAGTTTATAGTCACACAAATGCAAAGTGAACCTTGTGACCTCAGATACACGAGAACAACTGCTAACCATCAAGGGTGATTAATTCTAATGGTTGTAACATTCGTTCAACGAGCGCGATGCCAGCGCACCTCAGGCTGATGACATATGTTGGTCATGCGTCAAACTTATCATAGTGGGTGCTCCGTGTTCCAACCGCTGTAATGCGCCCGAGTGAAAGCTAACCAGGTTTAATTGTTAAACACTGAATCAGATGCTCTCTGGGTGTTACGGGGAACGCATGTCTATCCTCCTGACAAAAAGGGCGCTCCTATTATCTCAGAAGTACCAGCAACTACTAGCCGAGTTTGAGAAAATGGTGATCACAAAAATCACTACAGCTGGGATAGGTATAGCGAATTGTGCAACCAAGGTATCCCCAGTTAATGCTCCTTCAAGTCTGAGCAGAATGGCTGGTAACACCGTAAGCAAAACGATACCAATTGCCCGTAGCATCAACTGCTGTTTCAATACCACAAGCGGCTCATAGACTACTAATACGGTTCTAATTCGATTGCGGCAACTACTCCCATTGCTTTGTGTAATCACGCAACTGAGCGCATAGAAAAGAGCAAGCCGGTACGAGTGAAAGTTAGCTTATGATTGCTTCCAAGAAGGTCTAACAAATAAAATTAACAGTATCCCCCACGGGATCGGAAACTGATGAGCGAAGTGGAGTTCCCTTGTTGCAAGCACCACCGGTTTCTTGCGGTGGATCGCTACCTGTGACAAATCGAAAGCTACTGAAAAACAAGAACTTATACGGAATGTATTGTGCTTCAACACCCAGTATCAAAGTCGATAGCAATTAGAGACAGGCAGCTGAACGACCTCAACCAGTGGGATTTCCTTAGTGAAATATTTGGCTCTTTGGTGAAATCTGTATTTGTAGCGTAAATCATGCGGCACCCCAAGACTAGGCTTTACGGGAAGCCAAGGCTTGTGCGCGTTATGTTGAATTCCATCACCGTAGTTTTGCTGTTGATCCGTAGACTCACTAATGAACACTGCTCGGCCCGTGTCTTCCCATACATCCCATAGGGTGAGGGTTGTCGAAGTAACCACAACTTAGAATACCACTGAAAGGAAACGTTAGCCAGAACCATGTTTACTCACGGCATTCCGTAAAATGAAGCATGCTGTGAGCGTGAGATAACTCATGACGGGGAACAATGGTGTTACACTAGTGAAACACCTTCCTTGAAAGACCTGCTGACGAACTGGACGTCACGGCTACGCACATCACCGAACTGTAAAGAATTTGGATGAAGAGTAAGGAAGGTCGTTCATCACTCAAAACAAATGGCAGCCTGGCTAGTGAAAACCTGGTGCGTATTTGGTTGCAAGCAGCCATCCTAGCTTAGGGTGAAGGCAGCGAGCGATATGTCCTCCAGAGATGATATTTCACCCAAAGAACCAAACGTGCTCGGAACCATAATAGAACTAGGTGCCGGTAGTGTGTGTCTGATGAGCTCATGAAACCTGTTGATGAAGTGAATGACCAAACAACTTACGCTGCACGTAGAAGGTTAGATTTGAGATTATTTACGAAGCTGAAAAATCCGACACCGAACCAATTCCCATTTACCAATCGACAAATACGATTAGTCACCGGCCACTCATTTGTCGGCGAATAATCAAGTACCAATTGCACAGTCACCGGTGTGTTGCTCAAATCAGAGAAGCTTACATGCATGTGCACCAACTACAAAGAGCTCCTCGGCAAAATTAAGAACTTCGAGTATGCCAGGTTGCGAATTCTTGGGACCTAATTTCCTTTACCGAAACATAGTTGCGTCAAGAATTTGTTGACGCTCAAGTTCAGATAGCGGGGATGTCACTCATCTGGAACTACAGTTCCGGCGGTGTAGGTGGGGTTCTTCTGTACTGCTACAGGGACCAGTAAGGTGCAATAGTTGATGATCCGAAAACTCTTCTTACCGACTCACTCTGGTACCGTGTCCAACTAAAATACAACAAGGAATCTCTCATAGCTTTCGTTTAGGGCCCCCCAACTTCCACTCGAGAAATAGAGTTAATAGTACTCATAAGTAGCAGGATTTTAGTTGTAAATCTCATAAGGCTTTCATCCCAACAGTTCACAAACTACATAGCAGAGCCTAGTCCGGAAAAGCGCCAGATGCGTTTCGCCGTATTGGGGCTCGTCAGTGGCGCGCATTCCCTCGGTCCTCTAAGGAGGATCGAACCCATGACCGCTAGAGGCAGATGCCAACTAGCCAGCAGCTTAAGCCACTGAGCCATGGGGGACGTTGGCTGGGCTACATGATTTGCAAACTAGCTGGGATATAGCACCACCTGCTACTTATGAGTACTATAAAAGCAACTGCCTCTCCTAGTTTCAAATGCTATAGATATAGCGTCTAGTGAGAGGACGTCATCACCTTGCAGGCGAACCACTGTCCGTGACAGTGGTAGATAGGTGGTGCTATATCCCAGCTATTTTGCAAATCATGTAGCCCAGCCAACGTCCCCCATGGCTCAGTGGCTTAAGCTGCTGGCTAGTTGGCATCTGCCTCTAGCGGTCATGGGTTCGATCCTCATTAGAGGACCGAGGGAATGCGCGCCACTGAAGGGACCCAATAGGGCGAAACGCATCTGGCGCTTTCCCGGACTAGTCTCTGCTATGTAGTTTGTAAACTGTTGGGATGAAAGCCTTATGAAATAGAGTTACGCTAGATACGCGCCTTGAAACAGGTAACACGGTCTAGGTGCAGTCACATTCTCATCGTTGGAGTTAGTGGCATCTTAGAATGAATCGTACAACCTAGCGCATGAATTTACTGCTTATATTACCTCATAGATCATGTCACGTCCATTAGATTCAGAGCAGCAAACAAAACTTTTGCATTGGACCTTGTGCTCACAAATGCATAGCTCATGATGGATAACTTCTTGATGCATAGTTCATTAGGTCTCAGCAACCATGTAGCCCTAAGATTTAACCATGTTTATTATGCAACGTATCCAGCTAAACATTCGGAATTAACTCGTATGTTCTAAATAAGTACTCGAGGCATCCACTTGGTAGTTCTCGAACAACAGTTCTTTAATAAAGTTTGGACAGAGTTTGTTGTAAGGCGCAGTGACATTGCTTACAGAGCATCGGAAACCAATCCACTTCATTCCGCAAAAGCCGTTCATTCCCAGAAATAGGACTCGGAAATGCATAGAAATAAGGGATGCAGTATGGAATGTCTACAAGGCTAATCCAGACTCAGAGATTTGGGGCAAATTTCTAACCCAGCGCAAGCACTGTACCACACTTCTCCGTGAGGACAAAGTAGCTTATCAACAGTGCCTAGCCGTAACGTTTCTGCAAAAACTACTGAGCAGACATGTCAACAGTTTCCGTAAAGTAAAACATGGCATCTTTCCACTTTTCACAACAAAATGTAAGGTAAAAAGCGCCGATGAAGCAGCCAAAATCACCAGAGATATGTCTGAAGGTGGCCGAAACCAGGCCACCATTGGCTGAAGGAACACAAACCCAGCGAAAGTTGTCGCGATCCGCACTGTCTGCATTTTCGAACAAGAATGCAATGAAACTCCCCAGCCGTCAGTAGAGGAAGAAACAGACAATCCGTTACAAATCGCCTCTAAAGGAGCAGCTAGTGGGTGACTTATACAACAGACCGGAACCGCTCCGGGGGGTTGGCAAGCAATATATCCAAAAAAACGATTATCACCCGGCCCCACAAGTGTTGGCGTAAATTCACGGGCAACGTTTGTGTGTTCAGATACGCTTCCGGTATCCGTTACTCTCAGTTGCTTGTATACAAACGCCCCAGATGCTCTCAGTAAATTGGCTCCGATTCGATCGCGCAAAACCTCAATGTTTTGAGACCACATCATGATAACTGAGGCATGACTGAACGATATGGTTACTAACGCCGAGACCGCAGTGCCTGGTATATCACTCCTGCGCAACGACCGACCCACAAAGGGAGGCGGTGTAATTTTCGTTCTGATCTTTTCATCGAACGCCTAGACGACGCTGGGAGTCAAACAGTGGACGCGCCATGATGCTGCCTACACATAAGGCAGGATGATAGATGTCTAGTGGCCATCGTATACCGCTTACCAATGTCCACTTTAGAAATGGACCAGGTCCTATCTTCCGCTGTAAAGAATCTACTGGCATGATCCTACAGCCACGTAGGGGAGTTCAATCTGCACGGTCTCGAAACTTCGGCCATTCTTGGTGATCAATTCAAGGCGGAACTGCAAGAGTTGATCGCTAGTTCACCGCTGTACAACCACGTCAAATTAACGCGTTTCAGAGCTGGAAACAAACTGGCCATCTTGCAGTTCGTTATTACCAACCAGGAAATGATTATCGACGTAGTAAAGACGTGCACTGCTTAGTGCCGCAGCGTTCATGCGACACTAGTATTGCAATACTTGCGCTACGCAGAGTATCGTAAAGTATATATATATATATATATATATATATATATATATATATATATATATATATATATATATATATATATATTTCCATGGGGATCATGGCAAAATAGGCATGGCTTATCGGCAACCGAAAGAGGTCTGAAATTTGTGCTTAATTGTAGAGGGGCCGCTTCCAAGAATGCCTCGGGGGAGCTCTTCGGAACTAGCTGAGAGCGGATCGAGAAGGACGGCTAGCGACGAGCAGTGGCCCGGAACTACGGAGCGTGAATATGTGGACAGCGCAATAAATCAGACATATACGCCGCTAGCGCAGCCCACAGGACCGAGGCCGAGCCGATTGACACAGCCCAGAACAAGCAAGTCGAGTGCTCTCGAACGACTCCTGGCCCATCCAAATCGGGTACAGAGAAGTGGAGAGCGAGGCGAAAACAGGACGGTGGGTCTGCCAAGTCAGAGCTCCCGAGGCGAAAGGACTGGCTCGTCTCTAACATCCGTACCTGTATTGCGTTGTGGGACGGAAAGCTAGTCGATATTCGATGGCGCGCGTGAGACCCTAATGTGCCCATTTTCGGTGTGCAATAAACGTCTACCCACCTGTCGTGTCGTTCTCGCTACACTGGTGCCGTGACCACTCTCGATGGAGTTGACCCGGTTGGAGCAATTTGCGGCCAGTGACGTGGAGGCGTGGCTCGATGAGTTCGACGGAATTGCGGTTTGCACAGGTGTGAGGGGATGCAAATTTGCTAATTGCTTTGGGCACATGGTTGAGTGGACGAGCCAAGGCGGTGTATCTACTCACTCGGAAGGCTGAACCCGGTTGTTCGTTCGCTGAGATGAGGGCTGCCTTGTGTGCAGAATTTGGGAAGGATCTGGAGAGCGAACGAGCACTGCAACGATTTCACGCAGCCAGATGGAACGAACAGGAGGATTTGATGGTGTTTTTCCAGCAGCTGGACAGACATCTAACGATTGGGCTCCCCGAGTTAGAGGGTAACGCAAGAGAGCGCCTACTGAAACAGCAGTTTATCCGAAGTCTGCCCGGTCCACTCCATGATCAGGTGAAATTGGTGTCGATGGTGGGAGACAGCAAAGCGCTGGATCTGGTGACGGTCACCCAGAATTTGTCGGAACGAGTGACAGTGAGAAGCATCCAGCATGCTGAGTTGGAACAGAAAGTAAATCGCCTATCCGAAATGGTGGAGCAGCTGTTGTCGATAGAGTCTTCAAGCACCACTTCACAACGCAATGTACGGGTAATCCGGAACGGTCGCCGCTGTTTCCGATGCAACCAGAGTGGTCATGTGGCGAGATTCTGCACCAACTTCAATGTGCCCCATTGTTTCTCTCTATCCATGCCGAGTCGGTGGCGAGTACCAGTTCTCCAGGTAACTATAGAAGGTGTGTCTGTCCGAGCCATTGTAGACACAGGAGCGGCAGTGTCGATTACGAAGATGTTCAACGGGGTTCCAGTAAACCCATCTTCAATCACGACGCAGACGGTCGGCGGGCATTCTTTGAAAGTGACGGGCACGCAGTGGTTACGAATCAGGATAGGAAAAACGCTCATTCGCCATGACATGTTCATCGTGGAGGAGACGACCGAAACCATCATCGGAACCGACATCCTGAAACGGCTCGGGGTCACAATCGACCTGAGAAACGATGTGGTGATCGTGGCTAACGATACGATCGAGATAGACAAAGGGAGAACCGACCGAGTTGGTGCCCTCAAAGCCGTGCCCGATTGTCAGAACCGTGCAATACGCAACGTACTGAGCAGGTATGCCCACTTATTCACAGACGCGGAAGATGATTACGGATTTTGCAATTGGGTTGAACACCGAATACCGTTGATCCCAGGAGGACAATGCAAGCCCATCTTCAGACGAATTCCACAGAACACCTTGGTTGAGGTACAGAAGCAGGTAACCGAGATGGAATCGAAAGGAATCATCAGGCGAACGCACAGCCCGTATTCATCACCCGTGCTATTGACGAAGAAGGCCGACGGAACCTATCGATTTTGCATCCATTTCAGAGAACTAAACAGGGTGACTGTGAAGGATGCATTCCTGATGCCTCAGACGGAAGAAATTTTCTCAAGCCTTCACAGTGCGAAGCAGATATCTCTGATTGATCTCCGCTCGGGATATTGGCAACTGCCGATCGCAGAGGAAGATCGCCACAAGACGGCTTTCAGTGTCAATGGCCAGCAGTATGAGTTTTTGAGAATGCCGTTTGGATTGTGCAACGCCCCAGCTACATTCAGGCGTTTGTTGCTGATGGTCCTCGCGAACCTGCAAGGCGTGGTTGTGTACGGTGATGACATCATCGTCTTCTCTGAGACGGAACAGGAACATGTGACCAGACTTGGAGCAGTACTGCAGAGGTTAGATGAAGCTGGTCTGAAACTCAGTCGTAAAATGTCGCAGCTTGCCCGAAAGTCAATTGTATGCTTGGGTCACATCGTGGGCCATGGTCAAGTCCGTCCACTTCCGGAGAAACGCGAGACGATCAAGTGCTTCGCAAAACCAAAATCCAAGCGTCAGCTCCGTTCGTTCTTGGGAGTGGTGGCATATGATTCAAAGTTTGTGCCCCAGTTCGCAGAGAAGGTCAGCCCGTTGTTAAAGCTGCTTCGCAAAGACGTGCCGTTCGCGTGGACAGCTGAATCGGATCAGGCCTTTGACCATCTAAAGGCATGCATAGCAGAAGCTCCGACACGACAACGGCTATCCAATCCTGGTGAGAGATTCACTGTGGCGGTCGACGCAAGCAACATGGCGATCGGTGCGGTTTTGTCTCAACCGGCTAGGGTGGTGGAGTACGCGAGCAGAGTGCTGACGAATGCGGAACAGAAGTATTCAACAACGGAGAAAGAATGCTTGGTCATCGTGTGGGCGTTAGAGAAGTGGAGAAATTACTTACTGGCGAATGAATTCCGGATCGTCACTGACCACAAACCGCTCTCGTGGTTGATGACGGCGAAAGACCCGCGGGGACGGCTTGCGCAATGGGCCTACCGATTGCAGGAATTCAACTTCACCATCGAGCACGTGGATGGAACGCAGAATGTATTGCCAGATATGTTGTCACGCCCGTGTTTGGACGACATCATGCCAGACAATGCCATACCGGTGCGTGCGATCGCGATGGGGGAGAGGAACCTGCTGGGAGATCAAAGGACGGATGAATTCGTGAATGTGTTGTGCTCTCACTTACAGGCTGGCACCAAACCGGAGGCCACGTCGGAAGAGGTGGAGGAACTCCTCAAGATCTGGGACAGGTTGAAGGTCGAAAACGATAACGTGGTGGTGGCGATAGACGGACGGAAACTGCCTTTGGTTCCACCAAATCAGCGAGAACGTGTGATGCGTATAACTCATGATGGCGCCCATATGGCATTCGAGCGGGTCTTTGAATTGCTGCGGAGGCGAGTGTTTTGGCCAACCATGAGGAAGGACGTCGCGGCATACATTCGGGGGTGCCCAAACTTCCAAACGAGTCGGGAGATGGAGTCCCCGAGACCGCCGATGCGATCGATGGAGGTTGGTGAGCCACTTCAGTGTTGGGGACTGGACGTCTTTGGGCCCTTACCAGTGAGTCGAACAGGAAACAGATACATTCTAGTGATGATTGACCACTTCACTCGATGGGTGGAAGCCATACCAATCAAGGACCAAACAGGCGAGACAGTGTCGCAAGTATTCGAATTCAATGTGCTTGCAAGGTATGGGATCCCACAGTGTATCATCACGGACCAAGGGCCCTGCTTCGAGTCAAAAGCATTTAAAGCAGTGCTGGACAACTGAGGCATCCAGAGACGGCGAACTTCACCGTACCACCCACAAACCAACGGCATGAACGAGCGGTTCAACCGGACATTGAAGACGTGGATAAACTGCACGAAGTTGGCATGGGAAGATGCTTTGCCTCAAATTCTGATCGCGTATCGGATCAGCATGCACTCAAACACCAAGGTCTCGCCATTCGAATTACTGTTCGGCAGAGAACCACGGATTGCGCTCGATACTTGCCTACCGAACCAGGGTGAGCGGAAACATCCAGCTGAGCATCAAGAGCGACTGCGATGGAAAGCTAGAAGCGAAACCTAAGCTCGACAAGCGCGGAATAAGCGAAATTACGACGCCAGGCATGAGGCTCACAAGTGGAGGCCATTCAGGATTAGAGAACGAGTCAAGTTACGAAACAACGATCGGCTGGATCATGACTGGCCGGGCGCAAGCAAGTTCAGAGACCGCTGGAAAGGACCCTACACCATTATCGACCAGAAAGCGGGCAACTTCTTAATCGACTGCGGAGGAATGTAACGTTGGGTGAATGCTGCTCTCCTGTGACCATGGTACGAGAGGAAGAAAGGTCCTGGAGGAGGGGCGGGTGTAGAGGGGCCGCTTCCAAGAATGCCTCGGGGGAGCTCTTCGGAGCTAGCTGAGAGCGGATCGAGAAGGACGGCTAGCGACGAGCAGAGGCCCGGAACTACGGAGCGTGAATATGTGGACAGCGCAATAAATCAGACATATACGCCGCTAGCGCAGCCCACAGGACCGAGGCCGAGCCGATTGACACAGCCCAGAACAAGTAAGTCGAGAGCTCTCGAACGACTCCTGGCCCATCCAAATCGGGTACAGAGAAGTGGAGAGCGAGGCGAAAACAGGACGGTGGGTCTGCCAAGTCAGAGCTCCCGAGGCGAAAGGACTGGCTCGTCTCTAACATCCGTACCTTTTTTGCGTTGTGGGACGGAAAGCTAGTCGATATTCGATGGCGCGCGTGAGACCCTAATGTGCCCATTTTTGGTGTGCAATAAACGTCTACCCACCTGTCGTGTCGTTCTCGCTACATAATCACTGGCTCCCAAGGGGTGCGATTCCCTCATGTCGCCCTGCTGCCTTGTGGGTTAGGCCCTTTGGCCAAAGTCTAGGGGCGGTGGACCCCTAAGAATACCTACCTACCTCGGCCTAGGCAACCAGGTAGTATCTCGCCAACTGACGAACCATGGACTTGCAACTGCAACCATTCACATGCCCTTTTGCTGCTACGAGGTTATTCACTCATGTTACCATGCCAACTTCACATGCGCACGCCACCGTTTTACCTACCCTTCCCTTGTATCAGACACACTTATTTTTACCTGCTTCATCTATGGGGAATAACCCAACCTACACTGATGAACCTGTTCCCGGGACATCTGCCAATGCAACCACAGTGCTTAACATATGGCTGCCAGTCCCAAAGCCTCCCATCTTCGTTCCTGCACCCAGAACGCAGTACAGACGTTCAGCCTACAACGTATGCACGTTACTGCAGGTCGGTCAGCAAACTGGACTTGCACACACGCTAGAGGTGCTTGGTTTTGATATCTGCTGCCTGAATGAAACGCGACTCCAAGCTTCTAACTTGGTCTACCAGCTGGCGTCACCGCTCCACCCACGCACCCGCTTCCATCTCCGCCTCTTTGGTGACGCCGAGTCTGCCGCATCTGGGCAAGCTGGTGTCGGAATCGCCCTCAATGCCAGAGCCGAGACCGCTCTGATTGATTGCATTCCGATCAGTACTCGCCTTTGTGCAATGAGGCTATATGGCTCTTGTAAATTTAGCAGGCGTCGAGTCGAAAAGCGCGCTCTTTTCATGATTTCTTCCTAAGCGCCCACTGGCTGTAGTTCGGACATAGGCAAAGGGCAGTTCTACCAGAACCTTCAAGAGCAGCTCCTAAGGGCTCCTAAAACAGACATCATTGTTTTGGCAGGAGACTTCAACGAGCGTGTCGGTCGGCTGCTGCCATGTGAACGCTACCTCGGGGGACCGCATAGATATGACGATATTCGCTCAGACAACGGAGAGAGAATGCTCAATCTGTGTGCTGATCATCAGCATTTCCACTCCAGCACGAGCTTTCGTCATGGTGGACGACGGTACGCCACTTGGCGCTTCTATCATCAACCCAGCACTGGTCATAGATTCACCACATAGCCATACGTCGCAGGTGGCGCGGCAGCGTACGCCAGTGTCAATCATTTTGTTCAACATGTGTCGATACCGATCAGGCCTGGTATGTGCGACCGTTTGCATGCGTTTCGGTGGTTCACCTAGGTTCAGACACACCCGAGTGAACGCCTACAAGTTTGAGGACCCAATGTCGAAGAAGGAGTATCCACAAAGGCATCGTACAAATCTCGCTCTCTCTCCCACTGGATGTTGATCAACGCTGGTCAAATCTGCAACAAGCCTTGCTGGCGGCCGGTTTGTCCAACTGTGGCCTCACTCTCTCCACTCCAAAAAGCTGGATCTCGGGAGGATGCTTGGAATTACTGGCTCGCCGACGGACGGTGCCTGTTGGCGCAAAGTACAACGAACACCGCCGGTCTATTACGCAACAGCTGAAAGCATGTCTTCACTGATCGTGACTCTTGGTGGTCAAAACAAGCTGATGAAGTAGAAGTCACGGCATCAGCTGACAACTTCAGCCGTCTATTTTGCATCATCAGGGTCACCGGTTGCAATTCCCAAGCTATCAGCCAGACGACTGGCGAATCAGACGGCACAAATGTCACCAACCTTCACAGGCGATTGGGTCGCTAGGCAGAGCATTTCGCTCTTCAATTCAGCTACCGAACACAGCCCTCTGGGACACCTCCAGCCCCAATAGATGATGCTTGGACCGTCTCCACAGCCCCCTCCAAAATGAAGCAGAGATCCGAGATGCAATCCAATCTTTGAAAAGCCACAAAACTCCTAGTTCCGACAGCCTACCACCGGCTCTATTCAATGATGGCGGAAATGTATTTGTCAGTAAAATCCTATCATTGTTCAAGAAGGTTTGGACTGAGAAGAAAACTCCGAACTCGTGGGGAGAATCGGTCATTGTTCCGATTCACAAGAAGGGCTTCCGCGACGACTGCTGTAACTACGGCGGAATCTCGTTAATCTCTATCGCATCCAAAATCTTCGTGTCGGTCCTACTTCGCAGGTTTTCAACGACTAGAGAGGAGTTTTCCCGAGAAGAACAAACAGGATTTCGTCCAGGCCGCGGCTGCATCGACCAAATCTTCACGTTTCACCAACCTCACGAACTCCGTCACATCCACTGACGGTCAACAATTGTAGTGTTGTTGGACATCAGAGCGGTATTTGCTTCAGTAGATAGATCTGCGTTGTGGAACTGTTTACTGAAGTATGGTGTGCCCGACAAGTTTGTAACCATTCTGAGGGAACTTTAGAGTCACACGTCGGGCAAAAGCAGGGCTTACGGCACGCTCTCTTCTTCGTTTGCTGTGTTGTTCGCCAAGGTTGCTCCATTTCACCATTACTCTTCAATTTCGCCAACGTAGATGTCCTCCAAAGTACACTGAAAGATTTTCAGAACTGCGGTATTGAGCTCCTTGCTGGAGACAGGGTCACTGAGTTGGACTACGCCGATGATATCGTCTTGCTGGGGGACGACCCACAAGCCGTAAAGAGGGCTTTGGAGCGCTTAGCAATGGAGGTGTCTAAGTACGGCTTATGCTTCACGCCGGGAAAACGTAAAACACTGCTCCAGGAATAGCAGGTGCCTGAACCCGCGCTTACTATTGTTGGGCATGTTCTGGAGCAAGTCCCTTGCTTTAAGTATCTGGGGAGTTGCATTACGGCTGGTGGCGGTGTTGGAGATGAAGTCTCACAACGGATTGCAAAGGCCCGCCTTGCATTCATTACATTGAGACACTTATGGCGTCGTCGTGATGTCAGTCTAAAGCTCAAGGGCAGGATGTACAATGCTTTCGTCCGTGCAGTACTCTTGTATGGCTGTGAGACGGCTTATTCGCTCGGAAGACATGAAGCGGATGTCAGTCACCCGACAGTCGCTGTCTACGAAGGATTGTTCGGGTGCGGTGGCAACACCATGTAAGCAACGCAGAGGTCGGATATCGAGTGCTTGGAGTGAGTAGTGCCAGTCTTCAGAACGTTATTCTCCGACATCGCATGCTTTGGCTAGGGCACGTTTTGCGCATGCCATTCCGTCGCCTTCCATGTCGAGCACTAATTGCACACTCAGGGAGCGATTGGAAAATTGTCGTGGTGGACAGCCGATGACGTGGAGAAAGCGCATGAAGAAGTCAACCTCAAGTTTGACGGACCACGAGAGGCTGAATCACAGTGGTTGGAAACATTGAATGTCATGATCCGCAACAGACATCAGTAGTGTCAGTGTTGTTCTGGCATTTAATCCCGCCTTTAAGGCACATAAAAAGCTCACGAAACAGAAACAAAAAAACAAAATGGCGTGTTTAAAAACAAAAAAGCGGTTTCCATTTTTTAAAATCGCATTTCGTATTTCTAGCTGCGCCATTTTTTCTCCTGCGACGGTTCGGATGGCAATATGGCTATTAATAGACGGTATATATATATATATATATATATATATATATATATATATATATCCATTGTTCCACTTGCCGCAAAAAGCCGATATACACGTCCGCCACTGAGTTCGGTTTCGAGCCATGACTTCCAAGATTTCCAACCAACCGCACTCGGCATCTTTGGGACCCCATCCAAGGAGTCTGGAGGAACCAAGCGTGGCTAGCTTTTTTGTCAGATTTTTCATCCTGCTTCTTCAATTTGTAGGCTGTCCACCACACCGCCTCCTCCAACCCAGTCCAGCGACCGCGAACAAGGCGCGACGCAAAAGACGCTGAACGGACATACGCAGTACGTGTCCGAGCCGTTGTAGTTGGCGCAGCGAGGATAACGCCTTGAGGGAGTGGATGTCTCCACCCAAGACACACTCTCTGACTTCAGCGTTGGTTACATGGTTCAGCCACCACACATGGGCGATGGACAACAAGCAACGGTTCTCGAAGACAGACAGTCGAGGTAGGTCATCGGTACTAGCAGGCCTAGTCTCGCAACCGTACAACAGTACAACGCGGACCGTAACACTCTAAACCCATCCTTTGATAAAGAGACGGATATCATGGCGGCGCCCTAAATGCCTCAGCCTGGGGAAGACGAGACGAGCTCTTGAGATTCGCTTCGAAATCTCGTTACCAATCCTCCCACTAACAGTTATGCAGCTTCCCAGATAGAAAGTCTGTACCCCTTCTAATGTTTCTAACTCAATGGCGAGTGCAGGTAGGGGCGTATACCAGACTTGAAAAAGCACTTTACACTTGGATGGTGAAAAGTGCATGCCATACTTCGACGCTTCAATCGCCAGGCGGTTAAGTGCAAGTTGGACAGCCTGCGGACCGTCAGCCAACAAGGCGATATCATCAGCGTAATCCAATTTAACCACTCGACATCGTGGAATGAGCTCAACTCCAACGTTTAACAAGTCTAGAGCATCGTTGAGAACCTCCTCAATGACAAAGTTGGATAGGAACGGACAGATAAGACATCCTTGTCGAACCCAACTGGTGGTAACAAAGGAAGTCGAATGCTTGCCATAAGCCCTAACTCTACCCGAGGTCAGACTATACAGCGCACGCAGAATGGAAACAAATTTCTCGGGAATCCCGTTCCTCAACAGACAGTGTCACAAGGCAGCCCTGTCTACAGATTCGAAGGCAACATGGATATGCAGGAACACAGCAATGGTTGGCCTCTGATACACATGGCGGAACTCGAGAATCTGCTGGAGTGTGAAAATATGAACAATGCAGCCGCGACCAGGGTAGAACCCAACCAGTTCTTCTCTCTGTAATGATTCGCGTGTTGGGGATAGCCTGCGAAGAATGATGGACACCAGAATCTAGCAAGCAACGGAAACTAAACTTATTCCTCTGTAACTGAAACAAATGGTGCGCAGACATTTTCGAAGATGGGGACGACTATCAACTCACTCCAGGACGATAGAACCTCCTCTTTTGCTAAACTTCTAAGAACAAAGCAAAGAATTCTCGAACCTGCGAAGAGCCTCCATCCTTAAATAGAGCAGGAAGTAGACCATCAGCTCCAGGTGCCTTATAACGCATTAGGCACTAGAGTTCCTGCCAGATTTCCTGGTGAGAGGGAGGATCAGTTGCGATAGTCCACTCATCACCAGTGCGCGCCTCAGTAAAAAGAGATGGAGCTGGCAGCCAGGAGAACTGCGAGCGAAAATGTCCGACCCATCGCTCCAACCATCGTTGAAGATGAGTGATTAGGGAGCCATCATCTTCGCAGATTGTTTCGCTTACTTCTGATCAGAAGCCTTCGGTGACTCGAATGAGGTGAAACAGTTCTCTGGTATTACCAGGGCGATTAGCAAGTTTAAGATTTCTAGCATGTTCACAGCGCCAGGCCACAAGGTGCTTCTGTAAGCTTCTACGCAACGATCGACCCAGGGATCGGCGTTCCTCATTACAGCTGGTGTCGACTGGGAGCAAGCGGCGTCTGTCCATTGGCGATAAGGTTGCGGTAGCGATCAAGCTTGTCGGTGGGGGACAAGCAAATCCGCAACTGACAGTATTGGCAGAAATTAAAGCGCCTTTGATGCGCATCTGTTGCGTATGGAGACCATCCTCTGAGGATGATAAAGTATTGTTGACAGAGAAGTCTGGTACTTGCCTAACGTCGCAAGATATTGCAGATTTTCGACCTTCGGTCGGTAACGCTTACGTCTGGATGATCGTCTGAAACGTATGCGCATTTTGGCGCGAACTAGTACGTGATCGGAGTCCAAACAAGTTGACCAGTACGATCTGCATTCTGTTACGCCCCTATGCCATCTGAAGCTTATTGCTATTTGGTCAAGCTGGGACCATGCTTGTGTTTGAGAAAACGGACGCCAGGTACCAGTCTGTCTTTTCGAATGACGAAAACTTGTACTTGAAAGAAACAAGTGATGTTCAGAACAAAGAGTCAGTAATCTGTCTCCATTGTCTGCTCGGCTGTTACCGAGACCAAAACTACCCCCAAGATGGTGCTCGCTTGGCGTCAGGCGACCCAATCGTGCGTTAAAATCTCCGGCAAGAATGACCATGTCAATCATTTTGACAGAACACAGTAGCCCATGTAGTTATTGGTAAAAACAATGCTTGAGTACATCCGGACTGTCATCTGTAGGAGCGTAGGCGGAGATGACAAACAAGGCACGCGTAACATCTCGACGCTTATTTAACTTATATGAACCTCGTAGTCGGACTGCACATAGCCGAATGTTGACTGGGATCCAATCAAGCAAATCGGCCTCAGCTCTGTCACTCAGTGTAACTCCGACACCAACTTGGCCAGTATCGGCGGCCTCTGAGTCTCAGGAAAGGCGCAAATGGTATTTGACCTCAGCGTTTGCCGGAGATGTCATTCTGATGATGGTATTGGCCTTTTGCAACCTGGTTTCGGAAAAGCAACAGATGTCCACCGAGAGTGTCCCAAGGGTGCGGGCCAGACATGCTTGTCGTCCAATGTGCATCAGAGTGCGCACATTGAACGCTGCAGGGCTGAATGGAGAAGCAGGACTAAGGGAAGCTTGGGCTTCGGTTTAGCTTGAGGATGTTGTGACCACCGGGCAAGGAACACCAAACGTTTGGCTCAGAACTCTGTCAGATGCGATCAGTGAAGTGTTGTTGACGCTGACCGGGGAAGACATGGGTGAATTTTAAGCACGGGATGTGGGAGGATCTGTGAGCGGATGTTGAACGACAGAGACAGTAACGCCAGTAGACATAGCAAGAAGGAAAGCAGTAGTGTAACCCATCCTAAACTAAGCACAGAGCAATCTTACGTTATAGCCAATTATGATAACCCATCCGAACGCATTGGTGCAACAATCTGGTCTTTCCTAACTGAATGGTCTCCTGAAGTGGCCTGCGGGGAATTTATCAATAGATTCAACAGGCTCGTGGCAAGCACATCTGAAACCGAAATCTACTGACCCAACAAAATGTTCGTACTTATGGGGAAGGACTCGGAAATGCATGGCATTGAGCGACTTGGAATGACACACCTACATAGCCTCTGCGAGCAAGGATACTTGAGGTGTCCATACAACGCAAAGAACCCCTGTGTCAAACTTGCCCGGGAGGATAAAGTTAAGAACCAACAAGCTCTTGTGGTAAAAGCTTACTTTAACCCAAAATTACTACATAGACATATAAACAATGTTCGCCGCTTTAAGTGCGGAATTCTTGCTCTGCACCCAGCATGCGGGTTAGCACAAACGGCGCAAGAGGCGGCCAACGTTCTTGGACAACAATTTGGCCCCACCTTCCAAAGTGTGCAACCATCCTACAACATGCTTACGCACATCATGCCGCCATCAGGCCTTAAACAACATATTTTACACTATCGTAGCTGTATTCAAGTGATTGATGTTCTTGCGCGAATACAGCTCCCCGGATGCAGACGGTATTGGCTCGAAGGCGTTGAAAGTTGCCGCCATGAGATTAGCTGAACAGTTAGCAACACTCGTTTAGCGATGTCTTAATGTGACGCACGACCCCAAGATGTGGAAGCAAGGGATCATGACTCCAATCTACCAAAGTGGTAGCAGTGCAGAACCGGCAAATTAATGCCTGTAAACACTTCTTCCGGTGATCACCAAGATCATGGTGTCCATTGTAGCTGAGGCGCTCATGGAGTACTTGGAAAATAACAAAATCAGCATTCTGGAGCAGCACAGACTATGTCAAAAGCAGTCCTACACTGCTAATTTGTTGATAGCTCATGCAACTTGGACGGAAGCTGTGGTTGCAAATGTATGGGTGGATGCACCCTACCTGGACTTCTCAAAGGCAATCGGCTGTTTAGACCCCCGCATTCCACTGCACAAACTGCAGTAATATGGAATCCAGGATACAGTTCTCGGCTGGATGGGAGACTTTCGCGTTCAATGTCACCTGAATGCGAGGGTTGGCAGCACCCTGTCGGAACCAACTGAGGTTCAGTGGGGCGTACCTCAAGGCTCGGTACTCGGACCCACCTGTTCCTAGTCGTCATAAATCATCTCGCGCGCGTGTTATCTTACAACTGTCTTCTATTTGCGGATAATCTAAAGTTATGGCATGATCTAGCTGCAGTGAAGGACCGCACAGCGTTACAGAATGACCTGAACAAAGCGTACACATGGTCCTTCTAGAACATGCTGCGTTTCAACGCCACCAAGTGCAAAGTTCGCAGTAGACGGCACCAGATTATTCACAACTACCGCTTAGGTCCAGCGGTCTCATGAGTACGATTTTGGCGTACTTGTTCAAAATGACCTTAGTTGTTTGAGGCAGACTGAAAAGGTATAGAAGAAAGCAGACAAGCACTTCGGCCTTCTTCGTAGAGCGTTCGAGAAGTTTGGCACCTCAATATTTCCGAAAATGCTTGGCGCATACGTGAGGCCGCACCCGGAATACGCTATTAAAGCGTGGTAACCCTGGCAGGGGCACCACCTCATCATGATCGATATTGCACAACACAGGGCGACAAAGAACGTCAGAGGTTTGTCCATCTTTCTTTATCCAATCAGACTGAAAAACTTCAGAATATACAGCGAACTTTATCGACGTCTAAGAGGCGATCTCATACTGGTGTATCAGATGCTGAGAAACCCCAAACCAAAATACCATTCTCTTTTGAAATTCAGTCAAAACACATCACCAAGGGTTTATCAGTTTAGGCTAATCACTCAGTACAACCCACTGGAAGGTCGAGGAAACGTTTTCTCCCGCCGAGTGTCACAGTCTTGGAACGCCCTCCAGACACATCTATTTAATGCCCCCAGTTTATCCCTTTCTAAAACGCCTCGACGATACTCTCACACACTTACACTACGTGATGTAGTTGTGAACATCGAACGATGCCATTAGTGTACAACAAACAGTGGGCTGCATTATGACACCCTTATAATCCAGTCGGCGGATGTGGGGTTAGATGTTGATTGAGCTCCCCGGTGTGGTTGCGCCGGACATAAACGTTGACAAGGTGCCTACCTGTCTATTATCCACCACCTCGTCTATACTGGCTCCAGGAGACAGTTGGTCGTTGCTGGAGGCGACGCTGTGCATACCTTCGTGGCGCTGCTAGGTTCAAAGTCATGTTCCATGCATCTTGTGTGGAACGGGCTACTGCCCAGCCACCGCCCTGTGCACGTCTGGTGCGCATGATTTCCCAATCAGGCACGAGTGCTTCTGTTCTGCTCGCTGAAGAAGTGTGAGCCGGCTCCGTTGATGTAACGTCATTCCCATCCGCCCGCCACCCGCTTATTCCTTCGGGTTTACACCGGACATGGAGTGTGTGAATGGAACTGTGGGTGGTGCAGTGCAAGCCACCGATGGTCCCTTTGTAGACACAAGCGTCCTACAGATGTCCCCGTGGAGGCCACATGACAGGCAAATCCGGACACAGATGCCACTAATTCAATCCAGGAAGGAATACTCGCACTTGTGCTAATCCAAAACCCTTGTTGAGTCATGCAACTCACACGCCATTTTACTGACACGTATTTTTTTCAGTTTTCATCCTACTATACTCCTAGAGATGCCAAACACTCGCTTTTATACCCTTCATAAACCATTGTTCCACTACCCAGCGACTAAATTCACCCAACTTTTCGAACTCATAGACCCTACCAGTCACAGAGCCGCATCCACTTTTACCGAAATCGGGGTGTACACATTTAATATTCAACCCAGTACATGTGCTAAGTTGCTCTCCTTTCGCTATCATAGGTCTCCGGGGGCCAACACCCGCTCGAAGAGATTGAAGGGTACGACCACCAAACTAACAAGGCCACAGTCAAAGTTTTTCAAATGGTAGTTCGATGAATAGCAAGTGCGCCCAAAGTGGAAACATGGCTTTATGATCCGAATTTTTCAAGGCGGTAGCAATTCAGACCCTGTGAACTATCGCCCAGTGACTCACATGCCGGTGCTTGCGAAAGTGCTGGAAACGGTCATTGCGGATGCCCTAATGAACTACCTGGAAAAATACGATATTTTGGCACCGGAGCAGCATGGCTTCCATTAACACTGGTTACGCACCACCAAGTTTCTCATGGCACTAGCTAGTTGGACAAAATCACTGACGGCGGAACACACTTGGCGTCATCTATTTGAACTGCTCCAAAGCATTCGACCACCTGCATCACCGCATTTTACTTCACAGGTCATTGAACTATGGAATCAGAGATCCTGTTCATGGTTGGATTGCCAACATCCTTCACCAACAGAAGCTTCAAGTACGCATCAGATGATCACTCCCCAACCCGGCTGAAGTGGAACGCGGTATTCCATGGGGTTCGGTACTGGGACCCGGCTTATGCAGCGTGTTTATCAACGACCTGGCAAGAGTTACCCCCTCCAATTTCCTGCTTTTCTCTGATGATGACAAGATGTGACGAGCGATTAGTAACAGTGAGGATCACGATCTCATCCAAGGTGACTCCGGTTGCACTCATGCGTGATCAACCAGGAACCTCCTACAGTCGGACACAGTTACGTGCAAGGTGATCCACGTGAGTCATCATCCGGCGAACGTTTACAAAATTGAAGACCACACCTTGCAGATGGCGTATCAGAAGCGTGACTTAGGTGTATTGGTGCAGAACGATACTGGATGCTTAACACAAACGGAGAAAGCGTCGATCTCCAACAAGCAATAATTTAGCTTTCTTTGTAGCGCGTCTGGTCAGTTTAACCCCTCAATTTTCTCACAAATGTTTAAACCCTATGTGCTACCGCAGTTGGAATACGACATTCAATCGTGGCGGAAACAAAATCTCGCTGCTCTCAAGACTCTTTAACAAAGGGCAACCAAGTACGTTAGGGATCTCTCCCATACGCCCTATCAGCGTAGATTGAAGTTTCTAGGAATGTACAGCAGTCGATATTGGCGCGTGCGTGTTGACCTCATGAGGGTTTGCTAGATTCAAATGAACACAAACCACATTTGCCGCTTGCTGCTTGAACTGAACCACAACACCAACTTAAGTGGCTATCCTTTAGAGGTGATAATACTGTATACCCGCCTGGAAGGCAGTAGAAATTTATTTTACTGTGAGCGTGTCAGCTGTGGAACGTTCTCCCACCGTTGTTTTCTTCGGCCCCATTCTAAAGCAAGTTAAAAACGACTTGACGAAGCGTTGTCAAATTCTCTTTTCTTGTTGTGGCAAATATTAGCCATGGGGCCACAAAGCACAACAAAGTTTTATTTCCAAAATTCCAACCATTGGATTTATGGATTTATATTTCTGTCACTTAGAAACGGCTTTTTTGCGCATGATTCAACGCGAACACAATCGTGAGTCCAGCAATACAATTTTTAATATCATTAATTTTTCTCCTAATATTTTCCTTCGCACGGCCTTGTTAAGCATTGCTTTTTTACCCGTTATACATCATTGTTCCGTTTGCTGAAACTCGGCCGCAACCCCAAGCTCGGTGGTAACGGCCTGAAACTGAGTGAACAATGCAGCTGTATGGAAAGTCGACGGAATGACGTTTCTCATCGGGTTTCCAAATCCTAGGACTCTTCTTTAAACTCAGTTGTTTCTGTAGGACCATCACGCATATTGACCAAGACAAGTCACCGGTGGGATGCCATCAGATCAGCTGGTATCCTACTGGTGACTTGTGTTGCTCCAAATGTGTGATGGTCCCACATTTCCTCCTGTATTTTGAATATGTTCAAAAAACTAGATAATACCTCTGTGTCCCAGTAATCCGTTACCTAGGCTTGCTACTGTGGTCTATTTTTATGATGCATTCATACGGGATTTACCCATCCCATGGTCTAAAGGAAGGGGGCACGTGCGTGAGCGTAATTATTTTTATTTTTCTCACAGAATACCTTGTCTATAGCTGGTATCCGCCCATATTGTTTTGTAAGCTTCTATTTAGTCTGTTTCGCATTATCGTTTTTCGGAAGGCACCTAAACCGGCAGACGCTTAAAGAGATGACACGCATACATTTTTGATTTGCAGTTTCCACCCCAACCATCCTACGGGACTGGTTAAGCACCTACTATTCTACTGGTGATATGTAAATGTTCTTTGCTTGTGAGTTACTCTCAAGGCTCATTTAGTAGACAGTACATAAGATACCGATGGAACCAGATTAAAAAATTCTGGTTTATACGAAGGCAGGTATATGAAATGTTTACTAACGGATTAACTGGCTTTGCAAAAGCTGGCGTCGGACTACCAAAGGAGACCGAATGGTTCATTGTTGTGGTGCTGGAGATCATCAAGATCAGCAGCTGTTCAAATCGAATGGAGGAAGCAGCAATCTCGGTTACGTGCCAATCAGTAGTGATCCAGCCTGAGTGGTGAGCGCTTGCGTGTTGTGTCGACAGACAAGTGGAAACGGCCCACTGGTCAGACTGTTCGACTCGAGGGGATGCTCGCGCATCTTTCTAGCTAGCAACGAAACGCTACTATACTTTCACATCACATCAGTGGACCAGCAAACTATTTTAGTTCAGAAGCGAAACAACAGTAAGTGAATACCTCGATTAACTGTTTTAAACTTCTATTTAAGTCATTCTGTTTTACCTGTTGGGAGTAATTGACGTCTTGGTTTTCTTTATTAATAAGCAACAAATTGAAGATAGATTGTGGTTTGATTAACTCAGGTGTACGGTAGCACAAAGGAAGATAATTTCACATTACTAGCGACCTTGTGTCGTCAGACACCAATGTACCAGTAAACTCACGTGTCCAGTGATAACCATGAGAATTCCGACCATCGCAATCCCACTGCAGATTGCCAGTTCTCTCGTGAATTCATCGACGCGATTCCCTGACAGACAAATTGGTAGACGCTTCTCATCGTACAGACCTAAAACAGTCAGAAAAATGAGGAAAATACCACTTCCTATTTTCTCTACTGCTACTATCGGGGTAGCCTGAATTAAAAAGGTCTTAAGCGAAGGCGTCAGTGTCATCTAACTTATCTAGTGGGTAGAAACAACCACTTTGGATATACTGATCTCATTCCTATTATTGTATCCGTTAAGCAAGCAGTAATCTGAGGTAATCGCGGTCATATCGAGGTGTGTTCTAACATGACCATAACCTTACTCCATGGAAGACCTCCGTTGTGAGCTTTAATGGGTGGAATGGTGTTGTCCCCGCTTGTCCAACGACTGCCTTCCAGCTACAGCGTTTACGCCCGCTTTAACTGAGCTACCTTTTTAGTCAAGGAACGCTATGTTGTACAGTCTACTGTCGTGTCAATAGTCCACTGTAGTGAGAAATGGTAGCAAATTAGCTTTGTATGCGTCCGTTACATTATCATAATGAGATTATCCCAGGCCTTTACAACCTTGGAATTAGCATTTTCCAGCTTGTGGTGTGTTGCGAATTTCCTGTGCACATTTTCTGAGCATACCAGAAATGGGAAATCTTGATCAACCAGTGCAAAACAAATGCTTTTTCGAAATATATATCTATGGATTGTTCACTTAAATATTTAGTGTATCTTGCGCAAAACAACGAGCAAACTTCCATCTTTTGGAAGCGCACTGACTATTGCTCTTGAAGTAACCGATGTTAGATGAAAAAGTATAGAGAATGGGGATCAGCTGGACTGTCAGCTTATTCACAATTCCTAACAGAATTGGAACTGAGTTTGGTTCGGAAGTGACCTTGCTTACGCCACTGACCCTCAGGTACCACTAAATACGTCTTTTTGCGTGCTACTGGCCACCTGAAACAAATCATTTTGTCAGAACCCAAGGGGCAGGCTGTAACCTGTTTATTGCTAAAGTGGCTTACACTAGGTGTGTTCGTCCATACTTTGGAGGCGTCCACTCATCTGCGTGATTTCCATGGATTTCCATGGTGCTTGCCTCTGTGTTCACTCCTCGTGCACATGGAACTGTAATCCTGATGTCATCTTCAACTTTGGGGAAGTTGGCAGGGCTCGCTGTTGGTGTGTCATCTTGCACCACCACACTACTTATACCCGGCGCAGTAGTATCTACCTTTAATCCAAAACAATTTGAATAGCAGTGTAGTCAGGTCGATTGTCCAATATGCATCGATAATATGGGTAGACTTATTTGCCGATAATGTGCCACTACAGTTGAGCCGGTTTGATGGGTTGATCGAAAACTTCTTGTTACTGATTCGTGATGCGTCGCAGTCTTATTTTCAAAACAATAATGTCGTAACTCTAAAAATGTCTGTGAGAATTCTCTTCAATGGACGTAGGCTAGAAGCGTGCAAACTCAATGCTGAGGGCGCTGTTGGCAGAGGTAATATCACTACATCTTAAGCACATCCCTGGCAGATGTGATTCGCCACTACATAAAGTCACTACCCACAAATTCACACTGGCAACTTAACCGGATCCTCATTTCCCTACATTTCAATATCCTTTTGATGTGCACACTAAAAGGACACTTCCCTGTCTATACCTCTCGTTAACACTCCATATATTACGCTTTTACTGCCGTTGTCTAAAGCACATACTTGAACCCAGTTTCTCGCCATCTCACTAACGACTCTATTTCTGACCAATGTATCCGCAATTTCAGTACCTTCTGTGTACTTTGTGAGCATCACATTTTCTACAAGGCAACATACCTTTTGTGGAACAATAAACTGTAGATTTCTGATCATACCTAATTTGGTGTGCCTCGAAGAACTCTGGAATAAACCATTTATTTATTTATTTATGATTCGCTCGTGCGTTTTCTTATAGCTGCCCCATATGTAACAAGTCTGCTGTCTTCTACCGCCACCATGGGTGCATAGTCTCTTGTTGGTCACTACTGGTGGCTTTTCACCTGCTCCACTTTTAGTTCCCATACTAGAAATGAACTGGCGATCGTCCGCAAAGTTTCGCCTTCTTTTCTCTGGAGCAAAAGGTACGAAATCAGCTACTGGCATCTGGGCTCTAAAGCTAAGGTAACTTCGTTTTCGTCTTATGTATTACCTGTTTAAATCGACCGCGCTATGTAGACGGCTTGAAGGTTGCCAAAACTATTTTTCTCTTCATGCGAGTCAGCCATAGATTGTCCTCTCTAATTACAGGATTGCGGATCCCATATTATCCACGTCAAAAATACCCCGAAGTTGCACTAGGCCACCTTCATTAAGAAACATAACCTTGTATTTAGGACGACAAAGCTTAACAAACGGTACACTCATCAGCAGATCCCCAAACAAACGAGGTAAACTTCTTTGCTTTCGCTTCCGTCTGAACAGTGTGGCGAATCTATAATAACGCTTTTCCTTTTATTCCCATATTTACTTCCCCATTCTCGATTCTCATCCTAACCATCCCACTAAACTCGTAAGACATTGCTTTTTTGCCTGCAGTATACGTTCGTCTTGATGTTCCACTTCCGTTTTAGAGAACTGGTGCCATTCAGGTCAATTGTGGCTCCACTTTCGTACCTAAGAGTACGAGCCGTACCGTCTGCTACAAGGGAATAAAAGAGTAGATGACGTCTAGCTATAGTCTCGCCACATGTTTTCTGTCGTAAAAGCTCTGCACTACTCACCGGTCTGGGTATGTTTCTCGGAATGACAGTGTAACTCACCGTAATAGGACAAGTCGACAGCATTTGGGGCGCACCTGAAGAATTTTGCTGCAGCACCAATTAGACGATTGGCTTCTTGTCCAAGCTTCCTGGGATCAAGAGACTGTAGTTTGTGCATGCCATCATCTACTGCGCCTGTCGACATATTTGTATCCAAGTCAGCTAGGCGCCAAGCCCCTTTTTCCTCATCTGTCGGGGAACTTAGCGGTTCGGGTATCTCTGGGAGGGGAACTGCATTTATTGTTTCTAATGAATTCAGGTCGAAAGTGGGAGAGGAGCTTTGACTGTGCAATGTTTCCGGCAGCCATGACAGGGTTGCGCCGCTATCTTCATAAGCTGCTTTCTTTAACGGGCGTTGCACAAATGATGAGGACCTCGGGAGCTCTTCTCTCCTTTTCCTTTGTACCTGGCTATACCCTTGTTCATCGAGGAATTTCGGTTTATGAAACGGGATATATCGTCTGCTCTTGTCCAAATCGGTGATGGATAGCGGAGCCAAAAGCAATCGTGTCGGGCCTTCTTGACGATGAAGTAACAAAGTGGCACTTATCACAGGATAGCTCATGATGCAGGCTATTGCAGCCCACACAAGAACTCCAGCCGCAAGGCACACTATTAGCTGCAGTAAAAAATGGAGACGAATGTACGCGTAGGGTCCGAATGACTTTACATGACAGTGAGAAACAGAAAGAAAAGACAATCAGGCTCTGAACCACAAACATTTGCAAAATACTTATGGTCCGCAACCTCAAAGACCATTTGCAACCTTGACCAGTGGTGTATGTTCGCTGTTCTCAGAGGTGAATAGCTAGGTAGAAATAGTAAACGTCATCCAGTTACCGACATTACCTCATGGTTCTAATATGAAGGAGAAACGGATGGCAAAATCTGGGGTGGTATCTCGTAAGCAATACAGGGGGTAACGAACATGATGTCAGATACAAACGTCAGTTTCTCAACACAGGTTGGATCTAGGGTTGTATCCAATTAATCGAGTTATGCTGACGTTACAAGAATGCGATGTCGCTTGGCAGGTTGAGTTACGTGTCCTATTCTCCGTAGCTAGACTTGCGTCAATGCAATTGTGCACTATATCTCAGTCCCGTACCTGCTTACCTAAAAGTATTCTGTAGACTGCATGTCCCTCCGCTGAACTTGTGATGGAGAACTTCAGTTCCTGTATTATTGCCTGTTTGCATCCCTATTATCCTTGACGTTCATAGGTTTACCGTCGGTGCGAAGCTGATGATGTACAAATCCACGGTGCTGTCCGTACTTTTATACGGTAGCGAAACGTTGACGGCGTACCGGTGAGACGTGACATACCTCGAGCGGTTCCAACAACATTGTCTGAGACGGATTCTGCGCATTTGTTGATGCGACAGAGTTGCGGACACGGAAGTGTTGCGCAGAAGTGGAATGTATGCAGTGGACTGCATACTTTTGCTGAGACACCTGAGGTGGCTCGGTCATGTGTGGCGGATGGAGTAGACGCGGATAGCGAAGCAGCTATTACATGGTCCGTTAAGTTTAGGGAATCGGCATGTGGGAAAACCGGAGCTTCCTTAACAGGTCATGATCGAAGTGAGCCTCTCACGTTCTATTCTTGATTGCAGGTTATGGGAATCGAGAGCGGTTGATCGGCGTGCATGGCGGAATCTGATCACGAAGGCAGTTGCCGAAGTGCGGGAGGAAAACCTCATGCATGCAGAGAAGAAGCGGCAAGTGCGGAAGCGGCAAGCACCGATTGGTTGTACTACATCAACATCGAACGCATGGTGCTTTGGCACATGCGGTCGCGAGTGCCTGAGTCAGGCAGGTCTAGTGAGTCATGAGCGAGACCACTCGGGACCAACACCGAAACGACGAGGAGTCCTACTGATAACGTAGGCCGAACCGGCGCACTTTTGGTGCTACGCTGCATTCGATTTACTAACCGCAAGCTTGCATGCTGAGTCTCTTTATTTCAGATGGTGGGTTTGCTATATTGTCCCAATGCTGTCTTATCTCATATGAATCTTTATTCGGAGTATCTTCTATTAGCTTACACACGTTTCTTAAACTACTTTAGTTAACTTCGAGATTTTCTAGTTTGTGGCATTTTTTTATAATACATTGTCCGACGTCTCGAACTTATCGCAGAATTGTTCGTAAGCAAGTTATTTCATATGCTCAATTATTGAAGAGCTATGTCACCGTATCTGTATGCATCCTTCGATTTATTTTATTTGCTATTGTCCTTTCAAGTGATTGGCTGTTATTCGATTTCCCTGATGTGGCTGCGGTTGATGTGTATGTTGACAAGGTGCCTACGTATCTATTACCCACTACCTCTTCCATACTGGTTCCAGGAGGTAGCTGGTCGTTGCTGAAGGCAACTGGGTGCACGGTCCTTGTGGTCGTGCTAAGTTCGAAGAGTAGTTTCATGCACTCAGTGTGGAGCGGACTACGGTCCAGCCACCGCCTTGTTTCCACTTGATTCCCATATACAGCATGCTTGTGTTTGCCTGTGAAGTAGTGTGGACCGGCTCCGTTGATGAAACGTGGCTTCCATCCACACGCCTCCCTGTCTTATTCCTTCGGGTTTACACTGGATATGGATTGTGTGCTTGGAGCTGTGGGTGGTGCAGTGCAAGCGACCCATGGTCCCTCTGTATGCGCAGACTTCCTGTTGCTGGCCACAGTGACAGCCAAATCACGAAACGGATGCCGCCAACCACTATAAATCCTCGACGTCGCCCCTTTTGTTCAAACCATCCTGTCCTCATAACTCAAGAGACACTTGCCGAACTCAGTTGCATCTATTCATCACGCCATCTGTATTACCGGTTGGTTACAACGTTCGCATAGGCACTGCAAAGCGTCCACAGCTTGACATGAGAACAGATTTGGACAGTAATTCAAAGCCTGGGATCGTTCTACAGTGACTCTTCCAAGATCTGGTGTACCAGTTCCGCGCTTTGGATATATAACACTATCACATCAGACATTCGATAGCTGAAACGCATTTCCGACCAGGCTAAATCCACGGTAACCTGTGTTGGACTGAAGTTTCATGGATATATAAAATCTTTGAGGTGCCGCTCTGCGCTCTCCCGATACTGTATTCAATGTGTAGTCTGCATGTGCTGTTTTCGATGAATTTTCAAGTTACCAAAGAATTTCCAGATGATGCGTTCGTGCTCGGCTCAGTTGCACGACTGTTGGTCTTCCGACCCCGAGGGATAATATGCAGCAGGAGATTTAATCGCTGAGCCGCTCTAAGCTCACGTTATTTCAGAGCTGTCTGGTATGACCTCTAGCTACAAGATACCAAAGTTAGTAATTTGAATATACGGCTGTTAATCTAACTGCCTCTTCTCATGGCTGCTCAACCTCGCTCCATTAAATCACGTGGCTCAATGTCGCCTATTAGCTACAGCGGAGACAATTGCTATTCGACTGCATAACCCCGACTTATGTGCTCAAAAGAAGTTTGTGTTTGTTTTATTCCTATTTTCTTTGGTGTATTGGCGTGATGCGAACCACCGAAAACAAACTTGTTCGCCTAAACGTCTTTTGCTTCTCATGTGATCTCCGGGATTATTTTCTCAGTTGAAACTGGGATTACCGATACAAAAATCAAAGTTCTTCGGATGCTGTTAATTTGTTGAGCAAAGATGAACCACTGAATATCAAATCAAAAAGAGCTTAGAGTTGTACTAGGCCAGCATTTCTAAGAGTGGGATCAAGGACCCCTAATTAACGCACTGAATCTCACCGAAATGTTATAATTCAGTTAAAGATTAAGGCCTTATTTTTTCCACTTATATCCATCAACTTTCATTTTATGCTAACATTAATGAACACCCGTATTAGTTCAGTGTACGGTAATGAAAGTTTTCGAGAGACTTCGTCCCACTCTCATTTTCGTAAATTGTATTCCCATACTTAATGATATTTCTGGGTTCCACCGTGCGAGCTTCTAATAGAAAGGGTACAAGGCCAAAATTTTTAAAAATTCCTGGTATTATGCTGTCATCCTGTTACTATAAATGACTGTATTTCGCTCTACACCAGCATTTCTGTATTTATTCCATAAAAAGAATATGAAATGTCCCGTGCATCTACTCCATAAGGTCGCAAGCTTTTGGCGAAACAGGTTAGTCATGTGGATGAACGATCACCACACATGAGCCCCGTCAGACCAGGTGAACCAGTGTACAACTGGAGTGGGATATTATAACGAACAGGGGCGATAACCGCGTTACCCGAGACTTGAGGCATGTTGTCATTACAGTCACAGTTCGTGATGCCACATCAGGTGTTTCAATCACAGTAGGAATAGTCCAGGTGTTACTTTGTGTGTCATGCTATTGACGAGTAAGCTCGAAGTGGAAGTAGAGTTGCACTATTCAATATGACGCATGCACCGACGCTACTTGAAACCGATGAGTAGTCATGAGTTCAGAGAGGTTGGCTAACAATCGGTTGGTATAGTGGTTTTGTAACTTGGTTAGTGTGGTTTGGTAACGATCGGTTGTTACCAAATGTACCTGAACTCATGACTACTCGATTGGTTCCAAGTATCTTCCAGGAATTTGGAATAAATTACGGACCCCTTGTTCGAAAACTCAAGTGAATTCTATTCATGCTACTTAGATCGAATGCCGGCACGAAGAGTAGAGGCATTATGTTGATCTAGTGGGGAAGCCAAAGAAGACAACGTACAGGCACCGCATAATGGAACTCCACTTTCATGATTTCTACCAAAGTGCTCGAAAGCATCAGTGGTACCAGTAAGTTTATGTTGCTAAATATTTCAGATAGACTGTGTACTATGGAGCTGAAGCATATGTTCCTAAACACTACAGGACTTCAAAATAAGGGAGACTTCGTCATACGTCCAGCAAATGGAGCTAAAGCATACATACTCAGTGTTACTAACGAAAGCACAAAACTGCTTACACTGAATATGTCTGTTTTAACAGCAACAAGTGCAAATAACGTTTCCTCATGACGCCAGACAAAATGCCGCTTGAGCAGATACAAGGATATTATTACTATTACTATTTAGCTGGAATCTTGTAGCCGTGAAATACCATTGCTTCCCTGCCTGGTTCACAGGAATGGGAGAATTTAAAGACGACCATATTTTGCAAGCCAACAGTTACCTCGGGTCCTTACATTGGTGCCGTGAGGCGTTTGCCGAGGGGATATGAGGACCTTGGAGGACTTCGTGGATGAGGCAGTCGATTAGAGTCAAGACCGACTGGATGAGGCTAGTGACCATGCGAAGTCTCCTCAAGCGCGAAGCGAAGACAGTCCTGGGGGAGACGCGTAAAATCTTCGTCAGGTTGGAGTGGGCTTTCGCGTTGGTCTCCGGGTTGGACAGCCCGACCGACCGCCAAGAGGCGATGCGGCGGTTCAAGGTGGCACGTCGCATCCTCTCGCATTTGAAGTCCACATCAGATGCTTGTTGGACATGGCCTCGCTGGGAATAGAACAACAGTTACTACAGCAATTACTGGTTGCTCAGTTCATGTCCGGTCTCCCATAGCCAACCGAGGAAAGCGTCCGGATTGCGATCGATACTCGGGGAATGTGGCTGGTGGAGTTGGCGCATGGTACTTGAGATCTGGGCGATGCGCCAGTCGCTGCTCTGAAGGATGTTATATACCTCTGGGGGCAAGTCTGATCCCACAGTTGATCCCACTTCAGAACACAGAAAGGCTGCCACATCAATGACTTTTATTGACACATCAAACACACACTCAGAGCGGAGAGGAAGGAGGCACTCAACCAGTCATTCACTGTCAGTTGCTCATTCATTTAAGTAGGACCCAGGAGGTATTTGTGTGGTTGTAAGAACAGGTGGAAGGATCAAGTGTATCATAACACATAACAGTGTTCGGATTGCGGACATGAATTGTTCTGGTACAAAACATGGTTCATTGTGACAAAATAAACACACGCCTTCCCAGCAACTCATGTTCCGGACTGTGCACAGTTACAAAAAGTCCAAGCATTTTGGCAGCCAAGTTATACTTTCTGGACATTCCGCCTTTACATAGCTGCGACTCTACAAGGGGGAACAATACGGGGGCGTGGGGCGGTTGAATAAACTGGAACGGATGATGGAACAGTTCGCAGAAGACGTCAATGAGCTTCGCGTTCAGCCCATGGAGGAGCGAACAAGGGGTTGTTGCTTTCTTTGAAGGAAACCGGGACACTGGGAAAACAATGTCCGGTGAGGCGCGCTGCTGCGCGTGTACCAACTAAACATCTACCTTGTTTTTCTTCTCGGATGGAGAGACGTGTACCCGGGCGATGATGAAAGGAGATGGCATGATAGGACGGTCTGATCGAGACGGGTGCCGCGGTATCGTTAATCAACCATTGGTGGGGTGAAAAGCTTCAATCGCGCTCTATGGTCGTGTGAGCTGTTGGCGGTTACTCAGTGAGCATTGATGGAATGGCCGAACACATCCTGGGAATCGGGGGACGGAACATAACGCACGTCTTCATCGTGTCATCAGAAACAAACCATATTGAAGAGCATATTTACTTGAGTTCAACGTGTAGAGTCGCAGCTATGCAAAGGCGGGATGTCCAGAAAGTATAACTTGGCTGCCAAAATGCTTGGACTTTTTGTAACTGTGCACAGTCCGGAACATGAGTTGCTGGGAAGGCGTGTGTTTATTTTGTCACAATGAACCATGTTTTGTACCAGAACAATTCATGTCCGCAATCCGAACACTGTTATGTGTTATGATACACTTGATCCTTCCACCTGTTCTTACAACCACACAAATACCTGCTGGGTCCTACTTAAATGAATGAGCAACTGACAGTGAATGACTGGTTGAGTGCCTCCTTCCTCTCCGCTCTGAGTGTGTGTTTGATGTGTCAATAAAAGTCATTGATGTGGCAGTCTTTCTGTGTTCTGAAGTGGGATCAACTGTGGGATCAGACTTACCCCCAGAGGTATACAACACAACAAGGCTATCGTCGATCGTAAAGGTGAGCAATTTGTTAATGATTGCGGGTGGTTGCCACTCAGTGGCCGTGGACAAACGATGTTCTCGCAATCGGTTGTTGTCGCATTACATTTTAGTCCGACCTTGCAGTCACTGATCACCATAATCCTTTGTTTACAGATGACGGCAGCCCGTATGGATTTTGTGACTGGATCGAGCACACCATACGTTAACCTGCCAGAGCTACCAGCTCCAGAGACCTCGAAGGATACCAATCCATCTGGAGGCTGAGGTGAAGGGGCAAGTACAGGTGATGTTGGGCGCGAATGTGATTGAAGAGGCGCACAGCCTATACAGTTCTTCAGTTGTCCTGGTTAAGATAGCTAATAAGAATTATCGTTTCTGTGTAGAGTTCGAAGGCTGAATGAATTTGCATTGAGTCGTTTCGTTCCAGTGTCATCAGTTGTTGACATTTTTGCTAGACGACAACAGTCGAGGATATTCACTGTTCTGGATCTGAGATATGAATACTGGTTGCTGGCGATCAAACGGGAAGGCCGAGAGAAAACGGCGTTTACTATCGGTAAGAAACAACACCAGCTTAAAATAATGTCTTTTGGATTATCCAAAGCCCCGTTTACCTTTCGACGTTTAATGTAGCGCTTGCTGAGTGAACTGGAGAATGTGACAGTATAGGGGATGGCATCGCCGTGTAGAAGTAAGCAGCGGCGGAGCACAGTGTTCATTTAGAAGCCGTCCTGGCAGGGATTCAACAGTCAGGAGTCCGTATAAATGGACCGAAGTTCAAGCTTGGAAAGACTTGTGCCACCTTATTGGGTCATAAAATGGGACAAGGTGAAGTGAAGCCACTACCTGAAAAAATATTGACAACACAAGGCACCCCAGTTCTTATCTCGAACCACTCTCAGAGCGTTCCTGGGCCCTGCTGGGTAAGACAGCAAATTCATCAAGGAATTCTACAATTTGGCCTCGCCAATCTACGCGCTGTTAAAAGAAGATAAGGAATTCACTTGGACTACAGAAGCCGAACGAGCCTATACCCTCATTCGACAGGAAATGGAGAGACAGGAACTGACCCTGAAGTTGCTCAGTGCTGGATAAAGGTCCACGGTGGCCACGAATGCCAGCGACGTCGGGGTCAGCGCGATTTTGAAACAAAACCATTGGACAACGTAGTACGGCAGCAGAATTCTGACACCGGCAGCACGCAAAGACTCAAGCGTAGGAAATGAATGTTTCGAAATCGTCTGGGCGTAGGACGAATGGCAGCCTTATCTGCTGGGTCATGGATTTCACGTCGAAACGGATCACAACATTTTGGCATGAATCAAGTCTGCCAAAGACCCCAGGGGAAAGCTAGCGCGATGGACCTTGCGTCTACATGAATACAATTTCTCGAAAAAACAAGTTCCGAGTAAGCAGAGCCGAACCGCAGATATTTTTTATCAAGCATGATGAACGAGGAGGACCTGCAGAGCATGGCTTTTGACATTAAGAATATGTGAGTTGAATGGAAATTTTGCGTCTGGAACAGCAAAAATCGCCAGGAAAGCCAAATACCGTTTTTGTAATCTATCACTTCCTTATTCCTTTAATGTAAATCCATACTTCTACCACTTTTACATTCGTTTCAGCAGCTCCTTGAATTAAATGATGTCTGCAAATTGACGACAGCAGAGCAATTGGGGCATTGCGCAGTGATAAAATATTTCTATCTCAAAGGAATGTGGCAATCAAAAATCCACCAAGATATGTTCAATACATTGCATGAAAATGCCTTTCATATCCACGGTTAAAGGCTGCGTGCAAGAGGTTAAGAGTAGCAGAAATATTGGAGTTAAGTACGGATCAGGGAGAACACAACCAGTTGCCACCAAAGAAAAGCCTAGCAAAGAAATGGATATGCTAATAAAAAAGCAGCAATAAAAATGACTTGATGCAATACTAGATCTGGATGATGGTTCCTGGGTGCGTTTGATCGCTCTGTTTCGCAATTGGGATGCAAAAGTTTGATCATAAAACATTGTGTGTTCCCAAGTGCGTTATTCTATCAAACGTACGGTTAGTCTGACGGATAAAGACAGATTAGCGTTCATTTACCTACCGTGGCTCGTTTATGGTGAACGCCGGTCATTTACGGTTTTTGTCCCCAACATCCAATAGCCATCCAAGGTTTAGCGGATTTCGCAACATGCTACTGCGCGTGCAGAGACACGAATTTCTCTCTCACCTTAGTAGTGCAGACGTATGGAATTCTCGGCAGACGAGGGATTTAGTGCAGAGCACAGCTGAAAAAAAAGCGTAACCTCTAAAGGCACACTGGCATGAGGCTGTTGGTCAGCGAGCGAGCCACGAGGCGTTTCCGTCTGTCAGCTAACTTCGCGCTGAGTGCTAAAGGTCATGGCCAACCGTAGGCGTTGGAGCGATCGATGCTTATCTCTGTGTGTCTTGCTGGCTACGCGGCGAAGTCGGCTTAGGCAAGCAAAATTGCAACGTGCATGTGCGCACATGATGGCAGCTCAGCTGAGGACGAGGTTAGATATTGCAACGCTTGTCAACGTTATTGAATCACAGGTAATGGAGCACGAGCAGACAATGCAGTCGGGACCACGTAACCTTCCTGTTACTCAGCGCGCGCTGATTATTCGGCTGTACGGCGAAGGTGGTTTAAACGCCACATCAGCTTCAAGAAAATACAATGCAATGAACGCAGGAATGCGTCCCGCCACCGCGTGGTACGTGCTCAAACTACTGAAGAAGTTCGAGCAAACTGGGAGTGTGTGTGACATGAGGAGAACCGGAGCGCCTCGCATCACCACGGACGACTGTTCAGCTTGTGCTGTAGTCAGTGAAGTGTCAAAAAGTCCCGACCTCAGCATTCGTCGGACCACACAGCACGGTGACACGACCCGATATGCCGTACATTGGATATTACTGGAAAGAAAAGTTCGGAGGTTCCGTGCACTTCAAGTGCAGGTTTTTACCCCCTGCGATCCGGAGAAGCGGCATGAAGTTTGCTGCTGGTTTCTGGATCACAGGGATATTCGTTCTGTTATCTTTACAGATGAGGCATTGTTCCATCTGCATGGAACAATGAAACCTTACTGTTGGGCTACCAGCAACCCACGAAACTTTACTGCATCACGTATGAACCCCAGTGTGAAACTGATGGTTTGGGCCGGATTAACAAGCCAGAAAACCTTGGGCCCAGATTGCTTTTCCGGGAATGTGACCGGTAGGTTATTGTTTTGAAGTACTAAAGCCTTATCTTTTCCTAGCATCGTCGTATTTGGAAATGCTGCACATATTTGTGCTTCCCCAGTTGGAGGCTGAAGGGGCATGCAGTGCCATTTGGTGGCAGCAGGCTGGTGTACCTGCACATTCTGCTAAAACGGTGCGTGCTTACCTCACCGACAAATTTGGCCACCATTGGATCAGACGCGGTGGACTAATGGAGTGGGCTGCTCACTCCTCAGATTTGAACCCCATGGACTTTTTCTATGGGGCTATCTGAAGCGGTGAGTGTACGAAATAAGGCCGCGTACATTGGATCAATCGAAAGAAAATATTGTCGCGCGATCACGAGGGATACGTTTGAGAAAGTGCTCGCCAATTTCATCAAGCGGTTTTTGCACAGTAAGCAGAATGCCGGCGGACATTTCGAACCTGTACTTCACTAGCATAGATGGTCGTTCCAATACATTTCTGTTAATATACTTATCCTGTTTCACAAATGTGTTAAAGACTGAACTGGTCCGCTGGCAAATGATGGTAATGATGCGTCCAGTCGGATAGAAATCTTAAAGTCCAGGCTGTTGTTGAGCACATAAACAGCGTAGGCACCGAAACGTTCAATGGGTACCTATGGCAAATTCACTGAGTCTAGTTGCTGAGGTTCATCTAGCCTTAATGAAAAGCCGACTGTGTTGTTGACTCAGTTTCAGGCTATTGCCTGTAAAGTTGGTTTTCGGGATGAGTTGTAGTAGGCGGCAACATATGTATGTGGGGTCGTTCCGTACCTGGTAGACTAATGTGAGGCCTCCACATAGCCACCTGTATGAAGGCGGCATGTGTTCCTCCAAGTTCATGCCTCTTAATATTTTTCTTCTCATGAAGAATGTTGGTTTCATGTGATGGTGGAAAATTTTTGCTTCGATGCTTCGGTGACTAGTGATGTGGTTTTCAACCATTTCTCCTAGACTATCTCTAGGGTGCACTCAGTCATTTATGTCCAACTGGCATGCTAAAAACACACAACGAAAGGCTACGATCACAGAATTGTAAGGTTTGATTTCATTCGCTACGACGAATACGCCGATGCAGAGCCCGAAAAAATGCAATGTATTTCTCATTATCTGGTTCTGTCCGCATTCGGAGCAAAAATCTTCCACCATCACATGAAACCAACATTATTAATCAGAAGCCAAATATGAAGAGTTATGGCCTTGGGGGAACATATGGCGCCTTCACATAAACAATCCTGACGCGGAGAATGAGACAGCGTACGTAGATCTGAGCAATTAATATGTACAGTTGGTTCGTGAAAACAAGTTATCACACCGACTGGAGCTAGCAAAACAATTCCGTTCGAACCACAGCCTTATTTACAGACACGTGAATGCACTTCGAAAGTTGCAGCGTGGAATCGCACCACTCAGTACGATTGGTGGGTATACACACACAACAAAAAGGCGGACAACCCCTCATTGCCCAGTACTGGCCTACTTTCCAAGGGGTACTAGCCTCAAACCTTATACTTGCTTCTGTCCCAACACCATCAGTGTTATCCAGCATCAAATTCATAGCAAAAGTGGTTCTGAAAAAGCTACCATCCTTGGATAACCTTCACCCTAAAGCACTGCAGGCAGCAGCCATTCACCTAGCCCAGCCACTTGCCGGATTCTTTCAGAGAAGTCCGTCTGATCCTACCAATTACCGTCCGGTAACACTTCTCTCTGCCCTTTCCAAAGTCATGGAAGCGATCATCGCTGACGTAATGATGGGCTACTTGGAAAACGTAGGCAATGCATTATTAGGATGGGTTGGTAATTTTCTCCGTGAACAGCAGTTCTATGTTAGAGACCGAACATCTCTGCCCGACTCTAATCGAGTGGAGTGCGACGATCTTGCGAGAGCCATCACCTCAAAAATTTTACTTTTCCGGATGACGTTAAAAGTTGGCCGGGGATCAAGAGAATGGACGACCACAAGATCCTCCATGTGCGACCTAGATGGGACCTGGCATTGACCGGTGAGGAATTCACTGCCATTAAATGTGGTCAAGTGACACATTATCCACATCCGCCATAGACACGCCTATCTCTAGAATATTGGGGCATATGACCTGCAGACAAGCCCTCAGGAACTTGACCTCGGTGTGCTGGTGCAGGACGACTTCGGTTATTTCAGACAGTCGGAATCCAAAAGTGGTAACCAGCACGTTGTTAGCTTGCGGATGGCATTCGAAAGTTTGGATTCATTCATCTTCTCTATGATGCTCCATGCCTACGTGCGTTAACACGTCGAATACGTAATCCAGGCTTGGCACGCTTGGCTAAACCGTGACCTTGCAGCGCTTGAAACTCACCATGGTCGAGCAGCGACTAAAAACACTCGGAGTGTTCAGTAGACACTACAGGTGGCTACGTGGAGACCTCATATTAGTCTACCAGATACGGAACGACCCCACGTACACATGTTGCCACCTACTGCAACTCATCCCGAACACCAACTTTACAGGCAATAGCCTGAAACTGAGTCAACAACACAGTCGGCTTTTCATTAAGGCTGGACGAACCTCAGCACATAGCGACTCAGTGATTTCGCCATAAGTAGCCATCGAACGTTTCGGTGCCTACGCTGTTTATGTGCTCAACGACAGCCTGGACGTTAAGAATTCTATCCGACCGGACGCATCATTAGCACCATTTACCAGCGGACCAGTTTAGTCGTTAACACATTTGTGAAAGAGGATAAGTATATTAACAGAAATGTATTGGAACGATCATCTATGCTAGTGAAGGATATGTTCAAAATGTCCGCCGGCATTCTGCTTACAGTGCAGAAACCGCTTGATGCAATTGGCGAGCACTTTCTCCAATGTATCCCTCGTGATCGCGCGACATTCGTTCACAATATTTTCTTTCAATTGATCCAATGTACGCGGCCTTGTTTTGTACACTCGCCGCTTCAGATAGCCCCATAGAAAAAGTCCATGGGGTTCAAATCTGGTGAGCGAGCAGGCCACTCCATTGGTCCACCGCGTCCGATCCAATGGTGGCCAAATTTGTCGGTGAGGTAAGCACGCACCGTTTTAGCAGAATGTGCAGGTGCACCATCCTGCTGCCACCAAATGGTACTGCATGCCCTTCAGCCTCCAACTGGGGAAGCACAAATGTCTGCAGCATTTCCAAATACGACGATGCTAGGAAAAGATAAGGCTTTAGTACTTCAAAACAACAACCTACCGGTCACATTCCCGGAAAAGAAATATGGGCCCAAGATTTTCTGGCTTGTTAATCCGGCCCAAACCATCAGTTTCACACTGTGGTTCATACGTGATGCGGTAAATTTTCGTGGGTTGCTGGTAGCCCAACAGTAATGTTTCATTGTTCCATGCAGATGAAACAATGCCTCATCTGTAAAGATAACAGAACGAATATCCCCGTGATCCAGAAACCAGCGGCAAAATTCATGCCGCTTCTCCGGATCGCATGGGTTCAAAACCTGCACTTGAAGTGCACGGAACCTCCGAAATTTTCGTTCCAGTAATATCCGGTGTACCGCATATCGGGTCGTGTCACAGTGCTGTGCGATCCGACGAATGCTGAGATCGGGACTTTTTGACACTTCACTGACTACAGCGCAAGCTGAACAGTCGTCCGTGGTGATGCGAGGCGGTCCGGTTCTCTTCATGTCACACACGCTCTCAGTTTGCTCGAACTTCTTCACTAGTTTAAGCACGTACCGGGCGGTGACGGGACGCATTCCTGCGTTCATTGCATTGTATTTTCTTGAAGCTGATGCGGCGTTTAAACCGCATTCACCGTACAGCCGAATAATCAGCGCGCGCTAAATAACAGGAACGTTACGTGATCCCGACTGCATTCTTGGCTCGTATTCCATTACCTGTGATTCAATAACATTGACATGAATTGCAATGTCTAACCTCTTCCTCAGCTGAGCTGCCATCACCTGCGCACATGCACATCGCAGTTTCGCTGCGACTTTGCCGCGTAGCCAGCGAGACACACAGAGATAAGCATCGATCGCTCCAACGTCTACGGTTGGCCATGACCTTCACTCGGCGCGAAGTTAGCTGACAGCCGGAAACACGTTGTGGCTCGCTCGCTGATCAACAACCTCATGTCAGTGTGTCTTTAGGGGTTAGGCTTTTTCCCAGCTGAGCCCTGCACTAAATCACTCGTCTGCCGAGAATTCCATACGTCCGCACAACTAAGGCGAGAGAGGAATTCATGTCTCTGCATGCGCAGTGGCATGTTGCGAATTTCACTAAACATTGGATGACTATATGATGTTGGGGACAACGATCGTAAATGATCGGCGTTCACCATAAGCGTGCCACGGTAGGTAAATGAACGCTAATCGGCCTTTTTCCGTCATACCATCTTTAATCCACTGACTTTTTCTTCGATCTTTTTCGATCCGTGGGTGACATTTTAACTAACCCTCGATCTGTTTCCCGTGACCTTACCCGTCCTCCCATTTTATTTTCACTGGTGATCGGTGGGATGCTTTTTCAACGGTTGTTGCAGATGTGTTTTTATGGCTGGTTTAGCTGCCCACAACGGTTTTAAGGTGTTTTATTTCTCTCCGTCCTAACGTTGGGTACACGGTATCAACCTCTAGGTGGTTGTCTATCGAATGCTGCGTCGAGGATAGAGTTGCAACGAACTCTCTTCCTTTTCTTTCTCCTTTTCCTAAAACCTATATGTTGTTCTAATCAAAACGATGTCCTTCTTCTTCCGTAGGTATTGCAACCAGTGTGCGCGTCCGGGTTTTGCAAGCTCTTTTATGCTCTTGTATTCTTGGTGACATTCGTTTTCCTGTCTGACCCACCTACTTTTTATCGCAACCTTGACATCGTACCTTGTAAACAACGTTTCTTCTTTCTTTTGTTCCGTGTCTAGCTTTGGGTTTCCACAAGGTTATCTTCATCGTGGCAGTTGGTTTGTGTGCCACTGTAAAATCATTCATTTTGAATAATTTTGCTGTCATTTCGGGGATATTCTTTACATAAGGTAGAGCGATTCCTTTTGTGGTTGTTTGAGCAGGTTTAGAGGTCGTAGCTTTTGTTTAGACATCGCCAAACGAAGCTACATGAATATCCATTTAGGTGAAATGATCTGAAGAGATTCATCTCCTCTTTCCGGTTTGCCTCAAGACTGCTGCAATGTGTTTCAATGCCAAGAAAGAGTTTCCAACCAGCTTATTTTGTGACATTTCGGGTGATTGCTGTAGTAGGTTAGAATCTGGTCGTTACATGTTCCTTTCCTTTAAACCGACGTTTGTAATTCTTTGTCAGCCGTCGTGGTGACTAGCACATCCAAAAATGGGAGCTGGTTTTCTATCTCTGATTCCATCGTAAAAGGTACGTCTCCATTGGTGTTAATGAGTAACTGGTACGCATACTCTATTTGACTTCGTTTCAGTATCACGAAAGTATCATCGATGCATCGGATCCACAACTTCGGCTTGATCATGGGCAGTACATTCTCTTCAAGTTTCTGCTTTACTATTGCTGCAACGAGCCCTGACACTGGGGATCCCATCGGAGCTCCTTTCATCTGCTCATAGATCACTTTATTAAAATCTAAGCAGGTCGCAAGGCATAGGTCAAGTAGCTTGTACAGATTCCCATCCTTCAACTTTTGATTGTTTTCTCACTTTGGTCCAGCCGCTTGGTGCTTGCTTGCTTTGCGGTCTGTAAATTGACAGACAGAAATAGGAATGTCAACAAGGATACAAGAGCATAATAGAGCTTGTAGAAACCACTACGCTCTCTCACTGGTTTCAGTACATACAGAGGAAGGACATCGCTTTAGTTAGAACAACGCAGAGGTCCTGGCACAAGGAGAGACAAGAAGAGGAAGAGAGTTCGTCGCAACTTGATACTCGACGCAGCATTCGATAGACATGTGTGTAGCCCGTCCGCGGGCGTCACGGCAACACGTTAACAGGTAAGAACTCGATCAGTTTTGCTTCCTGTTATCACTACCCTCCTATTCCTCTTCGGCATCCTTCATTGCCTCTTCCGTGCTTCTTTAGCTGCGTCCCTTACATCGGCCTCTCACTGGGCGGCTCAAGCGTTCAGCCGTCTACGCGGTATTTCTTTTGCCTTGCAGCTTGTCGCACTACTTGTCCAAGGAAGATCTCAGAATGCCGAACAGAAGTAATATTACATGCACATAGAGAGTAATCCAGTGTACCAAACGTTAAGACGGAGAGAACTGAAACACCTTAAAACCGTTGTGGGCAGCTAAACGAGCCATAAAAACACATCCGCAACAACCGGGGCAAAACCATCCCACGGATCACCCGTGTCTATCAGTTGGGCGGACCGGTGAAGGTCCCGGGGCACAGATCGGAGGTCAGTTAAAAAGTACCTGCAGATCGATCACAAATCGAAGAACAAGTCAGTGGATTACATTTGACACAGTAACGCACTGAGGAAGTCACCGCGTTTGATGATGCAACGTTTGCATCCCAATTACGAAGCTCAGCAAAGAAGTGAACTCAGAACGACCAACGATTAACAACTCGTCAGATAGCAGAGAGTTTGGGAATCTTCCAGGAGCGAGCAGATAATATTCTAACGAAGGAGCCAGGCTATCCAAAACTTTCTGCTCGATGGGTGCAACATCTTTTGACTCCTGAGCAGAAACACCTTGCTTATGTCTTTATGAACAATTTCACATGGTCTGTGGCAGATGCCAATAATTTTATTGCACTGTTCATCATTATGCATGAGCGTTTGGTTTTCCACTTTCAACCAGGAGGTAAAAAAAATCAAAGCAACGGAAGCGTTCATCATCGCCTACGCCAAAAAGCCCAAACTTACACCGTCAGCTAACAAGATGATGACATCTGTTTTGCCGTATTCCTCGACGTGGGATGATGATTGACTTCCTTGGTAGAGTCCATACCGTCAACGGAAACTATTACTCTGAGCTTCTGAAACGTCTTAGAGAAAATTCGTGAAAAAGGACTGGTAATGCTGACGAAAGGAGTCATTTTCCACTACGACAAGCTTCAACCCCCTAACTCATCAATTGCTCAGAAACTAATCCAAGATCGCGGCATCCACCTTCTTATCCACCCACCCTACCCACCAAGTCTGGCGCCCAGTGACTTCCACCTATTTCCACACCTGAAGAAAGCTTTTGCTGGTAAACATTTTCTCAACCTCAGTGACGTCATTGTAGCCGCGGGAGTGTTCTTAGATTTGCAATCTGAAGGATACTTTTCTACTGGGATAAAGGCGCTTCAGCACCGCTGGAGCAGGTGTGTTTCGCTTGTGCATGATCATGTTGAAACATAAAAACATCAAAGACTGTATATTGTATGGCTTTTTGTGGCTCAAAACGTTTCATCCAATCCAGGTATACTGTTGGTAGCAGAGCAACGCAGTGACCAACATTCGCAAAGTGATCACTGCACAAATAACCGGTCAATCAATCCTAAACAAAAGCCAACACAAGCAGCTCAGCTCGTTTACGAGAAATCTTGAAAAGTAACAAGTAACTGAAGCGAGGATGCTGATGTGGAATGCAGGTAGCAACACTTCGGTGACTATTATTTGAAGGAAACTAAGGTGGAAGCTGGTGGTTTCTTGTCAGCAGATGGCGCACACCGGTTGCGCCAGGACCTACGATCTGCTCAGACTATGCGCCTACTGGCTTGGCATGAAGTAGGATGTCAAGACATAGGTACTTTAGTGCAAGCCGTCTCAGTTATTGAAAACCGACTGCCGAAAAGCACAACGACCTTTGATGTTGATTCCGTTATTGGACCTTGGTGAACCATGGTCGATAGAGGTGATGGGACCGTTTCCATTGACCAGGTGGTGCAACCAATACATCTTGTTGATGACGGAGCGCTTTGCGCGTTGGATTGAAGTAACGGGAATCCCGGATCAACAGGACACCAACAATACTCATGCCGTCAGGAAACAGTTGATAGCGGATCACGGAGTCCAAAAGACCATCTTAACAGACCAGGGTCCGTGCTTCGAGAGTGAGGAATTCCGGAACTGCTTAGAGAAAATTGGTATTAGGACACCGCGAACAACTATGTACCACCCGTAGATAAATGATTTGCCGGAGCGTAACAGCAGAACGATTAAGGAGTTGCTAGCGGCAACGAGTGGATATTGGGAGGAAGCTTTGCCACTGCTGTTGCTGATCCATAGAGAATCCAAACAGGCCTCCACAAAGAAATCCGCATTACAATTGATATACGGTTGCGCACCTCGTCTATCCGTAGATCTAGAGTTCGGAAGGTAACCAAGGTGCCGATTATGTCCCAAAGAAGCACAGAATAACAGGAAAACAGGTAACCATAATCTGAAGGCAACTCAGGCGCAGAGGATGTTGAAGTCACAATTCAACAATGATGGGACGAAGATCAGGTTTCAGATGGGTTTGTAGGTTAACTACAGGGACCATCAACGCGCTCCCACTTGAGGACCACGAGAGAGGAAACTTCTACCAAAGTGGAAGGGGCCGTAGGAGCTGATAAACCGGCGAGGCACAGTGTATACAAGCGCTCCATAAACAGTTTCATGGCGTGGGCATGCCAGTGAGTTCAGGAAGTGGCACGAGTTAGAGGAGGAAGCGTTCCGCAAGATGAAGAGCCTCGACGGTCAGAAAGACTCCGACTGAAAGCAGCTGGGCCGAGTGGTTTGGAGGGGAGGATGGTGGATTAAGACAAACACAACAGCACCAGCTATCAGTAGCTTGGAAAGGCCAGGATGCCAAACGGCAACAAGGAAACAGAAGGCCGTAATGAGTTCCCCCAAAGAGAGAAACAATTTAGAAACGCAGATGGTGCGCGCGAGGTATGGACGCACAAGCAAGGCACACCACACAACCCCAGGACACAAAAGGAAGCCCGCGGCATGCAACCTCCTACAAGAATGACGAGGATGAGTGGACGTCTGGTTTGTCGGAACAGATTCACCAAGTATGTTATGTTTGATGCAGCATTTTATTCCGCTTGTACCTCGGGTTCTTACAATACGTAGAAGAGTTGCGATGGTCGCGTGATGAAAGCATAAACCCACCAATCCATTGGTTAGAATTTTGGAAACAAAGCTTCCTTGTGCTTTGTGGCCCCATGGCTAATATTTGCCACAACAAGAAAAGAGAATTTGACAACGCTTCGTCAAGTCGTTTTTTAAATTGCTTTAGAATGAGGCCGAAGAATACAACGGTGGGAGAAGGTTCCACAGCTGACACACTCACAGTAAAAGAAATTTCTACTGCCTTCCAGGCGGCTATACAATATTATCATCTCTAAAGGATAGCCACTTAAATTGGCGTTGTGGTTCAGTTCAAGCAGTAAGCGTCAAATGTGGTTTGAGTTCATTAGAATGTGACAAACCACCCTGAGGTCAAAACGTACGCGCCAATATCGACTGCTGTACATTCCTAAAGACTTCAATCTACGCTGATAGAGCATATGGGAGAGGTCCCAAACGTAATTGGTTGCCCTTTGTTAGTCTTGAGAGCAACGAAATCCTGTTTCCGCCACCATTGTATGGTGTATTTCAACTGCGGTAGCACATAGGGTTTAAGCATTTGTGGGAAAATTGAGAGGTTAAACCGACCGGACGCGCTACAAAGCAAGCTAAATTATTGCTTGTTGGATATCGACGCCTTCTCCGTTTGTTTTAAGCATCCAATATCGTCCTGCACCAATACACCTAAGTCACGCTTCTGAGAGGCCTTCTGCAAGGTGTGGTCTTCAATTTTGTGAACGTTCACCGTATGATGATTCACGTGGATCAACTTGCACGTAACTGTGTCCGACTGTAGGAGGTTCGTGGTTGATCATTCATGAGTGCAACCGGAGTCACCTTGGAGGAGATCGTGATCCTCACTGTTACTAATCGCTCGCCATATCTTGCCATCATCGGCAAAACGCAGGAAATTGGAGGAGGTAACTCTTGCCAGGTCGTTGATAACCACGCTGAATAAGCCGGGTCCCAGCACCGAACCCCATGGAATACCGCGTTCCACTTCAGTCGGGTTGGGGAGTGATCGTCTGATGCGTACTTGAAGCTTCCGCAGGTAAAGGAAGTTGGCAATCCAACCATGAACAGGATCACTGATTCCATAGCCCTGTAGCCTTTGAAGTAAAATGCGGTGATGCAGGCGGTCGAAAGCTTTGGAGCAGTTCGAGTAGATGATGCCAAGTGTGATCCACCATCAGCGATTTCATTCAACTAGCTAGTGCCATGAGAAAGCTGTTGGTGCGTAACCAGTGTTGATGGAAGCCATGCTGCTCCGGTTGCAAGTGATCGCGTTTTTTCAAATAGCGTGAATGCGGGCGATATACCACGATTTTGAACACTGATTCGAGTATCCGGTGGCGCGTGACCAATAAGGGCCCAGCTATTGTCGAACTTCGCGGCCTGCTCAAACACAGAGATCCATGGGAGAGGGATGCTGGTCAATTTCACGTTATATCCACCTTGACATGTGTTCCTTTAATCGGGAATTCAAAGACTGATCAGTTCTGCCTATGTAATTGATTCGGTAATTACACACGATCGGTATATGGAGTAGGAAGTGGCCCCGATTGGCTGAACTTCCTTCGGTGGAGGTTAACGACCACAAATTGAGTAGCATAGGAGATTCTCTGCGTGGCAGAAACTAAACGTTTGGTGGTCTTTAGCGTATGGGAGTTACTCTGGAAAGTTAACCCAATGTAGATTTTTCTCTTCGATGCTGTGTGCACTGAGTCCTTCAGGCCTTCCTTTTGACTGTGTTTCGCTATACATCTACGGGAATAACCCTTCGCAATGAGTTTTGTTGTAATTAACTCTAGCTCGTCGGCGAGACATCCAACCCGGCAAATTTCTCCAGCAATACTAACTAAGGTTTTCGCAAGTGTCCATTTGCACCACACTGATGTGTAGCAGGTAAAGTGCACGTACTGACTGGACCATGATTTTAGGTAGACAGACCTCTTAATGAGTCTGTCATCCCTGCCACTGATAACGGTGTCCAAGAATGGTAGACAGTTCTGTTCCACCTTACTAGTGACGCGCAAGTTGGCATATGCGTCGTTAAGCCGCTCAACCGACTACGATCTGCTGCTCTGATGAACAAAAGGTCAGTATGTCATCCACATGGCGCTTATGATGGTAGCTTGGATATTTCTCTGGATTTGCCTCTTTCTATCCTCAGCATGAAGAAATCAGCTTAAGTGGGCTTCGTGTTGATGATAAGCGTATTCTGAAAGTGGGAGCTAACATTTTCAGTACATAACTGCAAGGATTCGTTTAGAAATGCGACTGGAATTGGTAGTGAATAAACAAATTGCTCAGCTAGTTCGCAGATGTAATCAACTGTCTGCTGTATAGGGAAACTAGTGAACAGAGATTCTACGTACGATAAACAAACTACTTTATCGGACAGGTTGAAGTTATTCAAATCATCGGTCATTTGGTGCAGCGGTGAAAGAATCGTCACTAATCAATCAGCTAATTTGTGCTGCGGCGCATTTATCATTGATAGAATCGGTCTAAGTGGCACTCCGATTTTGTGCGTTTTCGGTGGACAATACAACTGGAGTAGAGCTACCATTTGACTTCAAACAATTATAGATGTCACTATAAATTATAAGATGAATGAGAAGCGTTTCTAGGTGGGTAGCTATGCGCGCTTCAACGTCGGTTACGTCCCCCACCTTCCTAAGCCTTTTAAATTTGCTCGGGCTGTTAAGTGTGACATACAGTTGCTGAGCGTACTCGGCCTTATCCATGACCACCACTCTAGAGCCTTTAGCCCCTTACCCCACAACTACGTTCTTAGCATGGTTTGCATAGTGTCTGAGGGTAACAGTTTGTAAGCGCACATTTTTCACTCACTGGCGCAGTTTTAACTTCATGGGCAAAAACAGATTTGTTTCTACACCAAACAACGCTGAAAAGGCTGGATAGTTAATCAAAAGATTCTCATATCGGGCTACCATAAACAACTGATTTAGCCTTCTAGGAAGAACCATGTAGTTGAGCCCATGTGACAATGCCACTTGTGGTTGGTTGGAATACCTTTCTCCTCTTCAGCCACCCATTACATCTATTCCGCTGCATTGCATTCGCCCGTCTCTCAACCCATGTTTTGGTGGCTTTTGTACTCTTTACGAATAACTTACCGTAACTAGGTACACTTCGAGTTTCGTCTTTCAATTTTCACTTTAGCCATTTGGACTAGTAATTTGCCATCACTACTTATCCTCTCGCCGATTTCCTTTGCTAGTTAACTTGTGATCCTTCTTCAACCCTTCTTTCACGGTTTGAACCCACCAGCCTAAACTGCCACCGGTTGTTTGTCAACCTAACTACGCGCTGATTTATACTAGATTTCACCATGTCCAACCTTGCGGCTTCATCCATGTCGCCCTCGTCGAACACATCCCCCCCACAAGTAGATTGTTTTCCATATATTCTACGCCTAAAATGACATGCTGGAAATCCCCTTCGACACACCGCGCACTCTCGGATAAGGAGCGCTCTAAGTAATACTGGCATTGTTGGTGACCGTTGTGTTCGATTTGGATGGACGCTGATAGAACACCGTCGGCGTACACATCTGGAGAATTACGTGAACTTCATAGCCTCCTGAGCGGCAACAACTAGCATGTACGGGTTTGTGAAGGAAAATCGGCGTCTGGTACAAGTGGAAACGGAATTTAGGCCCACGTTATCTTTACCAACTGATTTATTGCGTCTGCTCCATCAACAAATCCCGAGGCGCTGCAGTGCCAGCTATTAAGAAAAGACTGCGGCATCTGCTAAGGTACTGACCCCTTCGGATAAACAGCTCATCACGGAGTGCTTGAGGGGTCGTTCCAGCAGACTGCTGCGCAAAATTCGAATAAGTAACTTGGATATAATATGACAGAATCTATCAAATGAATTGTCCTATATAAGCCATAATGCTGACTGAAGGGTGCCCAAATATTTCCACATCAAAGACACATAATTATGTGAGTGCGAAAGCGATACAGCGCGCATTTGTATTATATGTAATGTGCCAGTTTATTAGGAGGTACAATGAACAATGAACAATGATTTATCACGGGATAAAAGCAAGTGCTTGACACGTCCCATAGGATGGTAGCGGTGAATATGAATATGATGCAATTAAAATATGTCTGGGTCATCTATCGAACGTCTGCCGAGACGAATACTTTGATAATTAACATCAGTGTAAAATGAAAAATAAATATCGCGCGTAAACATTCAGAAAGACACTGGGGCGCAGTGATAGTTGAGGTAAGGAGTGAGAAAATGAAATATGGTCGCTCACTTAGGTCCATTTGATACATTATTCCTGTTGAAAACATGCCTGGCGTAATCCACAACAGAGGAGCTTAGGTAACAAAATGTTGGGAGCTGAGAGCAACATCTAATCGTTTTTTGAAAACATCCAGGGTAGGAGAGGATACAACTGAGTCTGGGAGTGCGTTCCATGGTTTGCAAACCCGAAGGGAAAAGTAATTCCGTCGACACTCTAGACGGCTGTATTGTTCCCTCAACTTTAAGCAGTTACCCCTGAGCTGCGTGTTGTGGCTAAGTTTCAGCAAATGGCGGCATACGTGGTTGGGGTCACTCAATATCTGATACGCTAATATGAGATCGCCGCGCAGCCTTCGATAACGTCCGCTGAAAATTCTCAGCAACTTCAGCCTTCGGTGGTAAGAGTGATAGCGCAGGCCATTTACATTCTTTGTTGCTCTCCGTTGTGGTGCCTCTAACGCCTCTAGGTCGCGCTTCAACTAAGGTTGCCAAGCTTTGATTGCGTACTCAACTTGTGGGCGCACGTAGGAATTGAGCATCATTGGGAAGATTGATGGGTCAACTCTCCCGAATGCCCTTCGCAGCATGCCGACGTGCTGGTTGCCTCTTTTTGCAGCTACCTCAGCCTGTTTTGAACAGTTGAGGTCGCTCTGTACGATCACACCAAGATCACGTTCCTGGGAGCTATTCTGCAATTCGTTTGTCCCAAGTATGTAGGTGTAGTTATGTCTATGGCGTAATTGTACTACGCGACATTTGTCTACGTTGAACGGTAGAGCGTTTTGAACTGACCAGTTCGACACCGTGTTAAGATCGTGCTGGAGCCGTTCATGGTCATCCGGTCCTCTGATCCTTCGCCATATCTTGATACCATCAGCGAAAAATAGGAAATCGGAAGTAATTGATCTCGCCAAATCGTTAATGAACACCAAGAATAGACGAGGTCCAAGAACCGAGCCTTGTGGTACTCCACACGTCACGTCGATTGCATGAGAAAATGATTCTCGGACTCTCACCACTAGCCGTCGTTCTTGTAGAAAATTGCTAACCCAACTCAGGATTGGATCGCCAATGCCGTAGTTCCGAAGCTTCTGAAGGAGAACTCGATGGTCTAAACGATCAAACGCTTTTGAAAAGTCCAGGTAGATGACATCGACTCCAACTCCATCATCAACAGCTTCAGTCCAGCTATTACGTGCAATTAATAGGTTAGTATTATACGAATGCTTTTGACGAAAGCCATGTTGCTCTGGGGCTATTAAATTGTGGCTTTCCAAGTATTGCATCAGCGCGTCTGCGACGATTGATTCCATCACTTTGGATAGTACAGAAAGTAGTGTTATTGGACGGTAGTTCACAGGATCAGTGCGGTTACCTCCTTTATGGATAGGAGTGATGACCCCTTGCATCCATACTGGTGGAATAAGGTTTTCCTCTAGACATCGCTGATAGAAAACAGCCAGTGGTTATGCTAGATCACTAGCTACTGCCTGTAGAGTCTTTGGTCGGATGTTATCAGCTCCGGGAGAACTGTGGATACGCAAGGATAACAACTTCTTCAACACAGCCTCCGTAGTGAAGGTGATGTTTTCTAAACCGGGTGGTGGAGTATTAGAAATGAGGTGAATGTTCGGGCTCGACACTTGTTGGAACGTTTGGGAGTAATGAAGCCGTAGGAGATCAGCTGCTTCCATTGCTGACCGCGTGTATCCATCAGCTGTGACTAGCGCCGGAACCCCTCGCTTTACCTTTCGAGGGCCGTTAATGTGCCTGTACAGGAGTTTGTGGTTAGTGCAGAATCGCTTCATTAACTTCTGCTGATGCGTGACCTTGTCTTCGCGGCGCAGTTTCACACAGAAGTTACGATGGGTCACGTATACAGTCCAGGTTTCGGCATTCGGGCAACCCTGGTGACTTTGCCATGCCAAATCCCTCCCGGACATACATTTACGTGTTCTAATCCTCAGAAATGACTTACTCCGGTTTTTGGGTTGGAAGGACTTCTGTTCCGATGCTTGCGCTACCAGTGTGCTCAAAGTCCTTGTAAACATATCCCAGGCCAGATCTGGGGGGCATTCGATTAAGTAAGTCCAAGATGTATCCTTAACAAGTTTGGACAACACATTGTAGTGTGTCAGTGTGCACTTTATCCTTAACGACTGTTAAGGTAGAAGATATGTGTGCATATGGCCGTACATAGACTAATAAGCGAACATGCTGCACCTAATAGCTAACATTTAGAAATTACGATCGAAGGCAAAAAGTAAACCCCTATAATCGAAACGAGGAAGGTGGTCCATTAGAGCAAACATGTATTGGTCCCGGTAGTTGGAAAAATAATTGATGTAATAGACAGCGGGTTACCATTCAAAGATAATTTAAATGTGTGTGCACATCAGGCTTTATTAAAAGCATTTTTTATTGTCCAGTAAGCTGGCAGGCTCGTGGATAGCTACCGGTGCCTGACGCCCGCCCCAGTGATGTCTTTGCCTACTTCCGAGGCCGCGTCCGAGCTAACTAACCCCTCTTAACCCAACAGCAAATACTGGCCTAGGAACGATCAGCGGCACAGGTCACCACTTGTTTTCCGTCGTCCCCTTCTGGTATTGCTTACAGGAAATTTTAACGATACGGTCTCTGCCGCGTCCCGTCCCAGATTATGGGACGGCGTACCCAAGCCACAAACTACACAATCACCTAAACCCCACTCATAAAATTTGTCATCAACAACTTGACCACCTTTTCCTGCCGTTGCCACTGATCTGTTAACGCTGCTGTATCAGGAGACCATTACTACAAAGCCAGTTTTCAAAAATGACTGCCTTCGCTGCATCATGAACATAACCTATGGCCACCACTTCTGCCACATCCTCGCTACGTTTCCGCACCTTATTGCTGCGCTCTTTTCGCAAATGTTCGGTCTTGATAAGCCACTTGGCAACCCATCGTCACAATCCTTCTGCATTTCAATAAACGGTGTTCGTATATAATGACCAAGAGGTCTCAGATGTATCGAAGGAATATTGCTTCCAGACTTAACTCCATTCAATATCGTCACCCCACTCACCCACTTCAGCAAGACGCAGATTGTTTGGCTCGACTTCCACTTTATTCGCCCTTTTGGTCTACGTTAGTGGACGCCGTATTAGTGACCAGTGCGGGGAAACTGGCATGTTCTACTCCCTTTACAGAATCCACTTTGTGAGTCCAATTAATCTGCCTAAACGATAAGTCAAGTCAACAATGCGGTTTATGCAGCAACGGAGAGTGACAATCCAGCTACGACACACACACACACACACACCAAAAATAGATAGAATTAAAAACAATTAGAGATGGATATGGCGCTACGTCCGCAATTTGAAAATGTGACAGAGATGCTATCGTTGAAGCAATTTGGTCCTCAATTCTATTTTGACCAAATTGTGATCCCTCATAAAAGGTGACAACGAGGGCATAACTAACGTACCGTAAGCGCATGTGCGAGAATAAACGGCATTGTACGTTTGTCGATTCGAAGAAGTCGAGATACATTCCGACAATGCACTATGGAGGGGGTACTTAGCATCATTAGGTAATTTGGACGCCGATTTTTCTCAGGAGTGAAGGGGATAAGACAAGATGGTGTCAGGAATTGCCAAGGTTGAAATTCTGTTACATCCAGCAAGATACTTCAGCAACCTGTTGATCAATTTGAATTACCCGCTTGAATCAAGGAAATATCGCAGTTGGGCAATATGTTCAGTGCGGTATTACGCAAACGGTGACAAACCGTAGGATCAAATAACGAGGCACAAACGACTAACTTAGTCGGGAGATACAGCATTGTCTCCAGACGACAATTGAGAGTCTGGAAAAACACCTTAAATGTTTCGGCTGGTACTGTTCCATTGACAAACAACTTGCTTCGCGGTCGCTGGTGAGCGATATCCTGCAACAATCGCCGTCTCTCATTATGTCCAATATTACCTCCAGGAACTGCGTGTGGAGTCCGGGGGTGCCTTTATCACCGACAGTGTACTTCGCCACGCTATTCAGGCCAACTCATGTGGAGAAATTCCCCAACCCTTTACCTTACACTGTTAACTTACGAACAGTCTGAGGTTTCACCAACGTCCCTAGACCCAAGTTCAGCGTCTGCTTACCAGCACTTTACTGAGCCTTCGAGTCTGAACCCTGACGAGGTTGCTGACGGTGTTTCTCATGAGAGTATACTACCGACCGTTGATGCTACTCCTGTTATGGCTACAACGGAGGGTTTGATAATCTTTCCATCTTTTCTTATGGCTTCATAGAAGCTATCACGTACATCTGCAGCTCTACTAGCGTGGGTTGCCTCGTCCTTCTAGAAATGTTGGACCACTTCCTAAAGGATGGGGGTAGAGGGCAATCTTCAATAATAGATTCACCTTGTACGTTCCCTTTTCTGCATAGTTTAATGGCTTCAACGTGCCATTCTACTGTTAAAACAGCAAATATTTTCCAACGTTACCGTTCGCAGTTTGAACATATTTAGTGTCTCTGCCGCTTCCCCAGAAGTGATGCCACCGCCACTATTTTGGATAGAGGATAGTGAACCTACTATGCGTTAGAAAAGCAACCGATTCCGAAGTTAACTGATATTTAGTCGTACGTTCTGTCCCTACCTCCTATCATATACACTTGTGATCCTCGTGCGCTGGAGGATCCTAATCTCGAGAGAGTACGATCAATGTCCACTGAAAAATGCTTTAAGATATTCCTCCCATGCAAAGGGCTTCACTCGGTGTCGATCGCATTTCTCCGAAAGACATACCCTTCATGAAACTGGAAGTTGCCACTTTCCTTTTAAACTGTCTTGTACCTTCCCCTCACCCTCCGAACATGAAGGTTGTCCAAATTACACCTTCGTGCCCACGATTTCCGGTCCGTCGAGCTCGGAACACTTTCGACCCATTTCTGTGATCTTGGTCTTCCCCCGCCTACTTCACCGCATTCTCTTCGATAGATGGGCTGTAACTTTTCCTCCGAATCAGCTTCATTATGAACCCCTTCGAAAGGATTATTCTTCACACTATGCTCCGTCCTCACTTGAATTTTACGCCATTGTACTTCGCTTCAATTGGTTATCTCCGAAGCTTTTAATCCCGGGTTCCATGATTCTTAACTCTAAGCTGCAGTTTCGTTCGGAGCTCCATCGCTCCTGGTGAGTTATCCTTCTGCCTAATATGCCTCCGCTGTTTACACTTTCAACGGGATCAGCATTCATCCACGGAATCGTACCGGGCAAAGAGATCCGCTTTCCTCACTGCTCTTCATCATCATCAATTGAGATGAGGCCCTTCATAACCCTGCATTGTCTCAGTGGCCATCCCCTGCCATCCTTATAGACTACAAGACTTGAGCTGACTATGTGAGCCACTTATCTTGGGGCCGAGTGGGCTTGGCGGATTGTCTCAGAGCACTACACAAAAAATTCCTTCTCAATAGTCCACCGATTAATCGGGTAGTATCATGCCCTCTCAGAAAAACATGGACCGTAATACAACGTTCTCATTAGCTACTGTTTCTGCTTCTCAATTTCACGCGACTTCATCACGCGCCAATTGTTTGTTTTTTAACAATCCTTACTTTCCGTTTCCCGATTCATGTGTTCAAAAAGCTGGCTGCAATTCCAGTTGCGCCGCCGACCACGGAGTTCAACCTATGGCTCTTCATCGTCCCCGATCCTCGTTCCGTCTGACGTGCTTCAATGTTTGGACACTCATGAAGATTGGACAGCAAACCGGTCTAGCGCGCACCCTAGAGTCCCTAAACATTGATGTCTGCTGCCTTTCAGAAACCCGATTGCAAGATCCCAACACTGTGCTTACATTGACATCCCCCACTGACCACGAAGCCAAATATCACCTGCTTCTTTCTGGAGATGTAGAAGCGGCCTCAGCGTGTTTGGCTGGTGTAGGTATAGCACAAAGTGACAAGGCCCAGGCTGCACTACTGGACTGGTTCCCTATTAACAGTCGATTATGTGCAGTTCGGCTTCGGGGTTCATGTCGAATCAACAGGCACTGCGAAGAGAGATAACTTGTTTGTGATCTCCGTGTACGCTCCAACTGACTGCAGTGGCGACTCGGTCAAGGACGAATTCTACCGAGATCTACACCAACGCTTAACTAATGCTAAAAAGTCGGATGTCGTTATCCTTGCTGGAGATTTTAATGCACGGGTTGGCCGCCTGTTACCATACGAACGCCACCTTGGTGGTCATCACGCGCTCGATGAGAACCGCTCTGATAACGGAGAGAGACTTCTCACATTGTGCGAAGACAACCGTCTGTTTCTCTCGAGCACTAACTTCAGGCGTACGAAGAAGCGTTCCGCAACGTGGCGTCCCCCTTCTTCAACACAACCGTAGTCGCAAATGGATTACGTTGAAATTAATTTCAGATGGCTTGGCAGCGCACTGGACTGGATGTATTTTGGTTCCACTTTCCTTGACTCAGATCATGCACTCGTCTGCGAGAACATCTGTATTTGTTATGGGGGTCCAGAAGCACGAAGCACCGCAAGATTGATGTAAACGGATTAACTGATTTCTTTGTTCAGGCGAGCTATCAGTCTTCACTGGCATATGCACTCATTTGCAATCCACCGCAAGATGTGGAGCAACACGGGACTTGTAAAAGAAAGCGGTGACCATTTCCGGACAGTCAAGCTGCGGCCTAACTCGACGCCCCCTAAAGGCTTGGATCTCTGCTCGTTCTCTGGAGCTGTTCGAACGCCGCAAAGATATCCCCACGGAATCAGATTGCAACGAGCGGCGCCGTTCTGCCAACCGGCTCCTCAAGCAAAGCCTACACAAGGATCGCGAGACATGGTGGTCTGAGGGTGCTTTAGAGATGATGGCCGCTGCCTTCTCTGGCAACACTCGCAGGCTTTTCCAACTCATTCGGTTCACTGGCCTCAGGAAGCCTGGTGTCAGTGAGGTCATTTGTGAGGTGGATGAGTCACGGAGCACCAACCAACAGAGGGGGTATGGACCGCTGCGCCGAGCAATTCCACTTGCAGTTCAACTGGCCTTTACCATCCATCAGTACATGCAGTACACCTTGTTGTCCACCCTGGTTCGTCCCACTGAATCCAACCAGCGAAACTGAAGTCTGCTTCGAGATTCGACGCTTGAAGCGCTTCAAGTCTGCCGGCTCAGGCAGACTTCCTCCCGAGCTGTTCAAGTACGGCGGAGTGGCGAACCTTAACCAGCTAACCGTGCTGTTCGCGAAATATGGCATGAAGAGAAATTGCCTTCCTCTTGGGGCGAATCAGTCATTATCCCGATTTTCAAGAAAGGCGCTCGCACTTCATGTGCAAATCATCGTGGGATTAGTCTTATTTCGGTTGCCTCTAAGCTATTGGCATCCATTCTGCTTCGCAGACTATCCCCAGTACGTGACTCATACTACCGTGTGGATCAAGCTGGTTTCTGTCCTGGCGGCGGATACGTGGATCAAATCTTCACGCTCCGCCAGATCCTAGAACATCACCACATTTATCACAGGCCCACTATCATTGCATTCCTAGACATACGCGCTGCTTTTGACTCCGTTGATCGACCTGCTTTATGGCGTTGCTTGCTAAAGAAGGGGGTGCCAGAGAAATAGACCGCCATCTTACGAGCACTTTACCTTTATACATCCGGCAGAGTGAGGGTCTATAGCAAGCTTTCCTCGCAATTCGCTGTCAATAGCGGTGTGCGACAGGGCTGCCCTATGTCCCCATTCCTCTTCAACTTCGCAATCGAAGACGTTCTGTTGAATGCTCTAGAAGATTTCCAACATTTCGGCTTAGAGCTTCTATCGGGTGAGCGCGCGACCGACTTAGATTATGCTGATGATACAGCTTTACTCGGTGACCATCTTCAGGGTATGCAACTCATTCTGTATCATTTGGCGGTTAAAGCATCTAAGTATGGCATGAGCTTCGCCCCATCGAATTGCAAAGTGCTTCGCTAGGATTGGTTTACACCTGCTCCTGTGCTCATTCTCAAAGGTGCACAACTTGAAAAGGTAGATAGTTTCGTCTACCTTGTGAGCTGTGTTTCTGCTGACGGCTCTATAAGCAAAGAAGTTTCTCTTTGCATCGCCAAAAATCGATCAGCAGTTATCACTTTGAGGCATTTGTGACGTCGTCGCAATCTCTCATTCTCACTAAAGGGCCACACTTACAGCGCATCAGTTCGCTCAGTATTGTTGTATGGGAGAGATTCCTGGCCGATTCACAAGGAAGATATGCGTCGTCTTTCTACCTTTAATAACGGTTGCTTAAGGATGTTTGTTCGTGTTTGGTGGCAACATCGAGTTAATAGTAATGACGTTCGATGTCGCATCTTGGGGAATGTGAGTATTCCCTTCAACAAACTGGTTTTGCTGCGCCGGTTGAGATGGTTTGGTCACGTCCTACGCATGGCACCTGAGCGTCTAACACGTCGCGCTCTATTCGCTCGCCAAGGACCTGGCTGGAGGCGACCGCGTGAGGGTTAACGCATGAAATCGCTGACGTCGTGTCTAGCCGCTGTTGGATTCGCACATTTTCCAGAATGGGGACCCAAAGATGAGGAGTGCCAACGGCTTAACACTCTTGAAGACATAGCCCGCAACCGGAATCAGTGGAAGGATTGTGTATAGTATTGTAGCCATTCACATGTTTACTACTCCAAACATTGCAAATGACAAAAAAATAGAAATCGGCGTATGAAAGGCAAACTGAAACTCCTTCGTTCTAATCTGTGTCAAAATGTTCTTTTCTTCTTGCAGCATATTAGCTGAAGTATGTTGCTCACCTTCAACTACCATGCCATGATGATTATGACGCAGTGACTGTCTCTAATCCGCTTATCTCCATGGTTTTCTATCGGTTCTGTGTCTACTTGTTAGACTGCTGAGATTGGTTGCTGGCATCCGGTTTTGTATTTGCCTGTCACTGTGGCCAGCCACAGGACGCCCACGCATACAGAGGGACCATGGGTGGCTTGCGCTGCACCACCCACAGCTCTAATCACTCACCTCATATCCAGTGTAAACCCAAAGGTATAAGACCAGGAGGAATGTGGATGGGAGCGACGTTCCATCAACGGAGCCGGCCCACACTCCTACACAGGCAAAAACAAGCACGCTGTATTTGGGAATTAATCGCACACAAGGCGGTGGTTGGACCATAGTCCGCTCCACACTGAGTGCATGAAACCACTCTTTAATCCTAACACGGCCCCAAGGACCGTGCACCCCATCCCCTCCAGCAACGACCAACTGTCTCCTAGAGCCAATATGGCCCAGGTGGTAGGTAATAGACAGGTAGGCGCGTTGTCAACGCACACATCAACCGCAGCCACATCGGGTATGTCAAACAACAACCAATCCCTTGAAATGACATTATCGAATAAAATATATCTGCTAAAGTATCTGACTGTGCAGATATAACTCTTCCCTAAATTAGCAATGGAATTAAGTTGGTTATCAACGAATCCGCGATAAGTACAAAATGTACACAAGTTACTCAAAAAGCACTACAAACACAAGAAAGTTAACGAAGATAACCACAAGTAGCGTAAGTAATGTGGCCACTTATTAGTAGATTATTCACGTAGGCCGAACAAAGCAAATAAAGTGGAAGAAAATTTATCCGGCTTAAAAAGACCTAGTGTATGTGTAACTTGGTTTAGCCCAACTGCGGTGAAGTAGCATCAAGATTACATCCGTACATACATACAAATTATGTCAACTACCGAAAATGCTGTCAAAGAACGCACATAAAAATTATTAGTATGAGCACATCTCCTCTCTCGAGTTTATCGGTCGTCATATTGTCACTTCAACCGGATGATCCATTCAACTGGAAAGGTAAATTACTAACTGAATCCCTTGAACAAGCACGCTATCAGATTCAAGAGACCAGCAGGGCTCCATTGAAGCCATATCAATGATAAGAATTAGTTTACAGTATCTTATTATCCCGTCACATTGCTGCAGCTTAAAGAACACTGGCGAATTACTTCGCAGCTGTGTACACAAATGCCTGTAGCTGCTCAAGAATGCAATTTTTGCCAACCTTCACTCTGCTATTGAAGAATTTGGCTTCAGGAGACTGTTACTGCTTTCCACGATTCCCTTTTATAGGAATTCTCGCCTGAAACGCTATCTGTCGAGCTCTAACCCAGCAACCAAATTAGTGATCGGCGATCCATCCGCAGCCTTCAACCATCGCGCTACCACAGCTCCGACTTTAGTTGCGGACAACTCGTCCTTGACATCGCTTCTGCGAAGGTGGTGCAGAGAACGGCACTTTTGACTTCTATCGATGGTTCTCCGCTCCTGGACTTCACACCTGCACCTTCAGCTCACCATTAGCTCAAAAACCCAACTATGATCTCTCGGCGATTGATAAGAAGTACACAGCTGCAGGTGAGGGTCATCTCAACGAACACTTGCATAGTCAGACGCGGCGTACCTCCCTCAACATCCCTTCTTCCTTGAGGTAGAACTTGCGGCCAGAAGGAAATGCTCTCACGCCCTTCACTCGTGTACATTCACACACAATGCTCGCTGTAAACGGCATAACGACATTGCGAAACAGGTTGCGACTGTAATCCACAGTCGGAGTATTCAGATTACACCAGGACACACACTTTAGTCTCCTTTAAAAAACACGACCTGATTGCTGCGAAGGAGACCGGCGTGTATGTTATGAATGTTGTCTGTGAAACGGGACGAAGCTACAAACGGAAATTTGGCTAATGTGGTGTCCGACTTCATGCAGATGTGGTTTTCGGTTACTTGCGGTTACACATTCTGCAAGTGTTAAATATTATCCACAAGTAAGTAAGTTGAATAACCGTGGATTAAGCTATTCTGCTACAACTAGACATCCCAAGTTCTTGGGTCTTTCACGGTTTGATCTTTCGGATCTGTGTTTCGCCGCTATTCGCAATACACTGAGTGTTCAGGACACATAAATGCAGGGAGTCCGCTCCCATGACGAACTGTTGTGCGGTTCCACCCAGCTTACAGAGTTATTTACGCCTCCTGACTATGTTCGTATTCTGCGGGGACATCGTCCTGAATAAGCAAATTACTGTAAGCATCGACGTTGGGTTAGGCCCGCAAACTTTCAAAAATAAACGTTATTAGTGCATGGATTGCAAAAAATGGAAAAGCCCTTTGTACTTGTGACATTTGTGGCATCAGAAGGGAGTTTCCCTCGGTCTGGAAGATCGTGTTCACAAGACGCCAGTGAGGGCCGCCTTGCTAGATGGGAATGCGACTTGGCCACTTTGATTTGAAGTTCCGAGTCTCCTTCAAGTCTCTGATCATCGCTGACTACGAAGCATTGCTGAGGTTGGATTGCACCAGGTTGTCCGTTGCGATGACTTGAGTAAACGAATATCAAGCTAGTTCTTCAGAACAACAAATAAGATTGAATAAGTTGTGTCGGCTTGGGGAAGGGCTACGCAGGCCTGGGCACCGCTTAGCGAACATGACATTGTTCTATCTTCCAACTGTAGGATGTCACAAGGCACGAGGTGGGCAAAAGTTAACTGTTGCGGGAAAGTCAAGCGATTTCACAAATATACACAATTGCTCCTCGAACTCCGCTACACAGGTTAGGCCACGCGGCGTTCAATTCCAACACACAACGCAGCAGCCGCCAAGCCAGCTAACGTCAGTGCGATGCCGCGACAAAGTGAACAATTGTTCTTTGTAAGCCATACAATAGGCTTGGTGAGTCATTTCTTTTACAGAACGAACCACTGTGCCAAACCTGTTCTGCCTTTGTGGGTCGTAATAGACCACACAATGGTCCGCCTCGCCTTCTGTCTTTTTCCTTGTTCGGCCGGTAGGGACTCGCGTGGGTCACGTGAACGTGCGTCAATCGAGTCGGTCGCTTTCAAGTCCCTCATAAGCGCGACCAGTTTTTCGGGGTGTCCGTCCATTCGTCTGGTTTCGCGAAACGGTTGACTAGGAACTGTGCAACAAGCGTCATGTGCAACTTTGCGGCTAAACCATCACGTCCAAGGGAAGAAAGAAATTTATTAAATATCCGCAAATCTGGGTACTGCTGGTTCGTCTCGCCTTCTACGCTGGAGCCTACTTGACCCGCCTTGTGCTTGGCTGGAGATATCACAGTGAGCACCAGTGGTATGTATGCAGTCGCCTCCTAGCCAGGCTAACTGTCTACAATCTGTTTGCTTCTGAGTTATCTGCGGGGATAATGGTTATGATTATGATGCGAGACAATGAAAGTCACAAGCAAGCTGCCTGGCTAATGCAGTTTTAACTTTGCACAATATTTTGTGATGGTACGTTGTCGACAAGGTGTAGGCATCGCGACTCTGAACGTTTGCTAACGGCATTAGTGTTGTACGCCAGGTCTCCCTTATCTTCGTCTTATAGTAGTCTTCATCTCTTTAAGTTATTATGGTTATACGGCAGAAAATATCAGTGTAAACGGTCGATATGTTGCTGTTGAGGATAACAAATTCTTCTGAAAAGTCAGAGAACAGGGTTGCGCTTTCAAAACCATATCCTTCAGGCACGTAGAAACCGTTGTTGCACTCGCGTCTTGTTATATTTTTATGGTGACCTTGTCACTAAACGTCGTACCAGGTTCCTTGTTTCCTTCACCCCTCTTGTGCTTCTGGCTCATGTACTACGAAGCAGTGGCTGCGATGAGCATTTAACAAGAGTCACAAGCACCCCGTCCACGTTGCACGGAGGTGGCGCAGGATATCCAAGCGCTTGCAAGTGCTGAGACATAATCCCATGGGATGCATGTGTTTAGATCAGGTTGTCTCTGAGAAAGTAATCACTAAGTCCGGGTTGGTTAGTGTGTAAGCAATGGCCGCTTTGCAATACATAAAGATGACATTTGACGCTTCATGCTACTGTGTGAAATGCCTGTATTTAGTCAGCGATATGTCGTACTTTATGAAATGGCTCAGCTGCAATTCAGCTAGGTTTTCCGATGTGTATTTCATAAAGCCGATCCCTACCAGTATGGTTACTGAGGAAGCATTTGTGAATAGCACTGTTCTTATTGGAACTTAATGAAGAGACAGATAGTAATGTTCTAATAGGTATACTCATTCACCTAAACAATCTGAGCATTGCCGCTAAGCGACCACAACTCATCGGCGGTATGTTCCATTACAAACATCTCTTTCAGATTGTGAAGCGACTTATACTGCAAAAGGACTTAGGTTTTCCACTTGGACCTGTTAAGTAATATAACCAGCTTGATGTCAATTAGTGCAAAAGTTGTCATTCCGTTCTCGATTTCATCCAGTCTTGAGAATGCTGAAGCCGATGGTCTTCCTGTTTGTCTTCAACTCAATGAGGATCTCGAGAGGTCCACATTGTTGTGAGTGCGCAAACCGAGAATTGAAATGAGCGGAAGCAAGCGGAATATCTGACCACAGATTTGCCTATTAAAGCTAGATGGAACCGGGGAACAGTAGATGTACTCAACTAGGTCTGTTATTTCCACACAATAATACGAATAAATAATTGTACAGCGATAAGCTGTTGCATGAGATAAATTTTTGGTGCATGCAAACACCTTGGGTAAAATACCGAAGTTTCATCAAGAGACCTTCAATTAACGTATAAATATGTAGAATAGAAATTTCTGAGATTTACTCGTCGGCTGTCTATGAAGTACTGCACTTACCGTCATGTTGAAACAGCTCCCACAAGCGGTTTTGTGATTGCTTTCGAAGCACCGTTTTGCGTTCCTTCCGGAAGAGAGGGCACATGTTAAGTAAGCCAGAAAGGCAAACAGTAGCACAGCTCCGACCAAGCCGTACACGACGTATTCCAGGCACTGGAACCTGTGCTCGAAAGTAGGACAGAAATTGAACTGTCATTGAACAGAAGCAGGTACCATTTAGTCGCGAAAACAATAAAAGAGTTTGGCTACAGTGTCTCTTGATAATGGGATAGACTAGTTACAGCTCTTGAAGTACGTAGCACAAGTGATGCTATTGGTCTTATCTCCTGCCTTCAGCCGCCAAATCCAATGATATTACCCATTACATGATGTTACACATCTTGGTAGCCTGTTGCCTTACTACTACTTGCTATGAAAGCATCTAGCGCATTTTAGCCGGGCTTAAAAGCAGCGATAAGTCTGCTGGAAGGGTCATCTTGATGGAATCGTGACACGTCTATAGCTTGACCTTCAAGCCACAGCGAAAACCTGACTTCGTGAGGAGCGTAACATATTGGTTGTAATATCGGGCCACACGGTCGATTCGAAATTCTCGATACAGTTCTCCCATCCATTTTGACGCAATTTGATGTCACTGGCAGAAGCCAATTGACGTGTGATTATGTTATTTGCTATAGATATCATTTGAAGTAAAGCACTGGTTCCTGCTCAATTTAAGCAAGTTCAGACCCTACCGTCGAATTTCCTGAACAATATGAGCAAGTGCGTATGAACTCTTGGGTAACTTTCACGGCAATCAACACAGTGAAAGTTAAGGGCATGCTGAAAGGAGATTACAAAAGTGTCAAAGTGAATGTAAATGCATAGGAAGCCAAAATTAGATTGCATCTAAACAAAACAAACTACATCGCTTTAGTTGCCTTTCAAAGCACGATGATTTGCTTGATACTGACATTCAAATAACTAAATTACCAGGTGTTAGAAGAGGAGAAGGAAAATAGCTTAGTAGACTGCATACCAAAACCATCCGGAAGGCATGTGATTGCAGGATCAATTTCAACTTGACAAATTAATGCCGGTTCCGTGCTATAGATTGCACAGTAACAAAGTTGAATACGTAATCCAAGAAGGTTATTCAGCGTTTAGGGTGACAAACAGATGCGTGTCCCTTTCTCCTGTCTCACATAGTCCTGCGGTAGGTTTACTTTAAAACGGAGAGCACATCCCAGTTAGCAAAACATTATCTACTCCAACGGATAGCATCGGGTAAATTCATTTTGTTTACAAGCAGCTGATGATTTCCGGATATTCTTTCGTTCCGTAAATCAAATTCTTTCATTTGCGTTTGAGAAACCAGGAGTCAAATACTGCCAAATTTTCGATAACTGTGTCGCATTCTCTTCCACTCATTTGTTACCGTTACTTTATAAAAGAGAAAAAAGCCATTTAGTACTTGACGGGCGTTATCATTGTGAACGTAATGCATGACCTGATACAAACCTACCTATGAGACTCAGCTTCGCTCCACCCCCAATCGTCGAATAAGTTTGGTGTGCTTATGTGACGCAAAATGTCAGCGAAAAAATACCGGTGGCCATCGATTAAGACCGCTGAGTTAATGTTTGGGAACACCTGTTCTGAAGTGCCCCAGCTTTTAAGCACAGGAGTAGAGATTCCCACTTTCTTGAAGACACTGATCAATAATCAAATTTTCCACTGAGATTCTTGTGTAATAGCTGTGTGCTGATGACGAACAGGACGATGCAAAATATTTAAGGGTATTCGTTTTGAAAGTATTTCGTGTAGTTTGTTTCCCATGCTCCGCCGTACAGATTAATCCAGTAGGACTGTAACAACGTCCTAAATAGATATAGAATGTTATGCTACTGCAACACATTGCATGGTGTCAACATATGCGCATCGTTGTTTATCGCATAATTTTCTGAAGTATTGCAGCATTGTTGTCAGGCTGCTGATGAACTAAGCCGAGGTCAGTAGGAAAGTATGTAAAACTCAGTGGGAGATTACTCACTTACTTACTTAAAAATTCGTGGGATACAGTCAGTGTCACTGTTACCTAAACATTTCAATAAAAATAGAGCTTTTACTGCTTCGGTCACAAACTTGTAGGCTGTAGCCTCGAAACTGCGTTAATACCGTGAACAACTTTTTCCATATTCGTGGGAAAGTGATCTTCGCCAACCCGAAGAAAAGTAGCACTACTCATGTAAAGAAAGCATACCATTTGTACTTGAGATGCAAGTTTGGGAAACTGGACAGAACTTTGGCCTCGCATAGATGTTGTGCTACATTTACAACACAAATTTCACAGTGGTTGCATGACACTGCCGTTCGCAGCTCCCATGTTGTGAATGAGCCGACCAACTTCCCAAATGAGTGTTAGTTCTGCTCGGCTTCTTCTTTTTCCAGCTGGATAACGAAGCACTGGAGTGTAACATGTCCCAATATTTCGTCTGCATTCAGACTAGTGCCAAATGGTAAAGGAGATCCAATTCCAAAACATTCATCAAAACCTTCGCCGGATTCACTTGATGAGGACGAGTGAGCCGAATTGTTCTTTTCCTGGTCTGTCAGTATGCAGTTATACAGATTTCCACCACAGTACACCATCAACCCAACAAAGAAAATCACGGGAAGAACTAAATGATGTTGTTCCTGAAATGCAATTTTTCAATAACAAGGCAGAATTGCTAGGTTCATAACTCCAACATTGGAATCTTCTAGATATCAGGATTACTTCGTATCGACAGCACCACCAGCATTTGGAGTCTATCTTAATAAAGGTGATCTGGTATTATCTTCCGATATCGAAAGTTTCATGAATGCCTTAGAAAGAGCTCATAGCCTACAAGAATGGAGACTATTTGTAGACTCCTCCAAATTTAGACTTACGGTTCCAACTCATCTTCCATTTATCACAATCGGGCGGGCTTTTCACAAGAAAGATAGGGATGGGAACGTAAAGTAGCTGTAGAATTCCATCGAGTATAAAAAGTGCAGCTGACATCTGTGATGACTTGAAGATAGTTGCCCTTTTAATGAGGTTGCAACTAAGATACACAAAATACTGCTGTTGGTTGTACGAGTAGCCTAATGGAGCTAGGGATTTGCACTACTTAAGGAAGAATTGGACTTCCAGGTAAACTATAACAGTTGGAAAGAAGAATATCCATCATTCAACTATGGTCGAGGCTCACGAAATGCCGCCGTCCCCTTTACACAACGAATTGGGTTTGATGAAGAATTTGTGAAAGCCATGGGCCTGACTTCACCAGCGTTTCGATATCTGCATGAGAAATTCCCTTCACTCAGAGGCAAATTAAAGGGAATTTTTGTGGGCCCTCAGATTCGACAGCTATTCAGTGATGACCATTTCAACAACTTGCCGCATGGTGCGGAATGCTTTTTGCTTAATGTCCGCTAAATTTTTAGGGGATGTTAGGGCACAACACTGTAGAGAACGAGCTGAAGACAAGCATCAGCAAATTGACAGCGATGTGTTTCTAAAGATCCACTTTTTCATTCCGATATGGATCTTTTTCGCCGATAACTGCACTTGCGTAGTGCTGAACACAACGAAGATTTTCATCTAGATATCTCAACAATGGAACAACGGTAACAAAGAAATGGTCCACTAGCTTGGTTGATAGCTACTACTTAACACACGCCAGACGCCCCCGAACAACTGTACAAGAGGCAGATAAAACACAATAGTGAAATATGCGCTCGCTATTTTGTTCACAAACTTTGCCATTAGTATACGAAAAATATTGTCATGCATTTGGCGGTGTAATCAAACATTTCGTATTGTAAAAGTTCGAGACCACTCACTACTCACTGGTAATTTGAAACCAATTTAGTATTTTAACCGTCATATTTGTGTTCAGCACAGACATTGATAAGAATTGGCAATTCTAGGTAATTAACGTGACTGGTAAGCATTTATTGTTCAGCGTTATATGTGTGGTATAGAAGTTGGTAACGATTAAGCAAGTGGCAATGGTCTAGTAAAGCGTAGCATTACGGATTAGTATCCCAAGTTGCCACAGCAACTGGCCGTACTGCAAAACTGCCTTCTGATTCTTCGAGGTAAACCGAGGCGGGCTCTTTAACCGCTGCTCTGTTAACTCCCAGATATATCATTGCCACTGCTGAGAGTATGCACCGTATCTCAAAGCCACATTTGGTATTCCAAGGTAAGATTCATTATTCATAATGCACATTCACTTTGATAATCGAATGATTATGCAGTTTCCGAATCTCTAAAATGCCTGGCCAAATAGACGTTACAGTCGTAGAGAAAATAGTATCCCACTGAGGATACTGAGTCCCTCCATCTGCGTACCTTTCTACTAGAGATGAGAACATTCGTCAATTAATACTTGTTGTCGTATCCTGTGGCAATAATATATGCAAACTTGATTAATTTATTCCACCAAAGGGCCTTTGATACCCTTTCCCATCAAATGAGTGGCTTGCTGTCTGAATGTTGCTATAAGTTGAAAAGGCGATAACGGAATTCCTGGGTAGTCGGTTTTTACCAAAATTTCTGCGGTCATGTGAGTAATCTTGTCACTGGACGGAATGTCAAACTCGTTCCTTACTCTTCTTGGAATATATTATTTCCGCCCACTCATTGGCTAGTCTCATTTTCCTTTTAAAAGAGGATCGAAGTCATGACAAGAATTAACTTGAGAACTTTAATCCTAGTGCTTTGTGAGTGAACTGGGATATGCTTAAACGATCGGCGATAGATTCATGTCAACTAGGCCGCGGAACATCGTATTTCATAAGTAAGGGATTCCAATATGTTGGCCCCTCAGTAATAGCAAGTAATGGCATTCCAGGCCTTCAACTACAGATTACAATAAATTTTAACCGATTTTAAAACACTTCGGGCTGATAATAGTGCGCCGAACTGTGCGATTAAAACTTTAGGCGAATACAAGCTATGGTTGTAAGGTGAAAGTGGGCTTTTCGGGAATAAGCAATCCCGATGTTTTCTTGGCTGCCTTCGTATCTAACTGGTAGACAGTAGATGGTGCGCATGGGCGACCATTTCTATAAACCGAAAGCAATCACCAGTGGAGTGATTCAAGGGAGTGTTCTTGGTCCTCTTCTTTTCCTAATTTATTTTAACGATATATTCCAGAGAATAAGAGATGCCGTTAGGTTTAACTTTGCTGATGACATTAAACTTGTCTACTCCCAACCATGTGCAAATACCCAGGAAGCAGTAGGTCTCATATAGGATGACCTATATGATGTTGACTCCTGGTGCCAACTGTGGCAAAGATCATTTGCCGTACACAAGTGTAATCTTTTGTCGTACAAATGTTATGTACCGACAGACAGTTTATTACTACAAGGCGCATAAATCTCGCATGCAGCGCAGTTCGCAACTTCAGCGTGCGATATTCAGTCACGCTTAACTTTTCTGAACACTGTGAGTTTCAAGTTTCGAAAGCCATGAAGACCATCCGTTACATCTGCCATCATTTTTACCTCACGGAATCTCGCATTTCGCTTTACAAAACATATGTATTGCAGTGTATGGAATACTGTTCAGTAGTCCAGTCTAATCTGCGGAAATCTGACCAGGATACTCTTGAGAGGGTCCAGAGAAGCTTCAAGAAAAAGTTGTGTGGATACTCCTCAAATGAGATACAGAGCGATGTGATAAACTTGGGTGTGACCAAGTCTGCCTTCGGAGAATGAAGCTGAACCTATGTTGTCTCAATCTTGATAACGGCGTTCACATATCGTTAGACAGCAGATATACAATCCGTAACAAAGAGATAAAGCTCACGACTACAAAATTTACCACAAGGATCAGGGAAAGTATCATTTTAAGCCATTATTCAAAGATTTGGAACAAGCTTTCCAGAGATATCAGAACATGTTATACACTTTTCAGTTTCAAGCTAACGATTAGTAAGCAACTGACCGACCAAAACGTGATTAATGTGCTCTGGACATCATAATCCCTAGATAACACTTCGAAACGGTCTCGATGGTACCTGAATGAATTTGCAAAACAAAAACTTGACATTTTAGACTACAGCCCCTTTCATTACATTACATTGTTTTCTCGTCCTAAGCGCTTGTCACGTGATTGTGAAAAACCATTGTTCAACGATAGGAAAAATAACAGAACGATTCTGATTACTTTGTGTTATCTAAATTTGAAATTGCGCCCATGTTTACTTTGAAAAAGCATTAATGCAATGTCATGAAAAGGATGTACCATACTTTGATCACTTCTTCCTAGGGAACGACGTCAAGTAACACCGAGGAGTATAAAATTTATTCATTTATTTGAAGTACCAGAGATTGCTAACATAGCTTTCATCATTTCACACCGAAAATCTTCACCCCTCTGCTCTTGTTCGCCTGTCAGTTGACCACTGATGTCTCACTAGTCGTGAACAGGCCTAGAACCTTAATAGCTAACTGCAAATTAGATCAGCCAGAAAATTTGTGTTGTTCGTTAACCAGAAATGCAACAATTTGCTCTCCGCAGAAAGCCATGTTGATGCACATAATAACACACTTACTGGAAGTCCCCAATTGAATGCTGAATGAATGCTCTGTCATGGATTGATGGTTTGAAGTATATTTCAGATAAGCTGAGCACTAGCTACGATTTAAATCCGGAAATACTGAGAAGCCGTCAGAAACGAATTCATCACTTTTTACTGCCGAAATTAATTTAGAATATTGTGGTTTTCACTAAGACAACTTTGATAAGGTAAAAGAAGACGGTTTGGATAAAACTTGTACAACAAAACACCATGGCCAATCAATGGGCCAGTATGCGGCAGTTAGCAAAAGAGACCCAGAGGGAAGGCGGCGGAAAACATGGAAAAGTCTATCCAAGGACGCATTCGCAATAACAGACTGGTGGTGACCACTCATCTAAATTATTTCTAAGAAGACCGCAAAATGTCCCAACGTATTTCAAATGGTAAAACTGCCGAATGACATTAAAAAATAATACCCAAAAAATTTAAATGGTCAGAATGTGTAAGAATGTAAAGAGATAGTCTAAGCAAGCACAAAGAATTCACATGGCATGCAATTACAGTCAAGCAAGTGAAGACACAGAGAATGGTGGACAACCGGTTAGTTCATTTAATTAGCAACGTTGCGCTTTTGACACAACAGTTTCGTCAGGCCAGGTGAATTGGTACACTTGTTGTGGCACTATATATCAGATGAGGGCAATAAAGGTGACAACTGAGATATGAGTCAAGCGAATCACACAGACTGGTTGCAAGGTCAACTGAAGTGGTCAGTCAGAATCGGGCTGTTGTCAGGGTTTTGTTGGCCATCATTTTGTTAATTAACGTCTTGTTGACGATGATGATGACACTTTGGGCTATCAAACCTGACCCACTTATGGACGCCCTCCAGACTGACCGGATTAAGATTACTCTCCACGCAGTTGAGAGTTCTACACCTCCATTCTACTCACATAGCTATCAGCTTTAGAGATTTCCATCACTTCGGCAACTAACCTCTGGGGCTTCGCTCGTAAACCCGCCCTAACGACGTCCACATTATCCAAATCGATCTAATGCCAAGTATCTAGCATTCCCACAGCTACCGCAGAGTCTATTAACAGAGTTATATAATCAAGTTCATTCCTCGGCGGTCGCAAAATGCGCCTTTCATGTTCTAAGTTCCGTGTCCGTAGCTCTCTAGATGTTTGACCGAGGTAAATGTGTGCACAGTCTTTGCACACCTTCTGAATTGCATCTGAGGTTCCTCCTTTATAAGGAATTCCCACCGTCCCTACCCACTTGGTTGTGGATCTTGCCTGTGGGTTTCGTACTTTTTGTAGCTGGCGTTTCACTATCCGTCGCGGATAACCACTGTCTAGTAGTTTCCTCATCGCCTCTCTCCGTGCAGCCCTTCTATCTGCTTCCGTTGTGCACAGGGTCTGTGCCTTGTGGAACAGCGATGAGGCTATCCCCGCGTACATGTGTTTTGGATAACTTGAATTATAATGGAGTATCTCATCGGTCTCTGTTGGCTAACGGCAGGTTTTTGTTTTCAAATTTTCTCCATTTCTATGAACTAGGCAGTCAAGGAATGGTATTGTACCACTGCATGACTCCGAGTCCACAGTGAAGTTTATTCTCCCGTCAACAGTGTTTAGATGGTTTAGAAAGTTCTCCCTCCGATCCCCTATTCTTCTTCTTCTTCTTCTTCTTCTGATTACTTATATTATTATTATTATTATTATTATCTTCAAAAAGTGTCGTCTACGTAGCGCCACCAAACTTTCAGTGAGCTACCGGAGTTTACTAGGGCCTTCTTCTCGAAGTCCTCCATGTACAAGTTCGCCAATATAGAGGATAATGGGGCGCCCATAGCCAAACTTGTTCTTTTGTGTATACCCTAGAATGGAAAACGAAATAAGACATGCTAAGGCACAATGACATACCCTGCACAATTTGATCAACGTTAAGCTTTGTTCGACCACCCAGTGTGCACTCCTCGTTTAGGCAGCGTCTTGCTAACTCCAGCGCTTCCTCTTTAGGTACATTAGTAAAAAGCGAAGTGACATAAAAGCTTACCATTAGTTCATTCGGCTCAATGGTGAGCCCTGCTATCTTCAGAGCAAATTTCTACGAGTTTTTACGAACGTGCTCGTTCCTCCTTTCAGGGACTGCAATACTCCCATCAAATACCTCGCGAGTTCGTGAGTCGGAGAGTCTATATCGTCGACCAAAGGTTGCATGGGAACGTCAGGTTAATGTATCTTGGATAACCCATAAATCCTAGGAGGTAGAGTTGATTTCGAATAGGGACTATGCCATTTACCTACCCCAAAGCGTCTGTTATGCCTCCGAAATAGTTGCTAACTCCCGTTTTATTCTTTTTCCTCACCGTCGTTACGGGTTTATTCTCAATGGAATCATATGGTCATGTCTCCAAATGCTGTCTCCATTTCTCCAATTAATCCGACTTATTCATCACCATCATTGTTTTTCCTTTATCAGCCTCTGTTACTACGATGTTACGATCATTCTTCAAGGTGTTCAACACGGTACGTTCAGCTAGTGCAAGTTTGGGTTCCCCGGTGTCTGAACCTTAATAATATTCGCTAGCTGTGCACAAATATTCTCTGATCTCACTTCTGGTAACTTCGTCACCACGCTTTCAACGCTAGGACCTACCTACCCTACTCATACCTGAAGTTTGTCGATAGTAAAGTTCAAGCCCTTTTCGAACAATGTACTTTACGTTGCATAGAAAACTCTATCTGAAAACTAACTGCATTACAGCAGTTATCATTTGATCCAGGATTATCACTGAGGTCGGCGTCCCTACGATGCAAACGTCAGAACATACGAATTTTTCTTTCCTTTAAATACTGTCCTCGTTTAAGCTTAACTTCTGAAGCTTTGTTGAAGAGTCCTTCATAGTCTGACTACGTTATGGAGGCATTCAGATCCAGGTTCAGTCGATTTGCGTCCAGGTGGATCTCACATGGACGTCTGGTTGTCAAATAAATCCGTTGATCCTAAACCGCATTGGATGTACTTAATATAATCCTTGCTTAGATACGTGCATTATCAGTAGGTTTCACCAAGAGGGATCAGGGTATTACGTTATTCCTCAGACAACCCAGGTTGAAAACTCGATGATTTTCCTAGTTCTTCTCAAGTCTTGACAACCGAACGGATTCACTTGACGCGTGGCCCGTATTTGCATTTGGACTCCGAACAGACTTGGAACCGATCCAGAAGTCATGACTGCAGAGAGATTTGTGGAAAATCGGTTAATTATTTATTTGCTAACATTTCACTCTTGACCTGGATCTAAAGGTCTGTGCTTTATGGAGGCTTTCAGATCCAAGTCAAGAGTGAAAAGTTGCCAAATGAAAGGTTGAACCGATTGTCCAAAAATCTCTGGAATCATGACTTCGGTTGTGGGGCATGAGAAGAACTAGGAAAATCAGCGAGTCTTCAAACTGGGTTGTCTGAGGAATAACGTAATACCCCGACCCCTCTTAGTGAAACCTACGGATAATGCAGTGCCTAAACAAGGATTACGTTCAGTACTTCAAATGCAGTTTTAAGTCATCGGATTTATTTGACAACCAGACGTCCATGTGAGATCCACCTGGACGCAAATCGACTGAACCTGGATCTGAATGCCTCCATAACGTAGTCAGATCATGAAGGACTATTCAACAAAGCTTCAGAATTTAAGCTTAAACGAGGACAGTATTTAAAGGAAAGAAAAATTCGTATGTTCTGACGTTTGCATCGTAGGGACACCGACCTCAGTAATAATGCTGGATCTGGTGATAACTACCGTAATGCAGTTAGTTTTCAGATAGAGTTTTCTATGCAACGTAAAGTACATTGTTCGAGAAGGGCTTGAACTTTACTATCGACAAACTTCAGATATGAGTAGGCGAGGTAGGTCCTAGCGTTGAAAGCGTGGTGACGAAGTTACCAGAAGTGAGATCGGAGAATATTTGTGCACAGCTAGCGAATATTATTAAGGTTCAGACACCGGGGAACCCAAACTTGCACTAGCTGAACGTACCGTGTTGAACACCTTGAAGAATGATCGTAACATCGTAGTAACAGAGGCTGATAAAAGAAAAACAATGATGATGGTGAATAAGTCGGAATAATTGGAAAAAATGGAGACAGCATTTGGAGACATGACCATATGATTCAATTGAGAATAAACCCGTAACGACGGATAGGAATAAGAATAAAACGGGAGTTAGCAACTATTTCGGAGGCATAACGGACGCTTTGGGGTAGGTAAATGGCATAGTCCCTATTCGAAATCGACTCTACCTCCTAGGATTTATGGGTTATCCAAGATACATTAACCTGACGTTCCCATGCAACCTATGGTCGACGATATAGACTCTCCGACTCACGAACTCGCGAGGTATTTGGTGGGAGTATTGCAGTCCCTGAAAAGAGGAATGAGCACGTTCGTTAAAACTCGTAGAAATTTACTCTGGAGATAGTAGGGCTCACCATTGAGCCGAATGAACCAGTGGTAAGCTTTTATGTCACTCCGCTTTTTACTAATGTACGTAAAGATGAAGCGCTGGGGTTAGCAAGACGCTGCCTAAATGAGGAGTGCACACTGGGTGGTCGAACAAAGCTTAGCGTTGCTCAAGTTGTGCAGGGTATGTCATTGTGCCTTAGCATGTCTTATTTCGTTTTCCATTCTAGGGTATACACAAAAAAACAAGTTTGGCTATGGGCTCCCCAGTATCCTCTATATTGGCGAATTTGTACATGGAGGACTTCGAGAAGAAGGCCCTAGCAAACTCCGGTAGCTCGCTGAAAGTTTGGTGGCGCTACGTAGACGACACTTTTTGATAATAATAAGAAGAATAAGAATTAAAATTAGAATAAAAAGAATAGGGGCTCAGAGGGAGAACTTTCTAAACCATCTAAACTCTGTTGACGGGAGAAGAAACTTCACTGTGGACTCGGAGTCATGCAGTGGTACATACCATTCCTTGACTGCCTAGTTCATAGAAATGGAGACCAACAGAGACCGATGGGATACTCCATTATACTCCAAGTTATCCAAAGCACGTGTACGCGGGGATAGCCTCATCGCTGTTCCACAAGGCATAAACCCTGTGCACAACGGAAGCAGATAGAAGGGCTGCACGGAGAGAGGCAATGCAGAAACTACTATACCATTTCCCGACCAAGTTGTCCTCTTGAGCAACAAAATTAATCTTAGGGGGCATTCAACATGAGTCTATTCAATTAATTTGTTCCGTGGCTACGCCAGTCACTTGTGCAGGTGTGTAGGTGTGCGTGTATAGTCCGTCACCTTCAGCCAATTGGACCTCAGACGCACTAAGTCACGGAACAAATTAATTGAGTAGACTCATGTTGAATGCCCCCTCAGATTATTTCTGTTGCCCAAAAGGACAACTTGGCCGGGAAATGGTGTAGAGGGGGCATTCAACATGAGTCTACTCAATTAATTTGTTCCGTGCGTACGCCAGTCACTTGTGCAGGTGTGTAGGTGTGCGTGTATAGCCGTCGCCTTCAGCAGAACAAATTAATTGGTAGCTCATGTTGAATGCCCCCTCAGATTATTTCTGTTGCCCAAAAGGACAAGTTGGCCGAAAAATGGTGTAGACAGTGGTTATCCGCGACGGATAGTGAGACGCCAGCTACAAAAAGTACGAAACCCACAGGCAAGATCCACAACCAAGTGGGTAGGGACAGTGGGAATTCCTTATAAAGGAGGAACCTCAGATGCAATTCAGAAGGTGTGCAAAGACTGTGCACACATTTACCTCGGTCAAACATCGAGAGAGCTACGGACACGGAACTTAGAACATAAAAGGCGCATATTGCGACCGCCGAGGAATGAACTTGAATACATAGCTCTGTTAATAGACTCTGCGGTAGCTGTGGGAGCGCTAGATACTTGGCATTAGATCGATTTGGATAATGTCGACATCGTTAGGAAGAGTTTACGAGCGAAGCCCCAGAGGTTAGTTGCCGAGGTGATGGAAATCTCTAAAGCTGATAGGTATGTGAATAGAATGGAAGTGAAGAACTCTCAACTGCGTGGAGAGTAATCTTAATCCAGTCAGTCTGGCGGGCGTCCATAAGTGGGTCAAGTTGGATAGCCCAAAGTGTCATCTTCATCGTCAACAAGGCGTTAATTAACAAAATGATGGCCAGCGAAACCCCGACAACAGCCCCATTCTGGCTGACCACTTCAGTTGACCTTCCAACCAGTCTGTGTGATTCGCTTGACTCATATCTCAGTTGTCACCTTTATTTCCCTCACCTGATATATAGTGCCACAACAAGTGTACAAATTCACCTGGCCTGACGAAACTGTTGTGTCAAAAGCGAATGTTGCTAATTACATGAAGTAACCGGTTGTCCGCCATTCTTTTTGTCTTCACTGGCTTGATTTTAAGTGCTTGCCATCTGAATACTTTGTTCTTACTTAGACACTCTGCATATTCTTCCACATTCTGACCATTTAATTTTTTTGAGTGGTATTTGTTAATATCATTCGACAGTTTTACCATCTGAAATACGTTAAGACGTTGCGGTCTTTTTAGGAATTATCTAGTTGAATGATCACCATGAGTCCGTTATTGCGAGTGCGTCCTTGGATAGACTTTTCCATGTTTGCCGCTGCCTTCCATCTGGGTCTGTTTTGCTAACTACCGCATACTGGCCCATTTATGAGCTATGGTGTTTTGTTGTACAAGTTTTATCGAACCCGTCTTCATTCACCTTATCAAAGTTGTCTTAGTGAAAACCACAGTATTCTAAATGAAGTTCGGCAGTAATAAGTGATGAATTTGTTTTTGAGTGCTTCTCAGTATTTCAGGATTTAGCGCAGCTAGTGCTCAGCTTATCTGAAATATACTTCAAACCATCAATCCATGACAGAGCCTTCATTCAACATTCAAAGGGGGACTTCCAGTAAGTGTGTTATTATGTGCGTCAACATGGCTTTCTGCGGAGAGCAAATTGTTGCATTTCGGGTTAACGAACAACACAAATGTTCTGGCTGATCTAATTTACAGTTAGCTATAAAGGTTCTAGGCCTGTTCACGAATAGTGAGACATCAGTGGTCAACTGACAGGCGAACAAGAGCAGAGGGGTAAAGATTTTCGGTGTGAAATGATGAAAGCTATGTTAGCAATCTCTGGTACTTCAAATAAATAAATAAATTCTATACTCCTTGATGATACTTGACGTCGTTCCCTAGGAAGAAGTGATAAAAGTATGGTACATCCTTTTCATGACATTGCATTAATGTTTTTTCAAACTAAACATGGGCGCAATTTCAAATTTAGATAACACAAAGTAATCAGAATCGTTCTGCTATTTTTTTTCTATCGTTGAACAATGGTTTTTCACAATTACATGACAAGCGCTTATGACGAGAAAACAATGTAATGTAATGAAAGGGGCTGTAGTCCAAAATGTCATGTTTTTGTTTTGCAAATTCATTCAGGTACCATCAAGACCGTTTCGAAGCGTTATCTAGCGATTATGATGTCCAGAGCACATTAATCACGTTTTGGTCGGTCAATTGCTTACTAATCGTTAGCTTGAAACTGAAAAGTGTATAACATGTTCTGATATCTCTGGAAAGCTTGTTCCAAATCTTTGAATAATGGCTTAAAATGATACTTTCCCTGATCCTCGTGGTAAATTTTGTAGTCGTGCGCTTTATCTATTTGTTGCGGATTGTATATCTGCTGTCTAACGATATGTGAACGCCGTTATCAAGATTGAGACAACATAGGTTCAGCTTCATTCTCCGAAGGCGGACTTGGTCACATCCAAGTTTATCACATCGCTCTCTCATTTGAGGAATATCCACACAGTTTTCGTGAAGCTTCTCTGGACCCTTTCAAGCGTATCCTGGTCAGATTTCCGCAGATTAGACTAGACCACCGAACAGTATTCCATACACTGCAATACATATGTTTTGTAAAGTCAGATGCGAGATTCCGTGAGGTAAAAATGATGGCAGATGTAACGGATGGTCTTCACGGCTTTCGAAACTTGAAAGCCACTATGTTCAGAAAACTTGAAGGTGACTGAACATCGCACGCTCAAGTTGCGAATTGCGCTGCATGCGAGATTTATGCGCCTTGTAGTAATAAACTGTCTGTCGGTACATAACATTTGTACGACAAAAGATTACACTTGTGTACGGCAAATGACCTTTGCCACAGTTGGCACCAGGAGTCAACATCATATAGGTCATCCTATGTGAGACCTACTGCTTCCTGGGTATTTGCACATGGTTGTGAGTAGACAACTTTAATGTCATCAGCAAAGATAAACCTAGCGGCATCTCTTATTCTCTGGAATATATCGTTAATATAAATAAGAAAAAGAAGAGGACCAAGAACACTTCCTTGAATCACTCCACTGGTGATTGCTTTCGGTTTATAGAAATGGTCGCCCATGCGCACCATCTGCTGTCTACCAGTTAGATACGAAGGCAGCCAAGAAAACATCGGCATTACTTATTCCCGAAAAGCAGACTTTCACCTAACAACTATAGCTTGTATTCGCCTAAAGTGTTAATCGCACAGTTCGACGCACTATTATCAACTCGAAGTGTTTTAAAATCGGTTAAAATTTATTGTAATCTGTAGTTGAAGGCCTGGAATGCCATTACTTGCGATTACTGAGGGGCCAACATATTGGAGTTCCTTACTTATGAAATACGATGTTCCGCGGCCTAGCTGACATGGCTCTATCGCCGACCGTTTAAGCATATCCCAGTTCACTCACAAAGTGCTAGGTCTAAAGTTCTCAAATTAATTCTTGTCGTGAGTTCAATCCTCTTTTAAAAGGAAAATGAGACTAGCCAATGATTAGGCAGAAACAATACATTCCAAGAAGAGTAAGGAACGAGTTTGACATTCCGTCCAGTGGCAAGATTACTCCCATGACCGCAGAAGTTTCGGTAAAACCGACTACCCAGGAAATCCGTTATCGCGTTTTTCAACTTATAGCAACATTCAGACAGCAAGCCACTCAATTGATGGGAAAGGGTATCAAAAGGCCTTTGGTGGAATAAATTAACCAAGTTTGCATATATTATTGCCACAGGATACGGCAACAAGTATTAATTAACGAATGTTCTCATCGCTAGTAGAAAGGTGCGCAGATGGAGGAACTCAGTATCCTCAGTGGGATACTATTTTCTCTACGACTGTAACGTCTATTTGGCCAGGCGTTTTCGAGATCCGGAAACAGCATAATCATTCGATTATCAAAGTGAATGTGCATTATGAATAATGAATCTTATCTTGGAATACCAAATGTGGCTTTGAGATACGGCGCATGCTCTCAGCAGTGGCACTGATATATCTGGGAGTTAACAGAGCAGCGGTTAAAGAGTCCGCCTCGGTTTACTTCGAAGAATCAGAAGGCTGTTTTGCAGTACGGCCAGTTGCTATGGCAACTTGGGATACTAATGCGTAAGGCTACGCTTTGCTAGACCATTGCCACTTGCTTAATCGTTACCAACTTCTATACCATACATATAACGCTGAACAACAAATGCTTACCAGTCATGTTAATTACCTAGAATTGCCAATTAGTATCAATGTCTGTGCTGAACACAAATATGACGGTTAAAATACTAAATTGGTCCTAAATTACCAGTGAGTAGTGAGTGGTCTTAAATTGTTGTAATACGAAATAATTGATTACACCGTCAAATGCATGGCAATATTTTTCGTATACTAACAGCAAAGTTTGTGAACAGAATAGCGAGCGCATAGTTCACTTTTGTTTTTTTTGTCTGCCTCTTGTACAGTTGTTCGGGGGCATCTGGCGTGTGTTAAGTAGTAGCCATCAACCAAGCTAGTGGACCATTTCTTTGGTAGGGTTGTTCCATTGTTGAGATATCTAGATGAAAATCTTCGTTATGTTCAGCACTACGCAAGTGCAGTTATCGGCGAAAAATATCCATATCGGAATGAAAAAGTGGATCTTTAGAAACACATCGCTGTCAATTTGCTGATGCTTGTCTTCAGCTCGTTCTCTACAGTGTGGGGCCCTAACATGTAGAAATTTAGCGGACATAAGTGAAAAGCATTCCGCACCATGCGGCAAGTTGTAGAAGTGGTCATCACTGAATAGTTGTGGAATCTGAGGGCCTACATAAATTCCCTTTAATTTGCCTCTGAGTCAAGGAAATTTCTCATGCAGGTATCGAAACGCTGGTAAAGTCTGGCCCATGGCTTTCACAAATTCTTCATCAAACCCAGTTCGTTGTGTAAAGGGGACGACGGCATTTCGTGAGCCTCGACCATAGTTGAATGATGGGTATTCTTCTTTCCAACTGTTATAGTTTACCTGGAAGTCCATTTCTTCTTTAAGTGGTGCAAATCTCTCGCTCCATTAGGCTACTCGTACAACCAACAGCAGTATTTTGTGTATCTTAGTTGCAATCTCCTTAAAAGGGCAACTATCTTCAAGTCATTACAGATGCCAGCTGCACTTTTTATAGTCGATGGAATTCTACAGCTACTTTACGTTACCATCCCTATCTTTCTTGTGAAAAGCCCGTCCGATTGTGATAAATGGAAGATGAGTTGGAACCGTAAGTCTAAATTTGGAGGAGTCTACAAATAGTCTCCATTCTTGTAGGCTATGAGCTCTTTCTAAGGCATTCATGAAACTTTCGATATGGAAAGATAATACCAGATCACCTTTATTTAGATAAAGACTCCAACTGCTGGTGGTGCTGTCGATACGAAGTAATCCTGATATCTAGAAGATTCCAATGTTGGAGTTATTAACCTAGCAATTCTGCCTTGTTATTGGAAAATCGCATTTCAGGAACAACATCATTTCGTTTTTCCCGTGATTTTCATTGTTGGGTTGATGGTGTACTGTGGTGGAAATCTGTATAACTGCATACTGACAGACCAGGAAAAGAACAATTCGGCTCACCCGTCCTCATCAAGTGAATCCGGCGAAGGTTTTGATGGATGTTTTGGAATTGGATCTCCTTTACCATTTGGCACTTGTCTTAATGCCGACGAAATATTGGGACATGTTACACTCCAGTGCTTCGTTATCCAGCTGGAAAAAGAAGAAGCCGAGCAGAAGTAGCACTCATTTGGGAAGTTGGCCGGCTCATTCACAGCATGGGAGCTGCGGACTGCAGTGCCATGCAACCACTGCGAAAGTTGTGTTGTACATGTAGCACAACATCCATGCGAGGCCAAAGTTCTGTCCAGTTTCCCAAACTTGCATCTCAAGTACACATGGTATGCTTTCTTTACATGAGTAGTGCTACTTTTCTTCGGGTTGGCGAAGATCACTTTCCCACGAATATGGCAAAAGTTGTTCACGGTATTAACGCAGTTTCGAAGCAACAGCCTACAAGTTTGTGACCGGAACAGTAAAAGCTATTTTTATTGAAATGTTTCGGTAACAGTAACACTGACTGTATCCCACGAATTTTTAAGTAAGTAAGTGAGTAATCGCCCACTGAGTTTTACATAATTTCCTGCTGACCTCGGCTTAGTTCATCAGCAGCCTGGCAACAATGCTGCAATACTTCAGAAAATTATGCGATAAACAACGATGCGCATATGTTGACACCATGCAATGTGTTGCAGTAGCACAACATTCTATATCTATTTAGGATGTTGTTACAGTCCTACTGGATTAATCTGTACGGCGGAGCATGGGAAACGAACTACATGAAATACTTTCAAAACGAAAACCATTAAATATTTTACATCGTCCTGTTCGTCATCAGCACGCAAAGTTATTACACAAGAATCTCAGTGGAAATTTGACTATTGATCAGTGTCTTCAAGAAAGTGGGAATCTCTACTCCTGTGCTTAAAACCTGGGGCACTTCAGAACAGGTGTTCTCAAACATTAACTCAGCGGTCTTAATAGATGGCCAACGGTATTTTTCGCTGACATTTTGCGTCACATAAGCACACCAAACTTATTCGACAATTGGGGGTGGAGCGAAGCTGAGTCTCATAGGTAGGTTTGTATCAGGTCATGCATTACGTTCACAATGATAACGCCCGTCAAGTAAAAAAGATGGCTGTCTTCTCCCTTTATAAAATAACGGTACCAAGTGGGTGCAAGAGCATGCGACGCAGTTATCGAAAAGTTGGCAGTATTTGACTCCTGGTTTCTCAAACGCGAATGAAAGAATTTGGTTTACCGAGCGAAATGATATCCGGAAATCATCAGCTGCTTGTAAACAAAATGAATTTACCCGATGTTATCGGTTGGAGTAGATAACGTTTTGCTAACTGGGATGTGCTCTCCGTTTTAAAGTAAACTACCACAGGACTATGTGGGACAGGAGAAAGGGACACGCATCTGTTTGTCACCCTAACCGCTGAATAACCTTCTTGGATTTCGTATTCAACTTTGTTACTGTGCAATCTATAGCACGGAACGGGCATTAATTTGTCAAGTTGAAATGAATCCTGCAACCACATGCCTTCCGGATGGTTTTGGTATGCATTCTCCTAAGCTGTTTTCCTTCTCCTCTTCTAACACCTTTCTGGTAATTTAGTTATTTGAATGTCAGCATCAAGCAAATCATCGTGCTTTGAAAGGCAACTAAAGTAATGTAGTTTGTTTTGTTTAGATGCAATCTAATTTTTGGCTTCCTATGCATTTGCATTCACTTTGACAGTTTTGTAATATCCTTTCAGCATGCCCTTAACTTTCATTGTGTTGATTGCCGTGAAAGTTACCCAAGAGTTCACACGCAATTGCTCATATTGTTCAGGAAATTCGACGGTAGGGTCTGAACTTGCTTACATTGAGCACAAACCAGTGCTTTACTACAAATGATATCTATAGCACATAGCATAACAACACGTCACATGGCTTCTGCCAATGACATCAAATTGCGTCAAAATGGATGGGAAAACCGTATCGAGAAGTTCGAATCGACCGCGTGACCCGATATTAAACCAATATGTTACGCTCCTCACAAAGTCAGGTTTTCGCTGTGGTTTGAAGATCAAGCTAATAGACGTGTCACGATTCCATCAAGCTGACCCTTCCAGCAGACTTATCGCTGCATTTAAGCCCGGCTAAAATGCGCTACATGCTTTCATAGCAAGTAGTAGTAAGGCAACAGGCTACCAAGATGTGTAACATCATGTAATGGGTAATACCATTGAATTTGGCGACTGAAGGCAGGAGATAAGACCAATAGCATCACTTGTGCTACGTACCTCAAGAGCTGTAACTAGTCTATCCCATTATCAAGAGACAATGTAGCCAAACTCTTTTATTGTTTTCACGACTAAATGGTACCTGCTTCTGTTCAATGGTTGTTCAATTTCTGTCCTACTTTCGAACACAGGTTCCAGTGCCTGGAATACGTCGTGTACGGCTTGGTTGGAGTTGTGTTACTGTTTGCCTTTCTGGCTTACTTAACATGTGCCCTCTCTTCCGGAAGGAATGCAAAACGGTGCTTCGAAAGCAATCACAAAACCGCTTGTGGGAGCTGTTTTAACATGGCGGTAAGTGCAGTACTTCATAGACAGTCGGCGAGTAAATCTCAGAAATTTCTATTCTACATATTTAGACGTTAATTGAAGGTCCCTTGACGAAACTTCGGTACTTTACCCAAGGTGTTTGCATGCACCAAAAATTTATCTCATGCAACAGCTTACCGCTGTACAATTATTTATTCGTATTATTGTGTGGAAATAACAGACATAGTTGACTATATCTACTATTCTCCAGTTCCATTTAGCTTTAATAGGCAAATCTGTGGTCAGATTTTCCGCTTGCTTCCGCTTATTTTAATTCTCCCTTTGCGCACTCACAACGATGTGGACCTTTCGAGATCATCATTGAGTTGAAGACAAACAGAAAGACCATCGGCTTCAGCATTCCCAACACTGGATGAATTCGAGAACGGAATAACAACTTTTGCACGAATTAACCTCAAGCTGGTTATATTACTTAACAGGTCCAAGTGGCAAACCCAAGTCCGGTTGCAATATAGGTCGGTTCTTAATCTGAAAGGGGTGTTTGTAATGGAACATACCGTCGATGAGTTGTGGTCGCTTAGCGGCAATGCTCAGATTGTTTACGGGGAATGAGTATACCTATTAGAACATCACTATCTGTCTCTTCATTAAGTTCCAATAAGAACAATACTATTCACAAAGGTTCCCTCAGTAACCCGACTGGCAGGGATCGGCTTTAATGAAACACGCATCAGGAAACCTAGCTGAATTGTCTCTGAGCCATTTCATAAAGTACAACACATCGCTGACCAAATACAGGCATTTCACACAGTAGCATGTAGCGTCAAATATCATCTTTATGTATTGCAAAGCGGCCATTGCTTACGCACTAACCATCCTGGACTTAGTGATTACTCTCTCAGAGACAACCTGATCCAAACACACGCATCCGATGGCATTATGTCTCAGCACTTGCAAGCCCTTGGATATCCTGCGCCACCTCCGTGCAACGTGGACGGTGTGCTTGTGACTCATGTTAAATGCTCATCGCAGCCACTGTTTCGTAGTGCATGAACCAGAAGCGCAAGAGGGGTGAAGGAAACAAGGAACCTGGTACGACATTTAGTGACTTAAGATCACCGTAACAATAAAACAAGACGCGAGCGCAACAACGGTTTCTACGTGCCTGAAGCATATGGTTTTGAAAGAGTAACCCTGTTCTCTGACTTTCCAGAAGTAGTTGTCCTCATCAACAGCAACACATCGACCGTTTAAATTGATATTTGATGCCGTACAACCATAATAACTTCACGAGATGAAAACTACTATAATAAGAAGATAACGGAGACCTGGCGTAAAACACAAATGCCATAAGCAAACATTCAGGGTCGCGGTGTCTACACCTTGTCAACAACGTACCATCACAAAATATTGTGCAAAGTTAAAACGGCATTAGCGAGGCAGCTTCCTTGTGACTTTCATTGTCTCGCATCCTAATTATAACCATTATCCCCGCAGATAACTCAGAATCAAACAGATTGTAGACAGTTAGCCTGGCTAGGAGACGACTGCATACATGCCACTGGTGCTCACTGTGATGTCTCCAGCCAAGCACAAGGCTGGTCAAGTAGGCTCCAGCGTAGAAGGCGAGACGAACCAGCAGCATCCAGATTTTACGGTTATATAATAAATTTCTTTCTTCCCTTGGACGTGATGGTTTAGCCGCAAAGTTGCACGTGACGCTTGTTGCACAGTTCCTAGTCAACCGTTTCGCGAAACCAGACGAATGGACGGACACCCCGAAAAACTGGTCGCGCTTATGAGGGACTTGAAAGCGACCGACTCAATTGACGCACGTTCACGTGACCCACGCGAGTCCCTACCGGCCGAACAAGGAAAAAGACAGAAGGCGAGGCGGACCATTGTGTGGTCTATTACGACCCACAAAGGCCGAACAGGTTTGGCACAGTGGTTCGTTCTGTAAAAGAAATGACTCACCAAGCCAATTGTATGGCTTACAAAGAACAATTGTTCACTTTGTCGCGGCATCGCACTGACGTTAGCTGGCTTGGCGGCTGCTTCATTGTGTGTTGGAATTGAACGACGCGTGGCCTAACCCGTGTAGCGGAGTTCGAGGAGCAATTGTGTATATTTGCGGGATCGCTTGACTTTCCCGCAACAGTTAACTTTTGCCCACCTCGTGCCTTGTGACATCCTACAGTTGGAAGATAGAACAATGTCATGTTCGCTAAGCGGTGCCCAGGCCTGCGTAGCCCTTCCCCAAGCCGACACAACTTATTCAATCTTATTTGTTGTTCTGAAAAACTAGCTTGATATTCGTTTACTCAAGTCATCGCAACGGACAACCTGGTGCAATCCAACCTCAGCAATGTTTCCTAGTCAGCGATGATCAGAGATTTGAAGGAGACTCGGAACTTCAAATCAAAGTGGCCAAGTCGCATTCCCATCTAGCAAGGCGGCCCTCACTGGCGTCTTGTGAACACGATCTTCCAGACCGAGGGAAACTCCCTTCTGATGCCACAAATGTCACAAGTACAAAGGGCTTTTCCATTTTTTGCAATCCATGCACTAATAACGTTTATTTTTGAAAGTTTGCGGGCCTAACCCAACGTCGATGCATACAGTAATTTGCTTATTCAGGACGATGTCCCCGCAGAATACGAACATAGTCAGGAGACGTAAATAACTCTATAAGCTGGGTGGAACCGCACAACAGTTCGTCATAGGGAGTGGACTCCCTGCATTTATGTGTCATGAGCACTCAGTGTATCGCGAATAGCGGCGAAACACAGATCCGAAAGATCAAACCGTGAAAGACCCAAGAACTTGGGATGTCTGGTTGTAGCAGAATAGCTTAATCCACGGTTATTCAACTTACTTACTTGTGGATAATCTTTAATACTTTCAGAATGTGTAACCGTAAGTAACCGAAAATCAAATCTGCATGAAGTCGGACACCACATTAGCCAAATTTCCGTTTGTAGCTTCGTTTCGTCTCACAGGCAACATTAATAACATACATGTCGGTCACCTTCGCAGCAATCAGGTCGTGTTTTCTAAAGGAGACTAAAGTGTGTATCCTGGTGTTATCTGAATACTCCGACTGTGGATTACAGTCGCAACCTGTTTCGCAATGTCCTTATGCCGTTTACAGCGTGTATCGTGTGTGAATGTACACGAGTGAAGGGCGTGAGAGCATTTCCTTCTACATTTCCTTCTACATCAGTGAAGAAGGGATGTGTTAGTTGAGAGGACCCTCACCCGCAGCTGTGTACTTCTTATCAATAGCCGAGAGATCTTAGTTGGCTTTTTGAGCTAATGGTGAGCTGAAGGTGCAGGTGTAAAGTCCAGTAGCGGAGAACCATCGATAGAAGCTAAAAGTGCCGTTCTCTGCACCACCTTCGCAGAAGCGATGTCAAGGACGAGTTGTCCGCGACTAAAGTCGGAGCTGTGGTAGCGCGATGGTTGAAGGCTGCGGATGGATCGCCGATCACCAATTTGGTTGCTGGGTTAGAGCTCGACAGATAGCGTTTCAGGCGAGAATTCCTATAAAAGGGAATCGTGGAAAGCAGTAACAGGCTCCTGAAGCCAAATTCTTCAATAGCAGAGTGAAGATTGGCAAACATTGCATTCTTGAGCAGCTACAGACATTTGTGTACACAGATGCGAAGTAATTCACCAGTGATCTTTAAGCTGTAGCAATGTGACGGGGTTATAAGATACTGCAAACTAATTCTTATCATTGATATGGCTTCAATGGAGCCCTGGTGGCCTCTTGGATCTGAGAGCGTGCTTGTTCAAAGGATGCAGTTAGTAATTTACCTTTCCAGTTGAATGATTCATCCGGTTGAAGTGACGATATGATGACCGATGAACTCGAGAGAGATGTGCTCATACTAGTACTTTTTATGTGCGTTCTTTGACAGCATTTTCGGTAGTTGAAATAATTTGTATGTATGTACGGAGGTAATCTTGATGCCGTGCCCCATGCTGAGGCTGATGTTGCATTCTTGATGCTTCTTCACCGCAGTTGGGCTAAACCAACTTACACTTAAACTAGGTCTTTTTAAGCTGGATAAATTTCATTCCGCTTTATTTTGTTTGTTCTGCCTCCCTGAATAATGTTCTATTAACTGGCCACGTTGCTTACACTAATTGCGCTTATCTTCGGTAACTCTGTTGCGTTTGTAGCATTTTAAGTAACTTGTGGACATTTCTTACTTATCACGGATTTGTTGCTAACCAACTTACTTCATATGGTAATTTAGCGAAGAGTTATGCCACCGTATCTGTATGCATTATTGGATTTATTTTATTTCAGCTTGTCGTTTAAAGTGAATGGATGTTGTTTGATATCCCCGGTGTGGTTGCGCTTGATGTGTATGTTGACAAGGTGCCTACCTGTTTATTACCCACTACATCGTTCATACTGTCTCCAGGAGACAGTTGGTCGTTGCTGGAGGTGACGGGGTGCACGGTCCTTGTGGCCGTGCTAGGCTCGAAGAGTGGTTCCAGGCACTCAGTGTGGAGCGGACTACGGTCCAGCCACCGCCTTGTGTGCGCTTGATTCCCCAAATACAGCGTGCTTGTGTTTGCCTGTGAAGGAGTGTGGGCCGGCTCCGTTGATGAAACGTGGTTCCCATCCGCATGCCTCCCGGTCTTATTCCTTCGGGTTTACACTGGATATGGGGTATGTGGTTGGAGCTGTGGGTGGTGCAGCGCAAGCCATCCATGGTCCCTCTGTAGGCGCAGGCGTCCTGTGGTTTGCCACAGTGACAGGCAAATCCGAAACCGGATGCCGCCAACCAATCTTGATGCTACTTCACCGCAGTTGGGCTAAACCAAGTTACACATACACTAGGTCTTTTTAAGCCGGATAAATTTTCTTCCACTTTATTTGCTTTGTTCTGCCTACATGAATAATCTTCTAATAAGTGGCCACGTTGCTTACGCTACTTGTGGTTATCTTCGTTAACTTCCTTGTGTTTGTAGTATTTTTTGTGTAACTTGTGGACATTTTGTACTTATCGCGGATTCGTTGATAACCAACTTAATTCCGTTGCTAATTTATATATATCTGCACAGTCGGATGCTTTAACAGATATATTTTATTTGATAATGTCATTTCAAGTGATTGGTTGTTGTTTGACATACCCGATGTGGCTGCGGTTGATGTGTGTTGACAACGCGCCTACCTGTTTATTACCTACCACCTGGGCCATATTGGCTCTAGGAGACCGTTGGTCGTTGCTGGAGGGGTCGGGGTGCACGGTCCTTGTGGCCGTGTTAGTATCAAAGAGTGGTTCCATGCATTCAATATGGAGCGGACTACGGTCCAGCCACCGCCTTGTGTGCGCTTGATTCCCCAAATACAGCGTGCTTGTGTTTGCCTGTGAAGGGGTGTGGGCCGGCTCCGTTGATGGAACGTGACTCCCATCCACGTTCATCCTGGTCTTATACCTTTGGGTTTACACTGGATATGGGGTGTGTGGTTGGAGCTGTGGGTGGTGCAGCGCAAGCCACCCATGGTCCCTCTGTATGCGTGGGCGTCCTGTGGCTGTCCACAGTGACAGGCAAATACAAAACCGGATGCCAGCAACCAATCTCAGCAGTCTAGCAAGTAGACACAGAACCGATAGAAAACCATGGAGATAAGCGGATAAGAGACAGTCACTGCGTCATAATCATCATGGCATGGTAGTTGAAGGTGAGCAACACACTTCAGCTAATATGCCGCAAGAAGAAAAGAACATTTTGACACAGATTAGAATGAAGGAGTTTCAGTTTGCTTTTCATACGCCGATTTTTATTTTTTGTGATTTGTAGTGTTTGGAGTAGTAAACATGTGAATGGCTACAATACTATACACAATTCTTCCACTGATTCCGGTTGCGAGCTATGTCTTTAAGGGTGTTAAGCCATTGGCACTCCTCATTTTTGGGTCCACATCCTGGAAGATGTGCGGATCCAACAGCGGCTAGACACGACGTCAGCGATTTCATGCGTTACACCTCACGCGGTCTCCTCCATCCAGGTCCTTGGCGAGCGAATAGAGCGCGGCGCGTTAGACGCTCAGGTGCTGTGCGTAGGGCGTGAAAAAAACCATCTCAACTGGCGCAGCAAAACCAGTTTGTTGAAGGGAATACTCGCATTCCCCAAGATATGACATCGGATGTCATTACTATTAACTCGATGTTGCCACCAACCACGAGCAAACATCCTTAAGCAACCGTTATTAAAGGTAGAATGACGACCCATATCTTCCTTGTGAATCGGCCAGGAATCTCTCCTATACAACAATACTGAGCGAACTGATGCGCTGTAAGTGCGGCCCTTTAGTGAGAATGAGAAATTGCGACGACGTCACAAATGCCTCAAATTAACAAATGCTGATCGACTTTTGGCGATGCAAAGAGAAACTTCTTTGCTGATAGTGCCGTCAGCATAAACACAGCTCACAAAGTAGACGAAACTATCTACCTTTTCAAGTTGTGCACCTTCGAGAGTGAGCACGGGAGCAGGTGTAAGCCAATCCTAGCGGAGCAATTTACACTTCGATGGGGCGAAGCTCATGCCATACTTAGATGCTTCAACCGCCCAATGATACAGAATGAGTTGCATACCCTGAGGATCGTCACCGAGTAAGGCTGTATCATTAGCGTAACCTCAGTCGGTCGCGCCCTCACCCGATAGAAGCTCTAAGCCAAAATGTTGGAAACCTTTTAGAGCATTCGACAGATCGTCTTCGATTGCGAAGTTGAAGAGGAATGGGGACATAGGGCAGCCCTGTCGCACACCCCTATTGACTGCGAATTGTGAGGAAAGCTTGCCATAGACTTTCACTCTGCCAGATGTATGAAGGTAAAGTGCTCGTAAGATGGAGGTCTATTTCTCTGGCACCCCCTTCTTTAGCAAGCAACGCCATAAAGCAGGTCGATCAACGGAGTCAAAAGCGGCACGTATGTCTAGGAATGCAATGATAGTGGGCCTGTGATAAATGTGGCGATGTTCTAGGATCTGGCGGAGCGTGAAGATTTGATCCACGCATCCGTAACCAGGACGGAAACCAGCTTGTTCCACACGGTAGTATGAGTCACGTACTGGGGATAGTCTGCGAAGCAGAATGGATGCCAATAGCTTAGAGGCAACCCAAATAAGACTAATCCCGCGATGATTTGCACATGAAGTGCGAGCGCCTTTCTTGAAAATCGGGACATTAACTGATTCGCCCCAAGAGGAAGGCAATTTCGCTTCATGCCATATTTTCGCGCACAACACAGTTAGCTAGTTAATGTTTGCCACTCCGCCGTACTTGAACAGCTCGGGAGGAAGTCTGTCTGAGCCGGCAGACTGGAAGCGCTTCAAGCGTCGAATCTCGAAGCACACTTCAGTTTCGCTGGTTGGATTCAGTGGGACGAACCAGGGTGGACAACAAGGTGTATTGCATATATTGATGGATGGTGTAGACCATTTGAACTGCGAGTGAAATTACTCGGCCCAGCGGTCCATACCCCCTCTATTGGTTGGTGCTCCGTGACTCATCCACCTCACAAATGACCACATTGACACCAGGCTTCCTGAGGGCAGTGAACCGAATGAGTTGGAAAAGCCTGCGTGTGTTGCCGGAGAAGGCAGCGGTCTTCATCTCTAAAGCACCCTCAGACTACCATGTCTTGCGATCCTTGCGTAGGCTTTGCTTGAGGAGCCGTTTGGCAGAACGGCGCCGCTCGTTGCAATCTGATCCCGCGGGGATATCTTTGCGGCGTTCGAACAGCTCCAGAGAACGAGCAGAGATCCAAGCCTTTAGGGGGCATCGAGTTAGGCCGCAGCTTGACTGTCCGGAAACGGTCACAACTTTCCGTTTACAAGCCCTGTGTTGCTCCACATCTTGCGGTGGATTGCAACTGAGTGCATATGCCAGTGAAGACTGACAGCTCTCCTGGACAGAGGAATCAGTTAATCTGTTTACATCAATCTTGCGGTGCTTCGTGCTTCGGGGCCCCCCATAACAAATACAGATGTTCTCGCAGACGAGTGCATGATCTGAGTCAAGGAAAGTGGAACAAAAGGACATCCAGTCCAGTACGCTGCCACGCCATCTGAAATTAATTTCAATGTGATCCATTTGGGACCACGGTTGTGTTAAAGAAGGGGGACGCCACGTTGCGGAACGCTTCTTCGTACGCCTGAAGTTAGTACTCGAGAGAAACAGTTGGTTGTCTTCGCGCAATGTGAGAATCCTCTCTTGGTTACCAGAGCGGTTCTCATCCATTGCGTGATGACCACCAAGGTGGCGTTCGTATGATAACAGGCGGCCAACCAGTGCATTAAAATCCCCAGCAAGGACCGCGACATCCGACTTTTTAACATTAGTCAAGAGCTGTTATAGATCCCGGTAGAATTCGTCCTTGACGGAGTCGCCACTGCAGTCAGTTGGAGCGTACACGGAGATCACAAACAACTTACTTCTCTCTTCGTACTGCTTGTTGATTCTAAAGGGACACTGAAGCCAAACTGCACATAGTCGGCTGTTAATCGGGAACCAGTCCAGTAGTGCAGGCTGGGCCTTGTCACTTTGTGCTATGACTACACCTGCCAAACCGGCTGAGGCTGCTTCTACATCTCCAGAAAGAAGCAGATGATTTTTGGCTTCGTGGTCAGTGGGGGATGTCAATGTAAGCACAGTGTTGGTATCTTACAATCGGGTTTCTGCAGCAGACATCAATGTCTAGGGACTCTAGGGTGCGCGCTAGACCGGCTTGCTGTCCAATCTGCATGAGTGTCCGAAAATTGAAGCACGTCAGACGGAACGAGGATCGGGAACGAAGGAGAGCCATAGGTTGAACTCCTTGGTCCGCGGCGCAACTGGAATTGCAGCGGGCTTTTTGAACACATGAATCGGAAAACGGAAAGTGGGGATTGCTAAAAAATTAACAATTGGCGTGTGCTGAAGTCGCGTGAAATTGAGAAGCAGAAACAATAGCTAATGAGCACGTTGTAGTACGGTCCATGTTTTTGTGAGAGGGCGTGATACTACCCGATTAATCGGTGGACTATTGAGAAGGAATTTTTTGTGTAGTGCTCTGAGACAATCCGCCAAGCCCACTGGGCCCCAAGCTAAGTGGCTCACGTCGTCAGCTCAAGCCTTGTAGTCTATAAGGATGGCAGGGTATGGCCATTGAGACAATGCAGGCTTATGAAGGGCCTCATCTCAATCGATGATGATGAAAAGCAATGAGGAAAGCGGATCTCTTTGCCGGTACGATTCCGTGGATGAATGCTGATCCCGTTGAAAGTGAAAACAGCGGAGGCATACTAGGCAGAAGGATAACTCACCAGGAGCGATGGAACTCCGAACGAAACGGCAGCTTAGAGTTAATAATCATGGAACCCGGGATCAAAAGCTTCGGAGATACCAATTGAAGCGAAGGACAATGGCGTAAAATTCATATGAGGACGGGGCATAGTGTGAAGAATAATCCTTCTGAAGCGGTCCATACTGAAGTTGATCCAGAGAAAAAATTACAGCCCATCTATCGAAGAGAATGCGGTGAAGTAGGCGCGGGAAGACAAAGGTCACAGAAATGGGTCGAAAGGGTTCGGAGCGTGAAGGACCGGAAATCGTGGGCACGAAAGTGTAATTTGGACAACCTTCATGTTCGGCGGGTAAGGGGAAGGTTCAAGTCAGTTTAAAAGGAGTGACAAATTCCAGGTTCATGAAGGGTATGTCTTTAGGAGAAATGCGATCGACACCGAGTGCAGCC
>OX104065.1:54946749-54965762 GCA_944474145.2 Dicrocoelium dendriticum
TCGTCAAGTGTGGGAGAATGCGGACCGATGGGAGGTCGACAGTTACTCCTTTTTTTGATGGGTCAATGATACCCCGTTTGCAACTTTATTCGGCCAAGGTGCGTCGCAACCTCCGTTTAGACCTACGTCAGAGTCAAAACAGCAGTCAAGTTACACTTCTGTACATTCATCAGTAGGCTTGCTGCTTCAGTTGCTTTTATATTTGAGCTGTGCAAAGTGTTTGCGACCTTTAACCGAATTTCGGAAGGAAGATGTTTCCAATTTATCCGCCATCGATCCAAAACATCCTTTGCTTGTTGCTCTGACTGAACCACAATTTTTAGGATTCTAGGGCCGCATCCTCTATAATTTGGTGAGAGAGGTATCCTGGTGAGCGATAATGCCACAACATTATCCAAAGAAAGTGTTTCACGAAAGAACCGCCACTGTTCTAAGACGTGCTTTCCAGTCTCTTGAACATCTTTAGAAGGATGTTCTGGCACGCCATGTATGAAGATGGTGTTTAGGCGGTCTTGCTTGCTGTGCCCCTCTTCGGTGTTCCGTTTTGGTTGTCTCGCGCTCAAAGGGACATCAGGATAGATACGTATCCCACATGATTCGTGTTTTAGTGCGCTTGCGGAGAGCAAAACCTTTTCTACGTCGGTGGAGGATTCTAGAGTTACTCGAATAAGTCTGGGTTCACCATAGTGTGGCGAGTTCGGATGACGAGTAATTGCTTTATTGGACAGCAGATCTGATATCAGCCTGGTCCAGGAGGCTTTGCTACAATAGGATGGTGTAGAGATGAACCCTGTCACGCTGAATGTGTAGATTGTGAGCGATCTCAACTCGCTTGAATCCGGAATTGCTAGTTTCGGTTTGACATCTTTGGATGGCAGTGACGCCGTTATCGTGCATCGAGCTTATTGTCTAGCCCGCTTGCCACTGCGCCCAGTAAAGGAGCCCGCTAGTCAGGTAGGACTTCAGTGCCCACAGTTGTCGGACGTTGGTTATCAAGCTTTGAAAGTTTCACGGGTTAGCCTACTACTGGGTGCTCATATTCTTGAGGTACACTGGCAAGATAGAGCAGTGGTTCTGTGGTCGCGGTCAGCCGTCTGCAGCAAAAACGATGCTCGGGTGGATACTACTGAGGCCGGTAGATGGCAGCAGCCAATTCAACTCGTCGTAAACTATGTGTAAGAGAGCGAGCCATCGCTATGAGAGAAGTTGAAGCTTTCGTATGATAGTGGGCTTGAAGATGTGGCTTCAAGTAGCCGCGCACTTGCTGTGGAAGACAATACCGCACTATCGATAGTGAAAACCTCGGCGCAGCTCTTAGATGGGTATTTCGGAGTTACTCTTTCTTGGAGAGACAAGGGTGAGGAAGTCGCCTCCAATTATGAACCGGCTCTGCATAGGCTACATTGTTTAGGAAAACGGTCGCGAAACAAGCCGTCCCTGCGAGATCGATATGTAGCGGCGATTAACATGAATTTCCCAAGGGGTTACGCCATTCTAGTGCTTCTCTACCAGTTACAGCCCCATTATGCTCCCAGGTGGTATTTACCACACCAAGCTGTGACCGACCCGAGAAAACATGAAGAGCTTCAATTGGTTTTTGACTTTTCCCGAAACGATCGATTGCTAAAAGAACCGGTTTCAGATGAGATTTTGTCCTGTGCTCACTGCTTCTCTCGCGTCAAAAGTTACAGAAACAGCGTCAGTGAGTGATTCCGAACGCAATGCTTTAGCCAGCATTTTGGACAGCGCCTATTTTAATGAGCAGACTAATAGAACGGCTCATCTCGCTGCCGGATTCTTCATTCAAATCGTGTAGTTTGTCCATCCTAATGATGTATACAATGTTTCTGTCTGCTCTGTCCAACAGTTCACCACGCCATGGAGGATGAAGCAGGTGGCATTTTCATGTTCGACAACGTTGGTCTAGCTGCGCTCTACGCGATGGACATTCGGAGTACAATCGCTTTCTTAGCGTGAACGGGGACATCCATCACGGCCAGGCAAATCATTTTGCATCTTACGACAATTTGGATACGCTCTTCTACATTCACCGTTATGATGAACAACCTCATTGGCCTAACGCGCACGAGTCTAACATTGAATTTATTGGTGGAGGTCGTGGCCGTGGCTTTAGCATTAACGTCGCTCTGAATGATAAGAAGGTTGGTGACGGTGACTGCCTAGCTATCTTTCAGCGATTGAATTTGCCTGTTACGTATAAGTTTGACCCTGATTTGGTCTTGGTCTCGGCTGGCTACGATAGCGCCTACGGACGTCCCTTAGGTCAGTCGCAATCAGCCCATCTTTGTTCGCCAATGTGACGCATAGGCGCATAGGTCTGGCTGATAGCAATATCGTGGTCGCCCTAGAGGCTGGTTAATACCTTGAATCGTTTGCTGAAGGTGCGGCTCACATAATCACAGTAACTTTCGGTGCTATGATCCCTTCCTTGGATCCGCTAAATGCAATGAACCCAAGTATGCTGAATACTATCTCCGAACGTGTCTCAGTGTTGCAACAGGTGTTGTGCTCGCTACACGTGTTCCAGTTTACAGAATGAACACCAATTTCCTTCGTGAATTCACTGTCTAAGAAGTATAGCTTAAGCGTCCGACTGAATTGGTATACGCTATCTCGAACAAGTTACTACTGTCTGTGTTACTTCTGAGTGGTGCTAAATGGATTAAACTGAACTAGGTGGTTGTGTACGTAATCCGATTTCAAACGTACCTGAACATACATGTATACGGGACTGTTAGTGAGCTACATTATAGCCGGCTGGTTACGCTCGACGAACTCAAGGAAGCAGATTTAGTTGTCATTACGGTGACCCAGGATGAAGGTTAAAGGGTAAAATAACACGATTCAACGGACGAGGGATGGCTTACTTAAGAGTGATGTACGAGAAACCGATTTCCTGGAAGCTAGTCGTTTAGAGGAAGAGTAGATGCGGCTGTCTGATCTCCGCAAGTGGAAGGCAGGTCTTTAAATCTGCCACTCAAGGGAGGACCACTGTGAGCCTAACAGACCGAAGTGGAGGTGCAAGCGTATCAGTGTAAATTCTGCATCCTCCCAGCGTGGATGAAGCGAAAGATAGGCGATCCAGAGTGGATAACGTCATCGCCCTTGGGAATTCCTGGTCAGAATTGGCGGGGAGTATGAGGGACAAATCACTTTGCTCAGGCTATCTGCAGACTTCCTAGCTAATGGTTTTCCCCAACACGAGCAAGCACTACTCTTTGATTTCTTAGTGCACTTTGCACGATTAGACTATAGTTACTTTGTTTCTTACTCACAGCTTGACCATTGAATAACCACACGAGTTTACCCATCTTGCATCGCTCAATCTTACTCAGGCTTTCTAAGTCAACACTCTGTCACCTTCCGTGTTACCCCAGCCAATTCTAAGGCAGACATGGCAAACGACTCATCGGTCTACCACACGAAGACAACTCCTCAGCTGTCCGGCCTGTCTATCTCGTCACATGCAATCGATCATCTCAACTGCGCTGTTGAGGCATTTTGTCCTGTCTACTCATTGCTACCTCAGGCTGTTTTTGACTACCTAACCTATGTGTTATTCGTTTAGTCACTCAGTTTGTTTCTTGTCGTGCTATGAAGCGGTTCTTTGCGGTTGCACCCAGCCATTTTCGTGCATGTTTGGTGCTTGAGGACATCGTAGTTAACTAGGACTTGAATTTCGACTTCTTCCGGGGATCCTGCGTCCTTTCCAGCTTGGGAATTTATTTCCGGTGTTCTGTGATCCTTTCTGTCCCTTGTTGAATTTGTACAACCGGAGACTGCGCGTTCTGCTCACGGTTCCTAAGCGTTTTAACGCTTGCTTATTCTTCCTGACATCCTGTGAAAATAATCTTCAGTAGCTCTCACTAACCGAGAGGTAAACTGGAAGATAAAAAAGCGATTGCTCCCAGGGTCCCTGTGCTTACAGATTTCTTTCCCTACGATGCTCAGGTATATGACTGGGAGAAGTGGCACTACATCCGTGAGGCCCTTTCCCTCGAAGATGTCGTCGCCACCTCCTTGACAAGGATCCTCGTGTAACGCAACTACAAGGGTGCAGTAATGGGGTATCGAAAATTGTGTTACAGTCCGCATTGCGACGCAAACTCTTCTAGAAAAATGGACTAAGTTCCGTAGCAGGCTGACAAGAGACATTTTTCTGAAAACAACTGGAAACAACCACGGTTTACTGACTACCCAGTAGAGCGCCAATGTCAATGAAGTCACCCAGTGTAGGATCCGACGAGTTAATGGATTTAAAGTAGTCATAACCTTTGAAGGGACAAAATAGTACACGAGCGACCACCGGGATCAGGAGCATTTGCCGAAACAGTATATTCCAACTTCGTCCCGAGCGCTCTCAACTGATCTTAAAATCGATTTGCCGCCAACCCTTCATCGGTTCGCGTAAACCCACTAAATTCATCCATCATATCCGACACGCTTCTGGTCACCAGGAAGCCCTCCTTCATGTACACAAATTCACAAGGACCACTTAGTAAATTATTTGAATTGAAACTGCGACAGGCGTTATCAGCTTGGGACCCCATCGCTATCACGGAAACATGGTTGCGCTATGAGATAACGGAGGCTGAAAATCGCGCTAACAGGTACGCCCGTTGTCCGGCATGATCGGGTCAGCAAAGGTGGTGAGGTAACCCACTAGTTTCGTAACAACCTCTAGATTGAACACATACGAGATTGGGAAACCGAAGTACCCGATTCCATTTGGTGTAGCTTACAAGCGACGTCCACCTAGTGGCTGTTGTTTACCGCTCACCGTCGTTTGCACCTTCAAGTTAGCGGATGGGTTGAGACAGGTGATAAACAGGAAGTTCATTCTTCTTCTAGTCGCTGGCGATTTCAGCTTACATGCTCTATAATCCCAAGCCACACCAGGAGAGCAAGTAATAGCAGACCTGCAAGATTTGGTCTCAAATTTCTCGCTTTATGGCCACGTCACTTCGCCCAACAGAATCAGACAAAGAACAGGTCATCTGTAATGGCTTCTGTTCAGTAATGAAGTGAATATGAGCGAGTGAGTGATAATCCATACTCCTCCAGGCTGCAATGTTCATACAATCTTGTATTACATGTGCAAATTTTACACTGAATACCTCGAGGACAGAACGCAACTAACTTCGACACTTCAAGTCGACTCGTTAAGGCGACCGACTGGAGTTTCCTAACTGAGAATACACCAGATATTGCCTGGCAACGTTTCGTCAGTAAGCTTAACATCATTGTTAGTATGGCATGGGAAACCAAGACTAGCAGTTCGAGAAACATGGCGTCCTTTATACGGTGTAGGACACGCAAACACATGGTGATGTGAAACGTGGCGTGGTTTGCCCACAAACCAATTCGAGTTCGAGTACCTGGAAGACCTATGTTGTCCACCGTAACCACGGTACCTAACTACTACGTGAAGACAAACTAGCATGTCAGCAGGCTTTAGTAGAACGATTCACTTCAAATCATTGTCTTCTGCGCAAACATGTGAACAGCCCTCGCAAGGTGAAAACTGGAGTTCTCCTCTTCAGAGAGCCATGGTCTGACTCGAGCGGCCAAAAAAGCTTCCAATGTTTTGCAATAATAACATGCACCAAAGTTTCATTGTTTCCCTGGTTTCCTGAACCTTTGGAAACTACCGTTCTTCTACCGGGACTCATTCATGTACGTTTTACTTCGGACACCGTGATGAGAAAGCTGCTATCCATTAGCCTGTACGCCTATCCCGGAACTGGCGACATCCGCCCAAAGTCACTTGTTGTGGTGTCTAAGGTTTTGGCTGAACAAAAGGCGCGGCTGTTCCAGCAAGGTCTTGACAACAGACGCGTTACTGCAACGGTGAAACACGGGATAATAAGACCAATTTTCAAACGGGACAGTCCTTCCCGGCTAACCATCAACCGGTGATTCTTCTGTCAGTTCTGTTAAAAGTTATGAAGGCTGTCATTGTCGGTGCACTCAAATGTTGTCTGGATGGCTTTGGTCGCATTGCTCAGCAGCAGCACGGATTTCGCCAGCATCTGTCGTGCACCACCAACCTATTGTTAGCACGAGACAGCTGGACGGAACAACGGATTTTGGTGCCGAAGTTGATGTGAGTTACCTTGAATCCATTAGGGCATTCGACCGATTGGACCATCGTATCCTTCTCACCAAACTCCAAGGATGGGGTATTGAGGACCCTCTTCTCGGGTGGACCTGTAATAATCTCACACAGGCGTCTGCAAGTGAGAGCACATGAATCCTGCTCAGACTCAATTCATCGCGAATGCGGTGTGCCACGGTTCGGTACTGGGGCCCCGACTACTGTTGGTCTTCATTTACAATCAAGTGCGCCAAACATCAAAAGGTTTACTCTAAGCCGATAACATCGAAGTTTGGCGAGTGATCGGAGCTCCAGAAGACGGTATTCAGCTTCAAAACGTCCACGATTGGATCTGTTGATGGTAGGTCCAAAATGGTTTTTTATTTAATGTAGCCAAATGTCGAGTGCATCATTTACGACACCGAGTGCTTCACACATATAAGCTGGGAGAGCAGGATCAGCAACAATGTTCTCACGAAAAGGATCGTGGTGTGCCGGTCAATGAAGATTTCGGCTGCTCCAAACAGCACGTAAAGTATTGAAGAAATGGATCTAAATCGTAGGGTATCTAAGTACAGCTTTAGGATAATTGCGGAATATGCAATTCAAGCATGGAACCTATAAAGTTCAAAAGGAACTTTGATGTATCCCTAACCTGGATTGCTTACTTGAACACACGGTGTCGCTATTCCCTGATTATTCTGCTCATTTTACATTGCTTTACTGTGTCCCACGATCGGTTACCATGTCGTTTATTTATTCCTTTCACTCGATCACTGGCATATCATTGACTTTTCAAGGTCATTCATATTATTATGTTACTGTGACACTGCCCAAATACACACAAGCTGCCGCGCGCTGTACAATTTCTGCCCTCTTGCACTACGATTGCAAAACCTATTCGTAAGTCATATACTGTATTTAATATGCCTTATAGAGTCACGGTTACAGGATACTTCGTTTTATTCTTCTGCCCAGACCGTGCGTTAAGTCTAGGTTTATTTGTTCGTAGTTCCTAGTTTGGTTTTTGTACGACGTACTTAGTTTAGGCTTCGTATCGTTGGTACAGCACCGATGGCTGATCAGGGATTTCACTGTCTTGCAGATTCTGCAACGTCGTGCGACCAAAATTGTCAAGGAACTGCGCCACTTATTATACGAAAAAGCCTAAGAATATTAGACAGTTTCAGCGGACGCTATCAGCGTTTGCACCTAATCATTATCCACCAAATTCTTAACAACCATAGTCACCCTTGCCAACGTCTGTTGAAGTTGAGTTGCAACAACAGCCTGAGTTGTCAGAACAATATAGTCGATTGGCGTGTCGAAGAAACTTCATCTCGTTACGTGTTTTGCTACACATAGAATACCCTCTCTGAAGCTGTTGTTTCAGCCCCCACGTTAGCCGTGGTCAAAGCTCGTGTCGACGATGCCCTGGCCGTACTGCATGCACAATTTCACGTAATTCAAACGATATACACAAACAGTGGAGAAACACAAACAAAGCAACCCACCTCTATTTTGCCTGGAACCCCCTGGCGGTGCGCTTGGATGATACACAAAGCGAAGTGTGGACCGCTCAGACACGGAAAACTGTAACACGCAAGTTGACGATTTGTGCTTGTTTACTATTTTCTGATGATATTTTCCGGTTCGGTAGATGACCTAGATATATTTTGATTTCATCATACTCACCCCAACCATCTTAGGGGACGTGTCAAGCACTTGCTTTTATTCCGTGATAAATCATTGTTCATTTTTCATGGAGCTATCCGGCCTGAAATCGATCCAATGGGCGATGTTGGTTCGTGGACCTACCTTGAGTCTCTTGCTTCGGTGGCTCAGCATCGGCCACTTGTGAATCGATTAGCTCCGGTGACTGATTTCTGACTCGAAGGTTGTTGCTAAGATCGACGATCTCAGTCGCATGTAATCTAGGTTGTGTCTGACAATCCTGCCATCCTCAGTTTTTGATTCAATAATTTGTCCGTTCGCTCTTTTAACGATGGCCGGTTGCCACGCGGAATCTGTCGGTAGACAGACATAGATGGGATCAAATTCTTCTACGTGCCTGTCGCTGTTGCCGGTGTCAGTGTTGCTTTGCGCGTTCTTGTTTTTCGCAAACCTCCAAACCATGGGTACCATGTAACAGATCCAACCAGATAGGCAAACGACGGCAGAACATTAATTCCGCGGTGTTTCTACCAGTGGTTTCGTTTACCATGTTTCAATAAACGAAAAGGACACGGTATAAACGCACATGTAGTGGGGCTGCTGGTTACTTCCGTAACATATTCTTCATTGTCTTCATAGCGCTCTTAGCCAAACCGTTTGATGATGGATGGTAAGTTACTGTCTAATGCAATTAGAGGTAAGGAAAGCAGAAAATTCGGTACTAGTAAATGCTGTTCTATTAGCTGATAGTAGTGTTTCCGGAAGACCGAAAGTAGCAAAGGTGGTACGCAGTTTAACTATTGTGTAAATTTGCTGTAATCAGCACGTGGGCATCAATCCACTTGGCATAGGCATCAATGATTTACAAGATCATTTGATCTTCGAAAAGGCCGAAAATGTCTACGTGAATACGTTTCCACGGTGCTTCTGGCCATTTCCACGGCTGCATTGGCAAGTGGGGCACAGTGTTATGATTTTTCTGACAAAGCACGCGGCCCCCAACTTTCGACGCAATGTCCCTGTCTAAATCAGGCCACCACAAATAAAAACGGGCTGGCGACTTCATTTTAGCGACCCCAGGGCGTCCATCATGCAGTTCATCCAGGATAACTGATCGCAGCTTTTTGGGAACTACAAACCGGGCTCCCAACAATACACGTCCGTTATGGAGACTTAGTTCAGTCACTCTGTTATGAAAAGGCATGAGGTCCTTGGTCGTATTATCTGGCCAACCGACCTGGACGTAACGTTTCAAGAATGCTAAGATAGGGTCTCTATCGGTTTCTGGGCGTATATCTGTTGATTTAATGGGAGAGTTGTTAAGATGTTTGATAAGATTCACGGTAAGAGAAGCCGACTGAGGGCATCAGTAGTAATATTTGGCCGGTCAGGGACGTATTGAATTTGATATGTAACTGCAGAGAGAATCAAGGCCCAACTAACCATGTTGGGTGTGGCCATTTGCTGAGTCTATTTTCCATGGTCAAATCCAATACAAGAGGTTTATGAGCTGTGTAAATCACAAACGGTCGACCGACTAGGTACTGATGAAACCGAATAGTACCAAAAACAACCGCGGCTGCCTCTCGATAAAGCTGTGAATAATTGCGTTCTGCTGCCATTAAGGTTCGTGAAGCATAAGGAAAAGTCGATGAGAGCCGTCCGATAGTCTGTGTAATAATACAGCTCCAAGACGGTAGGGTAAAGCGTCCATCGAGCACAAACCAGTCTACCGGCAGCTACTCTGGCGATACATGCAGCTTGATAGGAGCGTTCAGGATATTTGACGCCAAAAGCACCATTGCCTTTAAAGAAACTTAGCTGTCTCTAATCTGTTTGTTACTTTTAGCTGACAAAGGAAAGGATAGAACTCGACACAAAGCTAATAAGCGCCCAAATATGGACTGATTAGCCGGATAAACCACAGTAGCGCTGTTCATGTCACCCAAATGTAGTTAATTCACACAGCTACCAAGAAAGATTGGTCATGATACACGCAAAGAGGCTGTTCATTGGCCCAGGAGACAATAGACTGAAGGCAATGAAGGCGAACTCATGATTGTTAGTCAGGCAGTCCAAGTGCAACTTGATGCAGCATGGCGAAGTAAATCAGGCCCATCATTTTAGGATCTATGGTTTGTCTGGACAGTAGAGAGCAGGAATACTGGTATTGTTGTTTGAATTTCGCATCAATAAAGTTTAAGTGTCTCGCTAGTTTGGTCTCCATATCACGGTGTCGTGCAACTGTTCGCCATGTGGGATGTGTGGTTGTTGGTAGTAATGTTTGCTGTGTAGTCAATGGTGATTTCAGCAGCATGAAGGAAGCCGACGATGGTGGAATACTGATTGGTGTTGAAGCAGTAGAAATTTTTATTTACAATTGGATAATTAGTGGTATCAAGATCTGGTCGTTACCAAGCTTTGGTAAGTGCATCTTTTAGGAATGGTACCAAAGTATGAGCACTGACCAGTTATTGACTGGCATAAGTTCACAATATCAAACTGTTCTCTGTACAGAAGTACAGCATACAGCTTCTCACCCACAACCATCCACTCTACCAGCGGCTTGCTGCTTATTTGCATTTATTGGGCATAGATTTCAGCACTACGACTCGAGATTGGGACCTCTGGCTGCTAGTCCGACTCGGTGAGACAGAAGCCGCTGTGATAAGATTTATTGGCAATTCAACGTCATAGGAATAATGTATTCCGCTACCAGGGAGGGATGCGAGACGTAGTTTTGCCATTTTTGCCTGTTGAGTGCAGCCGTGCGTTGCGAGTGGAAAACTCAACATTTGTCTGTCTTGGATGCGGTCCATTTGGCGGAATTGACCGGGGCTCACTTAACTGCGGCCCGACTTCAGATTGCGAGTCTTAAGCAATTAACATAGCAAGCGTTCGAGTTCGGAATTCACTTGAAATAGATCGCGAAATCGTGCTTCCACACGGATTCGGAAGCAATCCAATCCAATCCAATACAACAACCTATTATTCTTAAATCGCTTTAAAACAGGACGAGTACTTCATAGCCATCCACAAACGAAAACAACCAAAATAGTCATCAGATATCTTTGCACAGTGATGTGATAATTAATCGCCACGGTTGTGCTGTTTTTTGTGGATGATTGATGTTCAGCAAGCGCTTCCAGTGATTGGTTGTTTGCTAGAGTGGTGGCCTGAATGTTCGCTGAGCTCGGCAGGTTGACTGCAAACGTTTCGTCACCATTCGAGTGCGCGTGTATTTAGCAAAGGGGCGCGTACGGAGCGTCAACGAGTGTGGAGTGATCGATCTCCTAGCCGCTAGTCTGAGTTTGGATTGTTCGAACAATCCAATCTAAATACACGCGTACTGACGATGTCACCTCGAATGATGACGAAACGTTTGCAGTCAACCTGCCGAGCTCAGCGAACATTCAGACAACCAACTGAACAACCTGAGCTACCAACATTTACTTCTATATCGCAGAGTGCTTGCCTTCATCGAGGCTGGCTAACTGTGAGAGTTGGTGCTGCGAACACGCGTCCACTTGACCAAATGAGGTAAATGGGTGTGTTGAGTGGGGGTGTATCAGGACTTCCTCATCCGGAAATAAACGAACTCTTACTGATTCCGGGGAGAAGTGGCTACCTACTCTCCAAACAGGAATGAACACGAATGGCAAACGTAAAACGCTTATTATTTCTGTACACACTAATAGACAAGTCCCTACTCAACTTTCATACCTTTTTACGGTATGCTCTCTATCGAGTTGGTCCAAAGACGTTTATGAAGTCTTTAAATTGGAGCTGGTTCCATGGTTAAGTGGGCCGATTCGTTGTCTAAATGTGCCTAGCACAACTGGTGCCCGATGAAACCAAATGCCCAAACAGCTATTGCTGAAAAATACAATCGATGACTCCTGCACTAGGTAGGCTATTTCAGCTGAATACACGAGTAGAAACAGAATTGTCGCTTGCATACTTACTACCCACCTATTTAACAAAGCAACGGAGTGCACAGTTAGCAGATAACTATTCCGGACCTCATCATCGTGTAAAGAAGAAGTTCTGATGCCTGGCAGGGAACATTCATGGATGTTGGATGATTTTTATTTGGTTAATATTTTTACTGATTCGTATAACTTGCCTGATACAGTGGACTTGATATGAGTAGCAAACAGTGCTAATAGGCATTCATTAGTTACGTTTCCTGGCCCACTTCGGTAATTTTAGTCTCTTCCCCGGAAGCGGCGGATCCAAGTCTCCAGGTTCGGGAGTCCAGTCCAAATGGGGTTGATCCCAAGATAGTAGGCGGTAGTTCGGTGGGATCCCAACGGAGGTATATCCTAGCTCCTCCAAAAGATCGCAACTCATCTCCGTGAGATCAGTACTGCCATTTACCTTTGCCCAATTGCCAAGAGATTCTGTGAAAATTTTCATTTGAACTTGTTTGGTGCTCTTATCAAAGCTATACGAAGAGATCGAATGGCAGAAACCGTCGTGTCAAATAGTATATGCATGTTCGTGCAACTCTTTTTCGTATGTAAGGTGGTGGAAAATCTCATAATTATGTGTTATGAAGATTTTATGTAAATTGTGCAAGCAACCAAGTCTTAGTGAAGTGGCAGTTGAGGCATTAAGCATGGTATTGCTTGTGTGTCATCGAATCCACAGCGTGGGGTTTAGCCGTCTGCTTGGGATTAGTTTAGAATATTTACCCAAATCTTTTCCTGCAGCTTATCTGTATTCATGGTGCTAAACAACATACTGCTCTAGCTTTACTGAGTACGCATACATGATTATCAGTTTTCTTTACTTCCGATGGTCTCCGTAGGTCAGTCAGTCAATCACCTCAACCAGGTGGCTCTTAAGGCGACACAGTTTAGTAGACTTGGCTGTCGTGATAGCCAAAGCCATAGTAGTAAAAATATTAACAAAGGTGGTAAAATGTGTGAAGGTAAGCAAACAAATAACATAATAACAGTCAATTGGAAAATGATCAAAAAGACTTGAAAGGTGGAGTAGAGGAACCAAATGTTGTAACTAAAGCAACAACTATAAAGACGCCACCAACTTCGTTACTGCACAACATCACAGAGGATCCCAAATCACAGAAGTGGTTAAGGTTAGATACAACACCTCAGATGACATCGCGCACGTGACGGTTATAATTTTCTGGACAGCAATTATACTGTTTCGTTACATCTTCGACTGATAAGTTTGCGATTTCACCAAACTACACCGGTAATAGGCGGGTGTTAGGTGCAGTATTAAGTGTGCTACCCCCGATCGATTGGCTCATGTCTCTTCGCATAGCTAGACTATTTCGATGACGAGGGTCACAAAGACTATATCGATTTACACAGCAGATTATTCGGTGTGTGAGTCACCAGAGGCGACAAATCGCCTTGTGAGTTTTCCACCCAGAAAGTAACAGTATTTTCATCCTCTTTACTGAGCGAACATGATGTTGCACCCAATGGGACATACAAAGCTGTGTATGATGCGCTAGAGTATGGACTGGCTACTGCGCAGTGCACATGCCCCATGCACTATCCCTTTTGTAAAACATCTATATGACAAATGCATGAGAACGGTTGGTGGAGCGGCCGAAACAACGCATGGTCTCACATTAGACGCAGATATTCTGAAGTTGATCGCCAGGGTATTAAAAACGAACTTCCAAAACGACCGTTTCCGACTACACAGGTCATGGACCTCTGTTTGGTGTCCGTTACTGTTCGATGAGTAACGTGGGTGGCATTCAGTAGGCTTGAATGTATCGAACTAACCCATGGCCCTACCAGTATAAGGATGCTGTGGATAGCCTGGATGATGAGTGCTCACAGTTCGGGATAATTTTCCATCATTGTCTGAAGCAAGTCGATTTCGTTCGAAGCAAAATGAAACTGAGTGTTCACGGAACAGTTACGCGGCAACAACGGATGTAAGTGAATCATCAGGGAAGGACTTTGAAAACCCTCAGATGGCCACTGTGACCGACGTTTAGTGCGTGATGCGGTGTCAATTTACTTGGACAACTGTGAGGAATTTTCGACCCATCTTTCGTGCTCCAAAACTCTGGGATCCCATGCAACTCCTATGAATTCTATATAGGGAAGGATGGGAGAAGAGAGAGTGCATGACGTAAGTGTATCTTCGTTAGCATGAGTACATGGTAAATAGAGATTTTGCTACCCACACGTGAATACCTCAGTGCTTTGCAGCTGCGAACGCTTCGTTTTCATCGAATAAACTTTGGGACCGATGCTGAAGTACTGTCATCTAGAATCTTTAAACATGATCTGACCCTAATTATTATATTATTCAACACCTGACCAATATACAATTGGCAGTGTCACCATTCATACTTAACAACAACAACAACAACAACAACCACAACAACAACAACAACAACAAAATGGGGAAAACAGCTAGACAATGGAAAGGTTCGGATGGTTTACAATGTTAATGTCTGACTCTACCTAAAGATCATGCAAATGGATGTGTCCATTTGCACATTATCTCGAAGTAACTGTTCCTTTTCGGCGTTACTATCAGATTTAAACACATTGCCGTCAAACCAAGTCACTTGTTACCGCTCGTTTTCCACTTTATAGCGTTGTTTCGATGGGCACTGGAGAGAACACGTAATTTATGATAATGCTGTCTGTGATACGGAATCATACATTGAGTAAAACACTTTGTTTCTGTTTACATTTATCGCATATGCAGCCTACACTAACAGGTGTTTCTAAGGGTACCAAAAATATCTTAGGTTAATAGAGAAAGACAGAATTGATGGATGGAACAAAGGTCTAATACATGTAGAAGGATGCAATGATTGACATGTATCGTAGGATGATTTGCGTGCATTACTTAACTTCGAATAAAAGATCTTACACTAAAGTGAAACGCGCATCTGTGGACTCACCATGCTATCCACATTAACACATGCGTTGGCAAACACAACGTTCGTCTGTGTCTTGTTGTCATTGGATGAACAGAAACCAAATCCAGTCATGCATGTGGTTTAATACATCCACCAGTTGTTTTTTTAGAAATATGGGTAGCATGAGCAAATAAATGACGGAGGTGGAAAAAGCTTTCCACGGTTGACAAATTAGATAGGAAAGATAATTTCGTCGCCATTTCAGCCGACAGTGTGGTGTGGTCAGTCTCAGTAGGTGACTACCCAATTTTTGGTTGCGGCTGTTTCGGGAGTTGGCGGCAAGCGTGACCTAGGTTTGTTAATATCTGGTGTGCCAGAATGAGATCGCCTCGTTGATGGCGACGAATTCCGCTGTACACTCCTAAAGTTTGCAGTCGCAGATGGTATGGCAGGTGGAAAAACCTCTTCACATTTTGGCTGCCCTTCGGTGTGGGGTCTCCAGTGCAACCATATCGCGTTTTAGCCATGGTTATCATGCCTGTATCGCGTACTCTGCATGAGGTCTTACATATGTTTTGAGGATTTAAGGAAAGATGGTGAGGTCCGACCACCCGAACGCCTTCCGTCAAAGACCATGTTGGGTCACGAATTTGGACGCCCACAAAAGCTGCGCCGAATAGCCAAATTCATCTTGCATCACCACCACAGGGTCGCCCTCCAGTGAGGCGGTCTTCACCATGAGGTACCCAAGCTTTTACGTGCTGGTGGGCTTGTGGCCTACGTGCATAAGTTTGCACTTGACCTCCTTAAACGAAGGTAGATTTGCTTTGACTATTCAAAAGCAAATCGTAATATTCGTGACTGCTGATCGCTCGCCGTATCTTGAGATCATCGGCAAGAATGAGAGAATTCGACTCATGACTCACGTAAGGTCGTTGCTGAACACCAATGATAAGCGTGACCACAACACTGAGCCTTGTGAAACATTTCAGTCCATACCAAGAGGATCAAAAGTGAGCCCCGGATCCGAAACTGAAACAGTCGCTGAAGGAGAACATCATATCAATTCAAGATGAGGATTTTGTAGTCCATTTGGTTGCAGCTTTTGAAAACGGTTTCGTTGATCCAATCAGTCGAAGGCTCTTGAAAAGTCGAGATACATGACATCAGTGCCCGTCCCATTATCTGCTGTTTCAATTCAACTGCCACGCGCAATCAGTAGGTTGGTAGCACATGAGCGATTTTGACGGAATCCGTGTTGATCAGACGATATGAGGTTAGATCTTTTTAGATAGATCAATCGTTGATAAACCAGAAGTTAGTAAACATCCTCGCGGGTCACTTTCATTTAGAGAGCCTTCTCAGGAACTAAGGGTTGCAAACTTTTGAGCGTGGGCTGAATGACTGTGGCGAAGTAAGCCTAATTGCTACCGAGAAAAACAAACATCCTCGATAGGAATAAGGTGTTCTGAAGTATCACATGTGGAAGATGATCATGCAATTCGCATCGTAAGCGGGATGCTGATCTTTATATATGAAATTAACTAATATAAAATAGATATGTTAAGTATTCATGGAAGAAAGCAGTGATTGAAAATAGAACCAGCTGGACCCTAGGTGTCAGCTCGCTAAAGTCACGCTAATAGTGAGTGCTACTGATCAATTGGTTATGCTCCTGAACAGGGGAGTTTTGATGTAATTTGTTGGTTAATCAATTACTAACAATGAAAAGCTCACTCTAAACTGTAGATCAAAATATGTTGCACATAGCTGCCGTTCGTGGCGTTCGGGGTGAACCCTGTGAGCTGCAACCTTACTAACTTGCGTGTCATTGGCGGATAACTTGCGCTACGTCGTAATTAGCCTGCAAGTCAAGGCGATCCGCTGCCGCCCCCGTGGCTTAATGGCGCAAATAACTAGCCAGTAACACAGGCAGCTGGTGGTCATGGGTTCGGATCCTGATGGAACCGATGCATGAATACCATTAACGATTCCTGATAAGAGGAAAAGGCGGTGTAGTGCTTTTTCGGGTATATGGAAGACTATCTGATACAGGAGTGCTGCGAAGTGCCCTCAATTTGTATTGTTAACAAAAGCCAAATTTTTCATAAAGTTGCACATTACTTGTATGGATTTGAGCAGCGTACCCAGAACTTTCCTCATCATGCGTTCCGGATACAGAACGAGTAGTTCATATTTCACTGTCAGGCAGCGTACTGGACCAAGGTTTTGACAGTCGTATTGCATTTGACGAACGAACCTCTCCCACTTGGCCAAAAGGAGACGCTCAGTACCGAGACTGAGATTGCGCCTGGGAAAACCAAAGCATCAAAGGTGGTAGTCGATAGTGAAGAGTTACCGCGTGAGCTCTCAATGAAGCGGAGTCTTGCTACTAGGAAAGCAATTAAAGAAATATAATTGAAAAGTGGCTTTTGATAGACATTAAAATGGACAGCCTATGATCTAAGCACTTATCCGTTACTTATTTTCGTCTAAAAATTGCTCTTCGTTAATCGGTTCGAGAAGCCTCAATGAACACAATGACAACGGGTCCACTCAAGGGACCATTTCCCCAAGAGTCGGCATACAAACCGTTCACATAAAAAGGGACGTGAAAGTAAATGCAACTAACCGATTTTCCACTAATCCATTTCTCCCTTTAGTTTCCATTCATGGATAATTTAGTTCGCTGTAAGAGTAAAATTTGCTTGCGCATCAGAGGCAAGGCACGTACTAATCGGAGAGATGTGTTTGCCAAAATTCGCTTAAAAATGTAGATTAAAGTGTGATCAAAGCGTTCCAACGCGAGGAACATACAGCCCATAGATGCCGCATAAAGCAATTGAGGGGGGGGGGGAGGACACTGCGCTTCACAGTGTAAATTAGGCTTTCCATCGTGAAGTTGCTTTAACACGAAATTTTCACAACGGATGTAAGAAAAAATGGAACTAAGAGAGTTACCGCCTCCTAATTAGTTGAAACAATACCTAATTCAGAATCTCTGCGAAGTCGGGAATCAAGCTCTTTCGATTCGTTGTTATTGGTGGTTCAAGTCCCACGAAAAGTTGCCACATAGAAGCTTATAATCTTACATCCAAAATCGCAGCGCAACTCCACAAGTTAAGTCAAATCAGTAGGCCTATGCACCCGGGTAGGTAGATTTTCAGTATGTCACACTATATTGCGGATGGTGAAGTATTTGAAATTACTGTTAAAGAAATAGATAAAACGTCTAAAATTGTGTACACATATCACTCGAGGTAATAATTTTTGTTTACGTACTGATAGTTTTGATCAGATTAACACGCAAGCGTAACAAATGTAGTAGAACGGAACTGCGGTAATATGCAGTATAAGAATATAGAACCTGGAACTTAGAGAGAGAAGAGGAAATTGGTAGTTTTTGATAGGTCACAGTGTAGTGGATGAAGAGGATCTTTTAGAATTTTAGAGGAACCACTGGTAGAAGCGGCTAGGTGTTTGCTCATAATAAAATCCACAAGAAACACTTTAGACAATCCACTGCATCTGGAAACAAGTTTTATGGACCGTGTAGTCTAGGTGTAGTCTTTTTGGAGTCACAGAGGGAAGATTACAGATGAACAGTACAGCCAATGCGGCAGAATGCGTGCAGTCACAAATCTCCACATCAAATCATGGGGTATTGAAAGTACTTGGAATTGAAAGGCGCAAAATGGCAACCGTATTACCTAACAAACTTTTTCGGCAACGTGAATAGACAAACGTAAGTTTCGGGATAGAACGACTCCTAGCTTTTTTAATACCTGAGGAGCTGGGTATGAACTGTTCGCTCACTGTCAACGGAGAAGCGCCGTTCAAAGCAACTCGTGACTTTTCAGCTTGGAGAAAGGAGTATACTAAGTCAAGACGTTTAGTAAGGTACAAAAGCAGGCAGCGGGATGATGACCAAACACAAGCTCATCCAGACCATTACGAAAATAGGTGTCCCAACGGTCGAAGTACCGCACCCCAAAACGACATCGTCCGCATACTTGTAGGCAATAAAGATAGATGGTATGTGTGATGGGAGTATACACTCGAACGAACGTGCGGTGCCAGCCCAGCAAGGAAGCCGTTAGGCTGCCGCAAGCAAAGGCGGCAACCGATTGGACGTTCACACGTTTCTCGCATGCACGCTGATTGGCCAACAGTGGACGCATTGGAGTGAGTTTGTTTGACTGAATCAAAGGAAAAATGTCATGCATCAACAAAGGTCGTTAATTATGGATCCAACCAGCTGTATATACCGATATGTTTCACTCGCCCTCTGTCTCCGTTTTCGCCTGGTCCTGTTTATTTGCAGAATATACGTTTTGTCCCTGAAGGACG
>OX104065.1:54965861-55081635 GCA_944474145.2 Dicrocoelium dendriticum
AGTGCAGTGCGTCGCTCCGGGCGCTCGCCTTAGTTCCGGTCCAGTAGTGTACGCAATTTCCAGCACCCGATATTGAGTGCTTTGCGCGCAGGCATACGATTGCATTGGTAGGCAATCGCACGCGAGATGTTCGTTGTGCTTCGGAGGTTTGCTTGAGGGACCCCGCCAGGAGCCTTTGGTTCAATAGCCTGACCCACAAGGCAGTGGGGAGCAGATCAAGCTCGGGAATGTGACTGCAGAGACAGATTGGGATCTGCTTGACGGCGGTCACACGCAGCCTTGGAGGTACTGAAACTGTTTATTTGTGTTTCACGACCGTAATAGGATACACTTGCTGTAATTATATATATATATATATATATATATATATATATATATATATTCATTTGGAAACGTTCATCGCAACGAGACTCCAACTTAACATGGTGTGATGGTTTGGGTACCTCAGCAATCCACTGAGTCGTGCTGGCTGCTACTTCTTGCACCTTCAGAGACAATCATGCCAGATTGATCAATGGTTAGAGGCCATAACAACACAGTCTCCTTGTCCTCTAGGTTGGAGGTTAAAATGTGGGTCGGTATTTACTCCCTGAAACGACAGAATCCAGGGACGAAACAAGCTTCCACTTAACGAGCATCTCGTTTCTTGTGCTAGTAAGCGAAAAAGATCACCTCATAACTGCGAATTGATAAAACATTCTTGATTCTATAATGGAGAAAAACAGAAACAAGTGCAAACCAACCAATACACTTTCATGAAGTTATGAGATTAGAGGCCGTTAGCAAATCACATAGAAATTCTTGGAACAGGGCCAAGTAATTTTTATCTAGGTAGAGAGAAGTTTATTTCAACTAGGCACAACTCAGTTTGTGAAGAACCTGGTTCTTAAATCTAGCCTAGATCTTTGAGATTTCAATTTCATGCAATGGCCCCGCAAGTTGTCTGATGTAGCTAGTTCAAACAATTCAGTGGGTTTGAGACCACTGATGCCCTTCATATTTTTGGACGTTTCTATAAAGTCACCTCTCAGTCTACGTCTCCTCATTGAAAACAAAACTGGCTTAGCTAACCGATCTTCACACCATAACCCACGGTGACCTTCTATCATTCCAGTGGCCAGTCTGCATATTTTCAATACTAATAATATCTTTCTGCAGGTAGGGTGCCTAGGTCTGAACACAATATTCTAGATGTGTTTGGATCACATCTTTGAACAAGGGAAAAAAGAACTTTGGCTTGTTATAACTCAGAACCATCCTGAGACGAAATAACTCCTGTCGCGCTTTGTTGCCCGCATGCTTGCACTGCACTGAGAGCTTAAAGTTCCTCGTCACCATGGCACCTAGGTCGCGTGTCTCGGTGACACGCTGCAGTGTTGAGGACCCATTAGATGTATGTACAGCAAACTCTTCATCACACGGAGTTAGGATTTGCCATTTGTTGGTGTTCAGTATTCAGTCTTCTAAGTGTAACCAATTTAGAACGGAAGCAAAATCTCCGGATAGCGAAGCCCTGTTGTCCCTGCTAAGCTTCAAGTCGTCAGCAAACCTATAGGAGGGGTCTTCAAGTAGAGTGGCCAAGTCATTTATGAACATGAGAAATGGCCACGGACGGAGTACTGATCCCTGAGGAACTCCACTTTAAGTAGTACCAACCCTTACACGAAATATCCTACCGTAAAGGAATGCGGACAACCAAGGAAGCCGCTGAGGATGGAGTCCAACCCAGGTCCTTTTTTTCTAACAAAAACCGGTGGTTCACTGATGTAAATGCTTTACTGAAATCGAGATAACACACTTCTACTGGCATACCCTCATCAATACTATCTGTAGCCCACTGTTAACCTCTTGCTTTGTTTGATGTTTTCTAACCAAAGGCTCTGGCTGACAACCCAAACCGTTCTTTTGTCTAGGCCTGATAGTCTCCTGTCTCTTCAAACAGTTTTTGATTCTCTGACAGTCGCTGCGGATACTCAACGGCGAGCTGTCTCTTGTGTCGAACAGGATAGATTAAGGTCCGAGTGTAACTATAAAGGCCTACCTGTATTATTACCATCCCTTTTACGTTTCTTCATCTACCGTTGCTTTCCAACCTCTCTTATATACACCCTGTTTCAACCCTCCGCCACCTTGCTTCTATGGACGTTTGTCTTCTAAGTTTGACTCACAAGCAATTGCAATGGGTCGTCGTGCTCTTACTACCAAATCTATATTCAACCAAGAAGCAACCTGACTTTATCCGCTTCCGTTTAGAGCATACATACTCGCATACTTCGACGTGCGCACTTTACTGCAAATCGGTCAACAGGCAGCATTTGCCTATGAGAGATCGTATCGATCGAATCTGTTGATTATCTGAAACCCGCCTGCACTACTCCAGCTCTGTGCTCATTTTGCGATCCCTTACATGTGATAATGGCGGCACTCTCTCACTGCGGTTATTTGGAGATGACACAGCTTTAAATTCTATTCAGGGCAATTGGTTGAAGCATCATCATCGAGAAAGTGCAGATATTACAGTGTTGACTGATGGTCTGAACGCTCAAGTTGTAAAATTGTGCACTGATTAGCTGCATCTGGGTGGTAGCTACGGTTTAGCCTCCCGTAACGATAACCCTGAGCGGTTGTTACAACTATGTGAAGTTACTAGCCTATTTCACGTGGGCCCTAACGACACAAGACCCGCAGAAGCTTGACCTGGCGCCTGTCCGTCTTGGACCGGGCATGAACGCAAATAAATCATATCACGATCAGTTACCGCTTGAGTTACTGTTTCGCCCGGTTTGGACACAAGCGTGGACTCCGCCCATGCACTTGTGTGTGTTGTTCTGCCATTATTTTTCGGAGAATGATAAAGACGGCGCAGTGAGCGTATAGACATTCGCCAACTGGCGAAGACAGATGTTCCGAATACATGTCAAACTCTGCTAGCATCAGAGCTGGGTATGGACTCGCTGAGCACAGTTGACGGCCACTGGTCTCATGTTCGCCAGATGTTATCACCAACAGATATGCCTCCTCACGAGCAACTCTGACTGTCCACCTGGACATTGGGTCTCTACATCCTCTCGGTAACTTCTGCATGTTCATCAACGCACACCAGGTGGGAGCGAACATGACGAGACTCGCAAAGATCTCAGGACAAAACTGCGTGCTATTTTAGAAAGTAGTCACCAATCCTGATGGCCTCATCGTGCGTCGGAGATGTAAACAGCTACCCTTCTTAGTAACAAATGGAATTTATTGTTGGAACAGACAACAGCAGACCTGGTGTCATCGGAACTGTATACGACGAGTGGACAGCATATTCGCAACCTGTACAAGTGCTTAGAGCCTTTGGTTGAGTACTTTGAAAGGCAATTTACTCAGTCGGAACTAGATTCACTGCTGGCAAGTGATCGTCTTATCTTTGGATCCACTCGCACAGAAATGAATACTGAACTCGGGCTGTTGAATTTGTAGGTCACAGAAATTGTAGGGCTCCTTTTAGCCCTCAACAAACTTATGAAATCTGCTATTGTAGACAATGTACACTAAGTATAAGTGAACTTGTGGGAGCAGGAAACTGCCACAACCGACTGGGGTTGCTACGTTATCGTCCTAATCTTAAAGGGAAGGCTGGCGTATCAGTCTGGTATCTATCGCCCGCAACTTACTTGCCTCTGCCCTTCTCTATATACTGACTGACACGCAGCCATAAGGATCACAAGCTTGCCTTGTAATCTGAGGGTGCGGGTTCGAGCCTGCGTAGGAGACCGGGCGGCCATCACCTTAATTTTAGCCCACCTGCGACTGGCGGTGGTTGCGCGGCAACAAGACCTCGGTACTGCGTACTGGCGTACTGCCGATGACCCACTGGTACCCGTGAAATCCAGACTCGTGAACAGCAAACCGGGTTTGGTCGACATCGAGGCTGCATCGAACATGTCTTCACTTTGCGCCAATTACTGTTGCACCACCATTTATATTGGCCACCCACAGTAGCCGTGTCCTTTGATATCAACAGCGTCTTTGATCCCGTGGATTGATATACCCGTTGGTATTTTGCTTAAAATGGCGCACCCGAGAGTTGTCTTAGTATTGGCGCTTTGACGGATGCGATCTCTCTGCGTGTCTCCAAGGCTAGAGTCGCTTTCGATAACCTTCGTCACCTATGGCTTCGTCGTGATCTCAACCTCGCTCTCAAGGGGCAAGTCTATAATGCTACGGTACGAGCGATTCTGCTGTACGGCCGTGAGTCTTGGCCCGTTCGCAAAAGCGATGTTCAGCGGCTATCAGTCTTCGATCACCGCTGCCTGCAAAGCATTGCTGGTGCTCGATGGCATCACCACATCAGTAATGAGGAAATCCGTCAGTGAGACTTCAGATCTAACGAACTCCGCCGATCGCTTGATAGCACCATCTCACTGCGGAGGCTTCGCTGGCTTGGCCATGGGCTTCACACGCCTACCCAGCGGCCACCACGACGAGCCCTGTTTGTGAGCACAGGCGTGGATTGGAAGCAACGAAAAGAGGGGGAGCAATGTAAAACTTGAATCCGATACGCTAAGGCGCCAACGATGAAGCTGGCTGTTGTTTGGCGTTCCCAACTCCCGGGTTGGGGACAAAGGGACCCCGAGCACACTTGGTTGCAAACGATGCAGGATATTGCCAAGGACCGTACGCAATAGCGCACTTGCTGTGAGACTCTTCTACCCTTACAGTTGTTTTCCCTTTCACGCTATCATTTTTTCTTCTTACGTGTTGTGGCACAGCCCGTTGTAATGCAATTGGTATAGTTTATATATATATATATATATATATATATATATATATATATAAAAATAAGCTTTTTTGAAAGGTGCTGATGTTGCATCCTTGATGCTTCTCTCTTACACCGCAGTTGGGTCTAAACCAACATACACTAAACTAGGTCTTTTTAATCTGGATACATTTCATTCCGCTTATCGGTTTGTATCTTGCCTCCCCAGAATAATGTTCTAATTAACTGGCCACGTTGTCTTACACTAAATGCGCAAATCTTCTTGCGTTAATTTAGTTTGCGTTGGTAGCATTTTAAGTAACTTGTGGCCATTTCATACTTATCACGGATTTGTTGCTAACCAACTTACTTCATTTGGTAATTTAGCGAAGACTTATGCCTCCGTATCTGTATGCATTATTGGATTTATTTTATTTCAGCTTTTGTTTAATGTGAATGCATTTTTTTTGATATCCCCTTTGTGGTTGCGCTTGATGTGTATGTTGACAAGGTGCCTACCTGTCTATTACCCACTACGTCGTCCATACTGGCTCCAGGAGACAGTTGGTCGTTTCTGGAGGTGACGGGGTGCACGGTTTTTGTGGCCGTGCTAGGCTCAAAGAGCGGTTCCATGCACTCAGTGTGGAGACGGACTACGGTCCAGCCACCGCCTTGTGTGCGCTTGATTCCCCAACTACAGCGCGCGTGTGTTTGCCTGTGAAGGAGTGTGGGCCGGCTCCGTTGATGAAACGTGGTTCCCATTCGCATGCCTCCCGGTCTTATTCCTTCGGGTTTACACTGGATATGGGTTATGTGGTTGGAGCTGTGGGTGGTGCAGCGCAAGCCATCCATAGTCCCTCTGTAGGCGCAGGCGTCCTGTGGCTTGCCACAGTGACAGGCAATTCCGAAACCGGATGCCGCCAACCATATATATATATATATGTATATATATTTATATATTTATTTATTTATTTATTTATATTTATATACTGTTGCGTCATTGGACCATGTCCTATCCGCTTCCTCGTGGCTACCGCTGGGTGGGACTTGGGTTTCTCCCTTCTCTCTGCTGAGTTCCAGGACACCAATCCGCATGAGTCAATGAGCTGACCATGTGTTAGACCCGCTGCCTTTTGGTGTGTACATTTTCCCTTTCTTTGGCTGAGGACCCGATTCGTTCTCTTCTCAGTCGTGGGCGCACTGCAAGTATCCTAGTCCATCCTCTTCGGAGGTTAAGAAATGGTCGATGGTTCTCCTTCCGTAAAACCCAGCCATAGGATACACCAGGTCTATGGGTTTTAAGCACACAGCTCGATTGGCGTAGAGCAAGAGCGCCACGCATTATCTCTGACGATGGTAGTGCACTTACGGGTGTTCAAGAGTTTGCTACTGCCCGCCTCAAGCCAGGAAGCCCTTGGTCAAATTGGTTCAAATCCGCCAAAATCCACCTGCGTCTGGCCGTGGTCGCAGGTGCGTATCCTACCACGGTCGCAAAACATATATAGATATGGCGTTTGCGGCTCGTCCATTTCAGGCGAAATGTAGAGAACGACACCAGCCATTGTACTCGCTTTTTGTTGATTTCACCAAGGCATTTGATACGGTGAACCGCGAGGCATTGTGGCTGGTGTTGGCTAAGTTTGGTTGCCCGCGTAAGTTTGTAAGTTTAATTAAATGTCTGCACAGTGGTATGCGAGCGAGTGTGCAGCTGAGTTGAGAGACGCCGGATGACTGCCGTTGTCTCTGGTGTGAAACAAGGCTGTATCTTAGCTGCTGCCTTGTTTATTATTTTTCTTCATGCAATGATGTCTTGTTCTTTTGATACGGCTTGTGCTTACGGTGTTCTTGTGGAGCAACGTATTGATGGTGGATTGCGGAACATCCTTAGTTTTGGTGCGAGAAAACCTGTCTGTGAGACAACTATCCGTATGTTGCTGTTTGCTGACGACTGTACGTTGTTTGCACACAGCGCGGATGAGTTGCAGCACATGAGTAGTGCCCTGGCTTCGACAGCGGCCAAATTCGGGCTCACCATCAACACAAGCAAAACTGTCAGTTTCTTTCAGCCTTCACCTGGGGTGCAATCTGCAATGTAGCCGCAACCCAGCATTGGTGATGAAGTATTGGAAACCACCTCCCGCTTCTGCTACGTTGGGAGTATGTTTTCGACTGACCATCATATACACAGTGAGCTGCGCATCCGCGTCTCGGAGGCAGCGGCGGCATACGGGAAGCTTGCGTACCGAGTGTGGAACAACCATCAGCTTACCATTGGCACGAAGCTGATGGTGTACAAATCCATGGTGCTGTCCGTTCTTCTATACGGCAGTGAAACTTGGACGATGTACCGGCGGAACATGCGATATCTTGAGCGTTTGCATCAGCAGTGTGTGTAACTGAATTTGCGCATCGATGGGTGCGGCAGAGTTACAGACATTTATGTTCTGCGCCGATTTGGAATGTATGCAGTGGACTACATACTTTTACTGAGACATCTGAGGTGGCTCGGTCATGTGGTCCGTACGGATTCAACCCGGATACCGTGGCAACTGTTATATTTTTAGCTGGGTATAGGGAATCGGCATATGAAGAAACCAAAGTTACGTTACCCGGATATGATTAAATTTATCATCTCACGTTTTAATGGTGGTTGCAGGTCATGGGAATCGAAGACGGTTGATCGGCGTGCATGGCGCGATCTGATCGCGAATGCAGTTGCCGAGGTGTAGGAGAAAGCCCTCGTGTTTGCAGAGATGGAGCGCAGGCGCTGATGTGTTGTACTCCATCGACATCGAGCGCATGGTGCTGTAGCACATGCGGTCGCGAGTGCCTGAATCAGGCAGGCCTAGTGAGCCATGAGCGAGTCCACTCGGTACCACTACCGAAGCGACGACGGGTCCTGCAGAGAACGTAGGCAGAACCGTCGCAGCGTTTGTAGGTACGCGGCATTCGATTTATTAACCGCTTGCTTGCATGCTACGTCTATTTATTTTAGGTGGTACGTTTTCAATTTTTCCTAATGCTTTTCTTTCTCAGCTACATGTCTACCGGTACTCTTTTCTATCAACTTGCTCACGTGTCTTAAGCCAGTTTTAGTTAATTTCGATAACATTTGCGTGTTTGTGGCATTTTCGTAAAATATACTTTCTGGCCTCGTATACTTATCTCCTATTCTTTTGTAAGCAAATTATTTCATATGCTTATTAATTTAAGAGTTATGTCACCGTTTCTTTATGCACTACTTGTTGTGTTTTCTTTGTTATCTTTTTGGTAATTTCCCTCAGACGCAGACGTAAATCCGAAGCTCTGACATTTTGCTTGATTTCTACGTGCAGTCTCAACGGATCGCGCACTAGTATACACCATTTAACCCCGTTTATGCGTCCTCTTTCCAAAATCGGAACAAGTGCTGAAGGATATCTGACGGTTCTCGTAAAAACTGCAAAACCTTCCAAATCACTCTGTGCTCCGCTCTGCAGTGGATTTTTCCTTACCCATCTCAACGTACACCAACCAAATTCCAATCATTCGGCATGGAATTACCAGCTCTGTGCAACAATCACTTGGCCAGCTACATACCATCGCAATCTACGACTCTTGGTGGTACTTTGAGCCATATTTCCTAAAACGACCGGTAAATCGGCTTTCTCACTATCGGACCCTAGCTCCATCGTGTGGACTACATCTCACTGACAACCGACTCTAAACGGCATCGATCCATAGACGCAGGTTTTCTCTCACCCGAAAGCCACTCGATCTTGCGTGCGTGTCACAACGTGTGAGCGAATCACCTTAACGTCAGATTGTCATTCACCACCCGCTTGGGAGCGTACGCCATAGACCCGTGCACGAGAAGAACAAACGACACTAACGAACAAACCGCGCAAGTGACAGAGAAGCCAAAGAACTGCCCCATCAGCGAAAACAACCCGGAATTTAAACCGGTTGGTTTACATCACTTATGGTAGTAAAATGGCCATATTTTTTCTCGTCCCCTTGCGGTTGTATTCCAATTCAACACTTATTAGACCTACACTCGGCACCATAACATTCATCCGAGTACCCACTAGAAATGCATGTTAACAATGGGAAAACGAGAAGCGCCCTCCTTATGCTGAAGTTGTAAACAGAAAAGACTATAAAACTCTCTGATAGCACTGCTAGAAACCCACCCGATATTACTGTAAAAAAGGGACGTCCATCATCTAAATTCCAAAAGAAAGTCGATGTAGCTGCAAACCACTCCAACTTTGCTACCACAATTCCGACTGAAACGACAGACCGGATTATAGCCCTTGAGGAAGAAGTAGCCACGCTGAAATGCAAGCTTCATGAATTCAGCACATACTATGAACAAGTCCTATCATTCTGTGAACCGCTTAGATGTTCAGAAACTGTTACACTGGACCGATTGCGCACAGCTGCTTCCTTACTAGACTCAGTTACATCCGAATCGCAAGAACACCTCCGTAGATCGCATAATGTTATCATTTTTAACGTGCCTGATAAACCGAACATTGACAGGGTAACAAATACCCTCTTAAAAGCATGCAATATGGATAGAGTCTCCTGTCAATGCCTCAGACTGAGGAAAAAGGAAAACATGACCATATGTCCAATAATCCGACAGTTTCCAGACGATCGGAGCGCATCCAAATTTGTACGCAGTAAATAGTTGTTACAGAAACTAATTTTAAAAACATTGTCATCAAACATGACATGGTTTAAGACGATCTACGTCAAGGTCATCCTCACACACGCGTGACGTGCGTGCTACTGGTTCATTTGGATTATTTCCCTCTATCCTCTCTCCATCTTCTCGCAGTGTTGTCACTGTACGCTCATTCGAACCGGATTTACCAGCTCTACACAGTGATCCATCATACGTGGAAATATCTTCTACGATTAGAGGCTGTGCCATCAATAAGCGTTTTCACTGGCATCTGTGATTAAGCGCAAGCGTTTAATTCAATCGTATTGAGCCGATTGCCATTCTGTGTGACACCATTCGATACAGAATTCTCGAGGCAGGCCGAAAAGCCTAAGCTTACTCCGATCCAGTGTTTCTCAACACAGCTGTGAAAGAATCTGTGTTCAGCGCTCTGTTCAGGTTGCAGTCACTCGCCATTCCTTGTCAGCCAGTGCGGCTGCATTACCCATCACACGGACCGCGCGACCACGCCGACCGCTCATTTGACCTTGCAACCACCACGCTCGCCTGACCGATGTGCGCCGCTCTCAAAGCTGTAAAAGTACAGAACGCTAACCAACTCACTGGGCCAGGTAACGACAGCAAACTGAATGGCAGAAAGGCGAAACCGAAGAGACTCCCATCGAAAGGCATTTGCGGATTAGGAGAATGTCATCGGGTAGTAAAAATCGGTCTAGCTTGTTCGCACTGTTTGGAATGGTACCATACGAAATGCGCAAATGTGTCCCAACAACAGTTACGGGAGCGAAATAGCTCCCAAGACGCATTTTGGTTCTGTACTGCGTGTTCCACCATCCCCCTCGTTAAGTGCTTCCTTATCCTGGCTGAGAAATGCGACCGGTTAATCGCAGAAGCAGAGCAGAGGATAAACAATGAGATTACTTCAATGGGAGCGAGTATGGACTACAGAAGCGTAGCGGCTGCTAAGCAACGGAATGCTGAACAAATCGATTCGCCTGCACCGCAATCAGCCATGTCTCCATCTCCGTTGTCTTCTCCAACTTTGGTAGAACGCCGGGCGAAAACAGACTGTACCTACGTGAATCAAGCAGTACTCACAGCAAAGAAAATCAGGCACCATTCAAAACGTCTGGTTAAGCATATTCCACTAGACCTGACATCTAGTATTAACAAGGATGGAGCAGCCAAACACCAACCCTTGGTACCTGTAGCTCAAATATCTCTTGTCGAGACTAAGCCTCCCAGAACATCGGTTACATATGCAGAGATTGCAGCAAGGGTCCACCGAGAGGCCGCCGTTGCGTCCTCTTCCATTGTAAACACCGTTAACGCAAATGGAGAGAAAAACAGCAAACAATCACTTGTCAACAAGTCAAGACAAATGAGTACCATACCTTGTAGATCGATTAAAAAGGGATCCAACAACAGTGCCCGGACTGTTGTATGCTCAAATGTCCCTGAATCTACCGCCATCACATTGCGGGATAAGTTATCAGACGACCAAGACCAATGGAACTCATTGTGTATGCAGATGAGTATCAAAGCCAAGCCCGTAAACTTGTTACGAATTACTCGTCATCCGAACTCGCCACACTATGGTGAACCCAGACTTATTCGAGTAACTCTAGAATCCTCAACCGACGTGGAAAATGTTTTGCTCTCCGCAAGCGCGCTAAAACACGAATCCTGTGCGATACGTATCTATCCTGATGTCCCTTGGAGCGCGCGACAATCAAAAAGAAACACCGAAGAGGGGCACAGCAAGCAAGACCGTCTAAACACAGTCTTCATACATGGAGTGCCAGAACATCCTTCTAACCATGTTCAAGATACCGGAAAGCACGATTTAGAACAGTGGCGGTTCATTCGTGAAACACTTTCTTTGGATGATGTTGTGGCACTATCGCTCACCAGGATACCTCTCTCACCGAATTATAGAGGATGCGACCCTAGAATCCTAAAACTTGTGGTTCAGTCAGAGCAACAAGCAAAGGATGTTTTGGATCGATGGCGAAGAAATCGGAAACATCTTCCTTCCGAAATTCGGTTAAAGGTCGCAAACAATTCGCACAGCTCAAGTATTAAAGCAACTGAAGCAGCAAGCATCCTGACGAGTGTACAGAAGTGTAACTTGACTGCTGCTTTAATTGACTCTGAAGTAGGTCTAAACGAAGGCTGGGACGCACCTTGGCCGAATCAAGTTGCAAACGAGGTATCATTGACCCATCAAAAAAACGAATAACTGCCGACCTCCCATCGGTCGGCATTCTCCCACACTTGACAGCTTCACCTCTCTGCGGGCTCCTAGAGACCGAGAAACTGGCCTGCTTGTATACAAATGCTCAGGGACTTTCTAACAAACTGGCTGAACTGAAAGATCGCCAAGCTTCCGGCTCGTATGATGTCATTGGTATCACCGAGACATGGTTGCACACGGGAATGACGGACGCTGAAGTGTCGCTACCCGGCATGTCGCTGATCCGGAACGATAGGCTCACAAAAGGAGGAGGGGTAATCCTGTACTACCGAAACGACTTACAGTGCGAAGCCGTAGAGGATTCAGATTCGCAGTTCCCCGACTCTCTTTGGTGCCGGTTGCAGTTAAAAGGCAGGGACGCTTGCCTTATTATCTTGGTGTACCGCGCCCCTAACTCAACACCCGAAACCGACTACCACCTAATGGTTGCTTTAAGGTGCAGTTTGCAACCGAAGTACACTCACATTCTTATCATGGGTGATTTCAACGTACATTGTTTAGAAGCCCCTGCCACAACCGGCGAACAATTCAAAACCGATTTACAAGATCTAGTAACTACTGCTCCTCTTTACAACCACATCACTTTGCCCACTCGGTTCAGAACTGGTAACAGGCCATCTGTGTTGGATCTTGTGCTTACCAACGAGGAGCATATGATTGATGCGTTGGTTTTAGACTGCCCGTTGGGTCGCAGTGATCACACAGTCATCAGTTTCAACTTCGTCTGCTATGCAGAATATCGGAATGATAAAGATGAGACTGTGCGAACCATCACAAGGTACGACCGACTCTCCCAGCTAGTCAGCGCCACAACATGGTCTTTCCTCGAAGAAGAACCCCCAGAAGTCGCCTGGCTCGAGTTCGTCAACACATTCAGTCAGCTGATTGCACAGGCTTCAGAGATAAAAGCTTACAATAAGTGCAAATCCGTTTCTTTCGTTAGGAGCAGAACCCGAAAATGGATGACAGTACGCAACGCAGCATGGCGAGTGTACAGAGAAGCTCCAGCACCAGAAACGTGGGACAACTACGTAGCCCAACGTAACCACTGCACTCAACTGTTAAGAGAAGACAAAGCCGCCTATCAGCAGAACATCGCAAAAACCTTCAGTGCTAACCACAAACTGCTGTACAAGCACGTTAATAGCCTACGAAAGGTGAGGCAAGGATTTCCTCCACTCAAGACGGCTGATGGCACAACAAGCACGTCTATGGAAGCTGCAAACGCGCTGCAGATGCAATACGCCCCCACGTTTCAAACGGTCTTGCCACCAAGCGATCTACCAAGCTTTGTCTTCTGCTCACCAGGACTAACCCACGTCAGTTTTACCGCAGAGGCTGTATTGCAAAAGCTGACCTCTCTACGCAAACACAGCTCGCCGGGTGTCGACGCCATTCGTCCTGAGGCATTGGGAGTAGCAGCAAACCAACTGGCAGGACATTTAGCTCAGTTTTTCCAGCACTGCTTAGACCAGAACCAAGTTCCCGCCATGTGGAAGCTTGGAATAATAAGCCCGATTCACAAAGGTGGAAGCAGATCTGATCCCTCCAACTACCGCCCAGTAACCCTTCTTCCTATACTATCCAAGGTCATGGAATCTATAGTTGCCGATGCACTGGTGTGCTATCTGGAAAACTGCAACCTCATCACTCCTGAACAGCACGGTTTCCGTCGACAGCGGTCATGTACAACTAATTTACTAATTGCACGCAGTAGTTGGACCGAGGCAGCCGACGCTGGAGAATGTGTTGATGTGATCTACCTGGATTTTTCCAAGGCTTTCGATCGTCTAGACCATCGGATACTACTATACAAGCTACAGCATTATGGGATCGGAGACCCTCTTTTAAGCTGGATCGCCAACTTTCTATTTCAAAGGCAATTAGTGGTCAGAGTTCGGAGCTCTTTATCGGACCCCATACAAGTCGAGTGTGGTGTGCCGCAAGGCTCGGTTCTAGGTCCACGTTTGTTTCTGGTGTTTATTAATGACCTTGCACAGGGAATCGCTTCAAACTTCCTAATGTTTGCCGACGATATCAAAATCTGGCGCAGGATCCAGGCGAACGCCGACCAACATGTGCTCCAAAGTGACTTAGATACAGTGTATCAATGGTCGATCCAAAACTTATTGCATTTCAACGTCAGTAAATGCAAGGTGCTTTCCATCCGACATCAGGGCAGCTACTCATACCGACTCGGAACGGATGTACTGCAACAATCAACTCTCGAACGTGACTTGGGTGTCCTGGTTCAAGATGACTTGGGTTGCTCCCGGCAATCGGAAAAGGCCTCGAAGACCGGGAATCAACACGTTGGGCTGTTGAGGCGGGCATTTAGACAAATAAACAGCTCCATATTTCGACAAATGCTCAGTGCGTATGTTCGCCCCCACGTCGAATACGCAATTCAAGCCTGGCATCCATGGCTGAAACACGACCTTAATGCACTGGAGCAGCCACAACACCGGGCATCTAAGAACGTAACTGGAATGCGCAATCTGTCCTACCAGGAGAGGCTGCGACGACTAGGATTGTTCAGTGGAAGCTATCGCAGGCTACGAGGCGACCTGATTATGACATACTTGATTCTGCGAGACCCACATCATGTGTGCCGCCCTTTACTGCAACTCAGCAGCAATACAAACCTGAGGGGCCACTCATTAAAACTCGCAGAACAATACAGTCGTCTGGAGTGTCGCAGAAATTTCTTTTCCATCCGTGTCTGTCACCCGTGGAATGCTCTCCCAGAATCGGTCGTCTCTGCACCGACACTAACAATATTTAAAAGACGGTTGGACGATGCACTCATCCACTTACACTTTGTTACTTAACACTATGTCTCCATCCTACACCTGGAGTTTACCCTGGAATTATTTGTTGTTAACTGTGGGTGTTGTGAATCTAAGTAGATCGCAGGACTGCAGCGAAGCAAACGATAAGTCCTTATTTTCGTATTTAAAGTGTTAACTATTTTACTATCCTTTTCATCATAATTATTATGTTGATATCCCCACCAACTATCCAACGGGGCTTGTAAAGCAACGCTTCTTAACCCGTATAAATTCATTGTTCATTGTTCATGATCAAACGCCTCTTCAAAGGCGATTAACAATGAAACAAAACACCTCCGCCCATCATACATCTCATGTTCCTACTAATGAAGCCAGTACTGACGCTGTCATCAGCAATGTCGACCTTGATAAGTCAACCGCGTCGTCTAAAATAGGCGATGACGGGCATCTCAGTCTTCAGCGGCCTCGTGAAAGATTCTCAAACAACAGTAGTGATGTGTCCAAAACCAAAACTAACAACCAAGCTGAAAATATAATGACGCAGAAACCAGGCGACCACACACTCAACTTCTTTATCCCTTCTCCAAACCGCGAACCTTTGCAAAAGTTGATAGTAACTACCTGAGACCTGTCAAGAGAGAGACAAAAATTCAGATCGTAATGTTGGCAGCATGAAATACAAATCTAAATCCGACCCGAATGAAGTAAGCTATAGATTATCTTCGACCAACCGAGGCGTAGGCAAAAACAGGGGAAAACACCCTGCCATAATTTCTCCCATAAGCACAGAAAGCTCATTAGGTCTGAAGCGACCACCACCAGAACGTAGAGATATGCAGCTAGGCCAACTGAGACAAAGTGCACGTCCTCAAGCTTCTACATGCAACACCGACACTGTGGTCGGGATAAGTCGCAGACAGCCGGCGCAATACTTACCCACAATGTCTCTGACTACGTTTCCAAATCCCGCGACCTCAAGCTGGCAAAGCCCTTATGTGTGCGACACCGAAATAGCAAACAAAACTGTGGTAGGTCACACGGACTTACAGGTAAGAGGGTTCAACCACTATCTACCTCAAGTCAAAATTCTCTCACCACCACCCCCGTATTACTCAATTAGCCACAATACAATCTGAAGAAAAATGGTTTTGTAGACTTCGGCATCTCCCCACCCCTGTATACTACGGATGTAAGTCCTTTTTTAGACTATCGTACACCACCACTTCCTCCCCCACCAATCCAGCCCCTAGCACGTGCAATTATGAATCAGAGAATAATTAAAATACTGGAGTATGTACTTCATTCAATCCAGTACGATGTAGAGCTCAGTGTGCCTCAGCTACCTCACAACACACTGGTCTTAGATACAATGACGAAGAAACAAACATTACCCACCAATTTCATTCCAATTTAACAATGTCTTTCATATCTGTCGTCATTAACATTCGTTCCCTTTTACCAAAATTAGATCTACTTTCAACGCTTATGTTTATGAGATCCCTCGATATTACTTTTATCACTGAAACTTGGTGCACGTCAGAAATTAGCGATTCTCATCATCATCATCATCAACAGCAGTACATCAGCCATTTGAACAGATGCTTCGCTGCCATACAACCATGAGGACCTATGAAATAAAGAATAAGAAGAGGGAGAGAAAGGGGGACTTACCTGAAAACCTTAATGCCCTAAGCAAACATTCAGGGTCAAGGCGCCTACCCCTTGTGTAGTCAACATACCGTCACAAACAGCTGGATATCGTGCAAAGATAAGGCGGCATCGGCGAGACAGCTTTCTTGCGGCTTTCACTGCCTCGCGTCATAATCAGCCATTACCCCTCAGATAACTCAGCACCAAACACACTTTAAACAGACAATCCGATTAGGAGACGGCAGCAGACGCGCCACTGGTGTCGGTTGCGAGCCATGTCCTGTAAAGTCTCAAGCCAAGCACAAGGTGAGTCACGTGGACTCCAGCCCGGAAGGCGAGACGGACCAACGGCACCCAGTTTAGTTGTCAGTGACTTCATTTCCCGCTGCCAAGTCAACTTCTGCCCACCTCGAGCCTTTGCCATCCTACACCTGGTAGACTGAACAAGGCCCTCCTAGGTAAACGGTGACCAGGCATGCGTAGCACGTGCCCGAGCCAACGCAACTTATTCAATGCTATCTGTTGTTCTAGGGAGCTAGCATGATTATCACCACCTAGTACTCGCCTACGCACATCATCGTAGCTTAACATATTAGGCTATTAGGCTAACATATTAGGCTATAAGCTTTTCTGCAAGGATCACTCACACATAGGTGGTGGTGGCTGTGCCATATATCTTCGAAATAACCTGACTGCAATTCCCGCAGATCAACCTGTGTTCAATGGCTTGGAATATGCACTCTGGCTAGTGATCCCATCTATTGATGTTTTACTGGGTTGTATCTATCGTCCGTCGCGAACTACTCAATGTGAAACCCAAAAGCTAATCGATATGATCAATACTGCTACCAGTACCACATACAAATCCAAAATTATGTGTGGAGATTTCAACCTACCACATGTTAACTGGATGCTGCCTACACTCAGAAACACTGCGGGGATTGAGGAAATCATCTCATATATTCACCTCAATGGCTGGACCCAGCATTTTAGAGAGCCCACCAGAAGTGCCACTACCTTAGACCTTGTATTCACGATGGGAATCTCTTACGCTTATATATTCATTGATAATCCACTACCTGGCTATGATCACAACACGGCGCTTTGTGATCTGACTATAGATTCAACTAAACGACCAAGTAAAATGCTAAAACCCATTCGCAACCTCCATCATGTGGACTGGAACTCATTTAACGAAATTATCAGTACCATGAATTGGAATACGTCATTCCTAACTCACAACCCTACTGTGGCTACAAATGAGTTGATGACCAATATCGCCCTTGTTGTTGATCTACTGGCATCTACTGTGTGGAGACATACCCATGAACATAGTGGTGAACTCAAGCTTCTGTACAAAGTCAAAATCAAACTAAAGAAACTCAAATCGTTATATCGCAGGAGCAACAACTTCGCAACGTTGCTACAAATACACGAGAATTTACTACATTTACAATGTCTAACCCAAACGGCCAAAATCAAAGAAGAAAGTCGGGTACTCAGAAATCCTGAGAAAGTACGTACATTGATGCAGCTACTCAAAAGAAGAAACCCTAAACCACTTCAGCAAATTGAAACGTTGGCTCTAGACGATGGTTCAATAACGCGCGACATCTCCTGTAGATGCGAGTCTATGAACTTTAGTTTTGCCTCCTGTTTTGTCCCCAACACTCAGCCATTTCATCCTCCACTTCCACAAAGAATGACCGAACTATACTACAAGATCCCTGTGACGTTAAGAGAGGTACAAAGTGCCATCGCATCCATAAAACCATCAACTCGTCCAGGTCCAGATGGCATCTCCCCAACTGTTATAAAACTCGGAGGGAAAAACTTCGCTACATTGTTATTAAACACCTTCAGACTTTCACTCACTACCGGATGCTTTCCAACTCAATGGAAGCAATCCATTTTAATGCCTAAACACAAGGGTGGCCTGAGAAAGCAAGTGTCAAGCTACCGCCCAATAAATCACACCTCTGCTGCTTCCAAAGCCCTAGAGCGAATAGTCAAGAAGAACATTATTCATTATCTTAAAAGACTGAATCTGATCAACCCCTCACAGCCTGGCTTTCTCTCAAAACGCTGCTGCGTTACATACCAGATACAATTTCGCGATCACGTCACAACTATGATTGACAGAGGAGTGGCAATTAGTATAATTCTGTTGGACACGCAAAAGGGGTTCGACCGCGTGCCGCACAAGCCACTGCTGTCTGCTCTAGAGTCATATGGAATTGGAAATCCTCTGCTTAACTGGTTCGACTCATACCTAAACGGTCGAACTCAGGTAGTTAAAATCGGTCAGCAACATTCTACACCGAAATAAATAACCAGCGGCGTCTTCCAGGGAAGTGTGCTCGGACCACTACTTTTCCTAATCTACGTAAACAATATATGTGACCCGATCAAACATGGACACACATTTCTGTTTGCAGATGACGTCAAACTGGTTAACTCATTTCATCCAGATCAACTAGATGTATATTTTGGAAACATCTGTGAAGACCTATCCGCACTAAATATAGCTAGTGAAAGTTTATTAATGAAGTTCTCCGCAGTGAAATCCCAAGTACTTGGGTACAGCTGCCGCATCCCAGAAGGTTCTATCATACTTGCCGGAAACGTGATCCCAACGTCTGATTCAGTTCGGGACTTAGGATTTAGGTACTCCAACTCTTTCAATTTCTCCGAACATGTATTTTATTAGGTTGCAAAAGCAAGGCAGTTATTGTACTATCATTCACAGCCAATTGAGGAAGAAAGACAGAACGGCTCTGGAAAATGTTCAACGATCATGTACAAGGTTGGTCATGGGGCGCTGCTCAAACCTGACTTATTATGATCGCTGTCGAAAATCCAAGTAGATAATCTTTGGCTGAGATGCTTAAAGAACAACTTCCTTCTCTTCTACAACATATCAAACCAGCAAATTTACGCAGACAGCACCGCACTTGAACTACGAAAGACTGCAGGTTTGATATCAGATGGCGTCCATTTCCGTAAAACTAAATCATTGCCACCTCCCCGCTGCCTTGCGGACAAGTTTTTGAGCCAAATGTTTTGGATGAGGACCCTAATCGTCTTCCTGTCTAGGTCTGGGCGCCCTGGCAGTATCTCAGCCCACATACAACCATGACATCTTCTTCAAACATAAACTTCATCCTGCATCGGCCGTCGCGCAGATTATGAAGGGTCTCCTTGTCTGCTACATACAGCAGGGCGGATAAGCGAAAACATGCTACTGCTGGCGCCTCGCTTCTTTCTTTTCCACCTGTTTCTCTTACTCCAATTCTGACACCCATTACTAACCTTCCTTCTATAATTCCCAGCTTAATTGATAGCAACCGAAGTGCCATTGGGGTAGAACCATCTGCGGCCACCATCCCACAGCACCAATCGGACGCCTATCGGCAAAAGTCCCTTATAAGGCCACGCAATCCCCTTTCCATGGCGACATTCAACGTTCGCACTCTAAGACAAACAGGTCAACAGGCAGCACACGCACGCACCTTGGACACACTAGGTATTAATGTGTGCTGTGTGTCCGAAACTAGAATCAATGATCCTAACGGGGTTATTGAATTAACTGCACCCGGCTTATCCTCTCGTTATTGGTTGCACCCATCCGGAGACGCCGATGCGGCACTCACGGGTCAAGCTGGTGTAAGTATCATCTTAAGCTAAAAGGCTGAGCCATCAACGTTGATTGGATTCCGGTGAACAGCCGTTTATGTGCAGCTCGTTTGATGACATCAGCTAAAATTGATTCACGAAGTAGCACAGAACGCTGTTTGTTTGTGATTTCCGCTTATGCTCCTACCGACTGCAGTTCAGATATTGTCAAGGACACATTCTATGACGAACTGAACGCGTTACTACGCAGTGCTACTAGCTCAGATATTATAGTACTTGCAGGGGATATGAACGCACAATTAGGGAGTCTGAGCTCCTCAGAAGCTCGGCTGGGTGGTAATTGTGGGTTTAACTCCGAACGGACTGACAACGGTGAGCGTCTGCTGTAATTGTGTGCGGAGCACCAGTTGTTTCTTAGTAGTACTGCTTTTAGACACAATGGGCGCCGAAGTGCCCCATGGCGTCCTCCTGTAGCTGGCCAGCGATGGACCCGAATTGACCACATAGCCAAAGTTACAGATGGCATGGTTCCATCCTGGATTGCCGCTCGTATTGGAGTACCTGTGTCGACTCTGATCATGACTTGGTACGCTGTCGTTTTTCCATGAACTTTACCCGGAGGCGTACCAAGCGTCTCCTACGATTGGCAACGGAGAAATAGTCCCAGTCCTCGGTCAGGCAAGCCTATCAAGAAGCCCTGCCTACCGGACTTCCGCTGTCTTGTCCTAATGACACTGCGCTTAATTGGAATAGGATCTCGGCCGTCATGTACCACGCTGGAGCATCTGCTTGTGGCATTATCCATCGTCACCGCACCAGTCACTGGATATCCGAGAGGTCGGTGAATCTGTTGGAATCTAGAAGACACCTCCCGGCTGGCTCTGAATACAGTGTGACAAGACGGGCAATTCGGCATGAACTAAAGCAGAGCCTAGGTGCTGACAATGAAGCTTGGTGGACCAGTAGGCCTCAAGAAATGGAGGAGGCAGGAGCAGTAGACAATTACCGCAAGCTCTTCCAGATAATCCGCACCACTGGTCCCAGGAAACTAAACGTCAGTGAGACAATCAGAGAGAGTGCGCGTGCGCTGATACACAATAAAGAGCGCCGTATGGCTCGTTAGGCGGAACACTTTCAAGCTCAGTTCAGCTGGCCCCCTGCTCCCGGAACTCTTCCTACTCAAGTGACGAGCCATGGGCGGTTAGTTTAGAGCTGCCGTTGGAGGCCGATCACGGCCCTTAATCCTTTTTGTGCCGCTGGCCCGGATTCCCTCCCACCTGCACTATTTAAGGATATAGGTGAGGTCCTCTGCAAAGCACTGAGTTCCCTATTCGTACGTATCTTGGAGGAAGAGAGTGTCCCGGCTGATTGGAGTGAATCGATTATAGTGGCAATGTACAAGAAGGGAAGTCGAACTGATTGTTCTAACCACAGGGATATTAGCCTAACGCCAATTGTAACGAAATAATTGGCCTCGATTATCGTCCGTCGCCTTACTGAGGAAACGGAATCTCGGATTAGGGAAGAGCAGGCTGCTTTCCGCCCAGGACGTGGCTGTATAGACCATATATTCAGTTCGCTTCAGGTGCTAGAGCAACGCCACGCATACCGCAGACCGATAATAGCTGTGTTCCTCGATTTCAAAGTGCGTTCGATTCAGTCGATCGATCGATTCTGTTCGAAATACTTGTACGGGAAGGTGTTCCCACGAAATATGTGAACATCCTTCGTGCTCTATACTCGAACACTACAGGCCGCGTCAGGGTCTACAGTGTCCTATCGGATAGCTTTCTGACCACAAGTGGCGTTCGTCAGGGTTGTCCGATTTCCCCATTTTTGTTCAATTTCATCGTGGATTTTATCATGGAGTGTTCCCTTGCAGAATCTCACAATGTAGATGTTGAAGTGCTGCCTGATGAAAGGTTGGTTGACCTAGATTACGCGGACGATATCGTCATGCTTTTCGACGATGTTGGGGCGGCGCAATCAACCCTGAATAGCCTGTCCAGAGTGGTCCCATTATTTGGCATGCATTTCGCATCCTCAAAGTGCAAAGTGTTGCTGCAGGACCACTAGCCATTTGATGACCCCTTGACGCTTGATAAGGAGGAACTCGAGGTGGTTGATCATTTCACTTATCATGGCAGCTGCATCAACAATAATGGGTACATAGAAACTGACGTCAGCTCACGCATTGCAAAAGCCAGAGCTACCTTCTTGAACCTCTGGCATCTTTGGCGACAGAAGGGAGTTTCCTCCGTTTGAAAGACCGGATATACAAGGCAATAGTAAGGGCCGTTCTGCTCTATGATAGTGAGACTTGGCCCCTTTGGTCTGAAGATCTGAGACGCCTTCAAGTCTTTGATCATCGTTGTCTGCGAAGCATTGCTGGAGTCGGATGGCACCAGCATGTCCGCAACGATGATGTTCGTAAGCGAGTACTAGATGGTGATAGTCATGCTAGCTCCCTAGAACAACAGATAGCACTGAATAAGTTGCGTTGGCTCGGGCACGTGCTACGTATGCCTGGTCACCGCTTACCCAGGAGGACCTTGTTTAGTCTGCCAGATGTAGGGTGGCGCAAGGTTCGAGGTGGACAGAAGTTGACTTGGCAGCCGGAAGTCACTGACGACCAAACTGGGTGCCGTTGGTCCGTCTCGCCTTTCGGGCTGGAGTCCACGTGACTCGCCTTGTGCTTGACTTGGTACTTTACAGGATATGGCTCGCAGTAGACACCAGTGGCGCGTCTGCTGCCGTCTCCTAATCGGATTGCCAGTTTAAAGTGTGTTCGGCGCTGAGTGATCTGCGGGGTAATGGCTGAATATGACACGTGGCAGTGAAAGCCGCAAGGAAGCTGTCTCGCGGATGCCGCCTTATCTTTGCACGATAGCCAGCTGTTTGTGACAGTATGTCGTCTACACAAGATGCAGGCGCCTTGACCCAGAATGTTTGCTTAGGGCATTACAGTTTTCAAGTAAGTCCCCCTTTCTCTTCCTCTTCTTATTTCTTATTTCATAGGTCCTCATGGTTGTATGGCAGCGAAGCATCAGTTCAAATGGCTGATGTACTGCTGTTGATGATGAGGAGTCTACCCCACACGTATTGGCGGCTCCTTGATACGCACGGACCTTTCGTCATAAAACTCGGTCGGATTTCTTCTTAGTGAGATACACTGATCAGTGGAACAAACTACCCCTACAGATACGCATGTGTACAAGCTGTCACGTTTCGAAATTCCCTTCGGACGTTCCTCGCTATACCAAATGTGTTGAAGATATTTGACTCACGGCAAACACTAGAAACATTGACAGAAGCTGTTATAACAAACATATGAAAGAGATATTCGCTTACAACTAATTTACCCACTACATGTTATTACCTACAATACCAAATCCTGTGTCTGTGCAGCCTAGTAGTCCAACCCTATTATTATCTTGTCCTGATGATACGAACATCCGCAAAAATTTTACATTTTAGGTGCACGGGTCTAGGACACAAGGATAAAAGTCATGATCCGAACTTCTGTTAATAAACTTTACTATTATGAAACGTATTCACTGTATAAATGATCGTTCCTAATTTGGAGGCCGTGTAAAGTCTATCGGTAAATATACAAATTTATTTTATTTATTTATTTTATACATCGATCACAGTCACCCACCACTGATCACCACAATCCCAGCAATCCGCAAGCCAGATGTGGTTCGTTCAATTCTCTTCTTCTTCCTCTGCTTCTGCTTCTTCCTCTTCTTCTTCCGCTTCTTCTTCCACTTCTTCTTCCGCTTCTTCTTCTTCTTCATATTCTGTGTCAATTTTGCGTGTTTGCTTTCCCTTAAATTCTATGGTGATGTGGCTGTGTATGATGTGAATGGTGACAAGGTGCCTACTTCTCTAACAACCTCCACCTAGATTACTGGCTCCAGTAGAATGTGGGTTTTATGCAGCTTGTGTTTACGGTGTTCGTGTAGAGCACCGCATTGATGACGGGTTGCGGAACATCCTTAGTTTTGGTGCGAGAACACTTGTCTGCGAGACAACTATCCGTATGTTGCTGTTTGCTGACGACTGTACGTTGTTTGCACACAGCGCGGATGAGTTGCAGCACATGACTAGTGCTCTGGCTTCGACAGCGGCCAAATTCGGGCTCACCATCAACACAAGCAAAACTGTCAGTCTCTTTCAGCCTTCACCGGAGGTGCAATCTTCAATATTGCCGCAAATCAGCGTTTGTGCTGAAGTATTGGAAATCACCTCCCGCTTCTGCTACCTTGGGAGTGTGATGTCGACTGATCAGCAGCTACACGTTGAGTTGCGTATTCACGTGTCGAAGGCAGCAGCGGCATTCGGGAAGCTAGAGTACCGAGTGTGGAACAACCATCAGCTTACCATTGGCACGAAGCTGATGGTGTACAAATCCATGGTGCTGTCCGTTCTTCTATACGGCAGTGAAATTGGGACGATGTACCGGCGGAATATGCGATAAGTTGAGCGTTTGCATCAGCAGTGTTTGCGACTGATTTAGCGCATCGATTGGTGCGGCAGAGTTGCAAACATTTATGTTCTGCACCGATTTGGGATGTGTGAAGTAGACTGCATACTTTTGCTAACACATTTGAGGTGTCTCGGTCAAGTGTGCCGTATGTATTCGACGCGGATACCGAAGCAGTTGTTATATGTTCAGCTGAGTGTTGTGAATCGTCATTCGGGGAAACTGAACCTTTGTTGCCAGGATATGTTCAAGGTGATCATATCTCGTTTTAATTTTGATTTCAAGTTTTGGGAATCGAAGACGGTTGATCGGCGTGCATGGCGCGATCTGCTCGCGAATGCAGTTGCCGAGGTGTAGTAGAAAGCCCTCGTGTTTGCGGAGATAATGTGCAGGCGCCGATGGGTTGTACTCCATCAACATCGAGCGCATGGTGCTGTAGCACATACGGTCGCGAGTGCCTGAGTCAGGCAGGCCTAGTGAACCATGAGGGACGCCACTCGGGGCCAGCACCGAAGCGACGATGGGTCCTACAGAGAATGAAGGCAGAACCGGCGCAGCGTTTGTAGTTACGCTGTATTTGATTTAATACCGCGTGATTACGCGTTGTATTTCTTTCTTTTAGGTGATGGGTTTCTATCGTATCCTAATGCGATTTTTACCTCATCTTAACCTTTATCTGAGGAATCTCCTATTAACTTGAACTCGTCGCTTAAGACAATTGTCGCCAACCTGGATAGCATATTCCCGTTTTTAACCTTTTATGAAGCTATATTTGATGACATCTTGAACTTAGCGGAAATCTGTTGATAACCAATTTATTACGGTTATGCCATCATTTCTGCTTGGTTTATTTGGTATTTGTTATTTGATAGTATCAGTACATTGATTGGCTGTTGTTTGACATCCCCAGATTGACTGCGCTTGATGTGCATGGTGACAAGGTGCCTACCTGTCTATTACCCACTACCTCGTCCATACTGGCGCCAGGAGACACTTGGTCGTTATTGGAAGGGACAGGGTGCACAGTCCTTGTGGCCGTGTTAGGATCAAAGAGTCGTTTCATGCACTCAGTGTGTAGTGGATTACTATCCGGCCACCTTAATGTGTGCGAATAATTCCCATCTGCAGCGTGCTTGTGTTGGCTGTGAAGGAGTACGAGCCGGCTCCGTTGATGAAACGTGGCTCCCGGTCTTATTCCTTCGGGTTTACACTGGATATGGGGTGTGTGATTGGAGCTGTGGGTGGTGCAGCGCAAGCCATCCATGGTCCCTCTGTAGGCGCAGGCCTCCTGTAGCTGGCCACAGCGACAAGCGAATCCGAAACCGGATGCCTTCAACCATATATAACACAGTTACTGGACGCCTGCGTCTAAAGAGTGGTCATTATTTGATTGCGCTGCATCACTCACAGTTCTATCCGCACACCACATATCCAGTGTAAACCCGAAGGAATAAGACCGGGGGCAGTGAATTGGAGCAACGTTTAATCAGCGGAGGCGGCAGACACTTCTTCAAAGGGGAAAGCAGAAGCGTACATGCCTAGCTGGAGAATCACGCTTACCAGAGGTACACAAGGCGGTGGTCGGGCTGTAGCCGGTTCCACTCTGGATGCATGGAACCACTGTTTAAGCCTTGTACGAGCACCCTTAGGGTGCACCTCGCCACCCCCAGCAACATTTTGCAGTCTTCTGAAACCAGTATAGACGAGGTGGATGGTAATAGAGTCAGGCACCTTGTCAAAATTACTATCAAGCGCATCTAAGTGGTACATATCATACGGGATTTTTTGTTTCAAGCGAGTGTCCAAGAGATAGTTAGTCGAGTTCAGCCCAACTGAAAGGACAGAGAACATTATATGTTTCATCGGCGTCCATCTTGGCAACTGCAAAATGACAGTTCGAACCGAACAAAACTATCTTCGCCCAAATGGATTGTTCACGCTGGTGTATGGTTTACCACAAACTGAATGGAGAAACCTGAACCCATACGGACATTAATAATACGGAGGTGCATGGATATAAATTTAACGCTCATATTTATCAAGTTATGGGGAATAGCACGAGCAATAATAGGTGCCCAGTAAGAACTGTTGGTGGTTACTTAAATCTCAGACATGAACCTAAGTGACAGCTTTAAACTAACTTTTAAGCGTGGACACCAACAATAGACTGAGAAAGATATGCAATAGAGGAAATAAATGTCATCGGATTGGTTAACGCGTGGGGTGATACAGAAATATGATGTAAGCTAGAACCTTGATGACTCATCGTTAAGGTATTGTATTTGTCGTCTTTGTGTGTGAAGCCGGGCTTGCAGCTGACGGAGGTTTCTCGGTGTGAGAATGCGGCGGAGTTTCAAATGCAGTCGTCCTGTGCCGCAGGTGAAGTCTGAGTGGGTCCGATTGTCTAGTTCTAGGTATGTGCTGATTTCCGAAAGAGGTCTCTTCCGCTAAGGTAAGACTTGGCTAGTGGCTATGTCCCACACTCTTTGATGGCGTCTTTGTCGCAAACACAGCAATAATACAGCAAATAAGTACCCGCTGCCGGCTGCCTAACACCTGGATTTCGACAAACTATTCATATTCGCTTACTCAACAAGTGGCAGATGTAGCTGTGTAATCTGCTGTGGTAATAAGCTACTGAAAACGCATTTGTGACCGTTCGTTTCGGGTGCAATCATACGGCTATCTTCAAATATTGCGACTGTGCGCTTATTCCTTTTCTTTAAACTGGAGAAGAAACTAACATACGATCACAGTTTAGCTTACTTTCTTCTAAGTCTAAACAAAGTTTGGCCACTTATAATCCAACTTCTAGCAGACATTTCTGTGTTTCCGCCTCTAACCCCGATTGTAACTGCCTTTTGATAAGATCACTTAAGTTCGATACGGCGGAGGAACAACGGGAAATAGTGCTATGATCACTCTCATTATAAACATGTGAAACATAGCATGAATTATCAAATGCATGATAATCACCAGTTACTTGCAGGGATTCTTGAAAGCGTAGTTAGCCGTCGTTGCATGCAACAAAAAGTGTGCTTTCTTGTCGCCTCGTTCTTGCTACAATCGCACTTGGCCGTTGCAGCGCATGATTTCTTAGACACTGCCAACTGAGAACAAGACTTGTGTGCGCTGCATGAACGCTGATGCCGGGTATACTCTTATTAAAAGCCTTTCGAATGGCTATCTTTTGTATGGAGAGTAAAGCTTTCAACCACGGTATAATAATTTAATCATTTGAATGGTACATATTTGCTTCTGAGTACTTGTTGTCGGCTGCGTGTTACTACCTATCACCATCATTCTCGGCATTTAGCTGCCGGGTCATTCGTATGGCACCCAGTAAGACAGGCATAGAAATTGTTGTCATTCAAAGAGAGGAACGGCACTTTTACCTTAACATAATTATGCGATAAACTCACGATTTGGACGACAGTACGACAGCTCGACCATCTCGCAACATGTTCACGAATTTCGCTTTGGGAAACAGATGACCCAAGTAGGACAGATAGAAGAAGGTTCTTGGATCCTTGTGACACAAATAAGGTGCTGATTCCCCCATTCCCTTGATGATCACAGAAAAAAAGTTGGCGGTCGCCTCGTCTAAGACATCTGGGAAGATGCCAATGTCTGTGAGGCGATTCTCGAATCGATTCATACTCCTTCGAAACTGCAGAAAAAATTCTCCCACCACAGGCTCTGGGCCGCAACGAATCGCAGAGTGTACATCCAATAGGACACGCATCAGTGTGGTTCCTGCGATGGCAGCAGAAGAATATATATAGATCTTAGGGGAATAAGGATTCCTATTTGGCAGAATTATTGAAGAAAACGAAGATTTTCAAGTACGTTTCTATAGGGTTTATTCAACCTATAGAGAGATTCTGGCTTATGAACACTAGGCTCACTTAGACCTATGCACACAAGTTATGAATATCAAACAAGCATCCAGCGTGTCAGTAGCTAACATCATTAATAAATTTGCAGACAAAGTAAACTACAAACTAGTTTGCGGTGTGTAAAAGCAGCAATCATCTGTATCTGCTCAGAACAATTTACCGTTTAGCACGGCCAACTACTAGTTAACTTGCCCCCTACTAACAACACCGCCGCAATTTACTAGCAATTAAATGAATCTACAGACGTTGCACTTGTATTTTACGACCTTGGGTTTACGTAACAGGCAAAATTGGATCAAAACCTTACGGAACCCGAATTGGTCACACTCGAGGATCGAAACAATGGTTCGGACTGGTACATAATCACAGTCTCAAATAGGTTTATAGGGGAAGGAATTGCACGCTTGAAGACTGCACAAGTGGATCAAATAGAATGCGTATTAGTGAAACTGTGGGGTAACGGCATCTCAGAAACTGAGTTGTGGCAATGAGGAATACACCATTAAAAACGGAATAACAAGTTGTTGTGCTAAATGCTCAATGTAATGAACGGTCAGATTACTCACCCGTCTGCACCCGTTTACATGCGTCACTGTGGATTAGAAGTTAGCCCGAATCGTGCAGGGTGCACGAAAGTGGCTAAAGTGGGGGTGCAGACAGTCGTGTATGAAAGGTCGTTCTAGGGTTCGTAGACCCGGTGGGAGAAGCATGTTGATCAACAGGTTCGGCGCCTATATTGTTGAGTCAGTTTCAGGCTATTGCCCCTCAGGTTGATACTTCGACTGAGATTCAGAAGGTTGCGGCATACCGGTAGCCCAGTAGTTGGCATACCAAAGTGAGATGTCCGCATGGCCGCAGTGAATTCCAAATTCACGACAGTAAACTCTTCTACTGCCCATTATTGAGTAGCTTGTACATTATCAGAATGCACTCGCACAACTTCATCCAAGTATTTTGTCTAATTGGAGTTTGACAGCAGAATTTTATGTTGGCACTTTTCAGCATTACCTTATTTCTGTCTAAAAAGTGTAGTTATGACATTTGTCAGCTTTATTACCTTTGTTTTTCTGTGCCATAATTTTACTACGCGCTCGCATTGGTTACTGACTGTGTAACGCAAGTGAAACCACACTGATTCGTCTAAACTATAGGTTATTTTTAGTGCGTTTTATTCCCTTCCCTATCTTGGTGTGTATCGTATTCATGACGAACCAAACGGTGAAACCATCACTGCGCCTATCTTTAACGAAGCTACTTGTTTTATCTACGCTTGTACCGGATAAGGCTTGCTTCTGTCGTGTCGTCGAATACACGTGTTTCCGCTCCGTCCATTTGTTCTGGTACGCGGCTTATTTGAGCATCGTCGTCGTATATTCTTTTATAATTCGGTTGTCGAGCTTCGTTTACTATTTGCTTACAGTCCGGAATCCTTGTCGGTACCACGGACCTGCTCTACGGGACATATTACAAATGAACACTGTGGATATACTGCTGGCTTATTACGTGCGTCGTTTCACTTATCCGTAAGTCTATGGTATTGCGTTGATAAAACTACGATTTTAGAACCACGGTTTAACATTACAATTCATTCTGCCCACCGCCCTTAGTTCTACCGGCCAGACTGTGCGTTTGTCTAGTGACTCGGTCCACTTTCTTACTTCTCAGTAGTAACAGCCGCCGGCAATGTTAACTGCAAGCAATGGATGAGCAGGTTTTCACTTAAATGTTATTTCATCCCTTGCATGGCGGTCGAAATCACGCACGCTGCCTCGTAAAGTAGTCCTATCATCTCGTCACCATTCAGTTGCGATGGTACTTGAAATGATATTTTCCTGACGTTCTAACCCATTTGAAAAACCCTTCGGTGGTTGTCGTAAGCTTGCTACCGCAGTTGCATGAAACCACATATCACCCGACTAGGTCTACTCTAGTGATGAGTATGGAATAATCGTTTCTATGGAATTTCGGCATTTTCTCGAAAATCTGAACCATACTTTGCTTCAACTTTTACTCGAATGACTCCAGCATTGCATACGCTTTGATTCCGGTCATACTGTATTCCACACGAAAAGTAATATTGGTTCCGAAGCGATATCTTGGAACATATTTGGAACCGATCGGGAAGTCATCATTTCAGAAAATTTGGTAGACGACCGGTCGTCTACCAAGTTTTCTGAAATGATTCCGATGCGCTTCTTACCCTAATGAAGCACTACGTGAACATTTCCGAGACCACTCATTGTAACGAGAACCCCGTTTACTTTTCGAACAAGCTGATCTTCTATTGACAACGGTAAGTCATTGTTTAAATGTACTTTCCGTTCGATTTTGGTATTTTTTTGCTACACACCTTGAAAGAATGGGACTAGCATTAAGACTAGTATCTGTGCCGCCCAAGGGGGTATCCAAAGGCAGAAACAATCCTGCCATTTGGATTTTTTTGGATAGCTCATTATTCCACCAATCTGGTGTGGTTGTATTGGATCCACACACAAATATGGCACTGCGGATAGTATAACATGGCCTCCAACACAACCTTTTACTAAACAATACCGGTGTACTAAATTTATGTCTGACATGCTCGGTAGATGCACTATTTCCGCGACAGACCTCGTTAAAATGCCAAGGGGATATCGTGTTATCTGTAATACCGTCATTTTATCACAAGTGTTCAAAAAAGACCTTGTACAATTGCCTCTTACCCGAACTTTGATGTCCACCGACAAATATAAAAGGCATCTCGCGTGCGCTTATTTCTTCATGCTGTGTACGATCCAGCGGCACTGCAACCCATAGGAGAACGAGAGACACAACCAGAAGTCCCAGAACACGATTGACTGTAACTTGTAGTGGAAGTAGTGGAATGTAGGTACATTAGCTTTGGAATATAACACATGGGAAAGATTATACTTAGCCTTGAAAAAAATGTAATACTAACCCCATCTTTCACAAGACCTGCGCTGCATTTCAGATCAACAAGCGCCGCGTCGAATATCTGGTATTTGGAGTGGCAGTTCGCATCTTGGTTATTTGATGAGCATATCAGTTAGCAACGTGAATTACCGCCCTGATTGACTTTTGTGCTGCCCTCAACTGGCCTGTCTGCCTCATGTTAGCCCTTCGGGTCTGACCTTCTAAGGAACAGAGACTTATGATATGTCAAGTGAACACAGGACATGAGAACTAAGTGTCTGTCAGTGACCCACATAAATCAATCATGTTACCATGCTTGCCATATGTGATTCTATCTACTATGGTTTATAGTCACGCACCTGTAGAAGAAGCAGTTTGTTACCCAGTGAAATTACATGGGTAGCAAGCACTGTCGGATGACCAGGGTGGCAGTGATACTCTGAACAATGAAAGTGCTAGAAACTAATATGCGTGTCTGTGGATTGGCCTTAGAGTGCAAATTGACACATATGGTCCAACGTTGGACCGGGGTTCGATTCCCCGTCAAGGCACATTTTTGTGTGTGAATTTTAATCGTGACTTCTACTTTCTACGAACGTATGGTTTTAAGGGCAACTGACCAGTCCCGAGTTTTGGAGCATTTGGTGGGTATTTGAATTAGGCTAAACAATCTCTGCTGAAAACTCGGTTTAACCTGTGGTAGACATCCATTATTCGGACCGCTAGGAACCGTAGCAGAAGTGGAGAGCTTTTGGATTGACCAATCCCTAAAGGTGGACAAGACGATGGGTTTCCCCTTATTTTGATTCACTAAACAGACATACGAACAATAGCAAATTGTATTTCGCGATAACTCCACGAAAAGTCCTCTTGAGGAGGCCCGATCGCTGTGTACATGCATGAGCCGAATGTATCACAGTAAACAGGACAAATTCTCGAGAGAGAAGAAATGAGTATCGCATGTCCATTGCAGCTTACATAGGGTACATAACTGCAGGTGACTGCAGATGTTTGCTCAGATGGTCCAATAGTGGGAAACATTGATTAATAATGCAAGCCCCCCCTCTGATACTGTCACACTGACACTGTCACACTGATACTGTCACAATCGATCGAAACAGAGAGGGATCTTCTTATTTTAGCCTATACTGACACAGTATTCTCGGATAACTTGTCCTCGCCGAAGGCAGCAAAACGAAGGAAAAATCAGGACAGTCCTCAATAAATGGGTTAAGGGAAAGTGACACGAGTATGTTGATAATATACCCTAAAACTGACTTCACTATGATAAAAAATATAACGCAGGACAAGAAGGTCTCCAAGTATTAAAATAAAGGCTGCAATTAATCATTTATGTCTCTTATTGGCACCAAAATGCACAACGCGGGACAGACAAGTACCTTGTATTTCATAAAATTTCATTTGATCAGAAGACAACATTGTCGGAATGAGCAGGCTGTAAAAAATCATCGATCTATCCACTGTATGCGCCATGTGAATGATCTGTCAATAGCTGTAGACAGATGGAAATTGCGAAGAATTGAAATTCAAGATGGAGTAAGAGGGAAAAACGTAGTTAAGCGAAGACTAATCGGAGATAGAGAAATTGTAGGTGCGTTTCTAAGGTGCGGGCTTCGGAATTATTGCCTCGTCGATCTCTGACGCCAAAAAGAAGTGAAAGCATGTATTCCCATTGCTGTATTTCAATGCTCCCACAAATTAAGCACGAAGAAACAAAGGAAGACTACTGAAGATGTTGCTTCTTAGATAATAGGCTTTTCAAAATTAGATGACCGATGTTATCTTGAATGAGGCGTTTAAAAGATGGTCAATATAGCTGGCGAATCGTCAGCTGATTAGAGATTTTGTCTTACTAATGTTTATGTAGCATAATCTAAAAGGTTTCCTACGTACCGCCCCACCAGTGAGCGAGCCACATGATCTTCAAGCGACCAGAAATAAAAACCTGGTGGGAATAGTCTTTAAAAACTGACCTCTAACCGTTAGTGTCTCAAAATATGCCCGAAGCTGTGGCATTGGAGGTATGCAGGCCAATATTCTGTCTCTAAGGTACAAAGGAAAAGTTGGGCACAAAATAAGGTTAGCAATTTCTTGGGTGGTTGTCTTACTTTTATTTGAACAGCACATCCCGTTTTTCCACTTTGTCTTGCTATAGGTGTTCTTTCAGATATTTTCAGTAGTTGGAGAACAACCAGCGAAAGAAAACTGGCAGCACTCAGTACAGCCAAGTGACCAGCACAACAAGGTGGTATTGCCAAGATGCGTAATAGACTAGGTGGTCTGGAAAATGGTCCCTCTCCATGATCGTGTCTGCGGTGTAGCATTATTCTCTTTTGGCTTAACATTAGATGTTGGCGATTTCGGATCACTTTCAACGATTTCTGATGATCGCATCGTACTTCTTGTGTTTTGAGGACCTGTTGACTGTATTCTGCAAGGTTGTTCGATATACGCTGGCTTAAGGCGGTCTACGGAAACCACGTCGACTTTACCATTCTTGCTGATCTTGTAGTATTTTTCCGCTCTAGAGATCACCTCATATGGTCCTTCGTACGATGGTTGTGGTGGCTTGCGGGCTGTATCATCTCTTAACCACACATGTGAACAAGTTGTCAGATAGTTTGGTTTGTAACCATTGTTAGTTTGTGCGCGTGTGGCAGTAAAATACAGTTCGCGTAAATGAGCCTAGGCGATAGACAAAGTTTAAAGGATCTAGAACTTTGGCTTCGATTGGCTGAACGAGGTCAACCGGAAGCTTTAAGGTGGTACCGTATACCAGCTCTGCCGCAGAGCAACCTAAATCAGCTTCAGGTGTCGTTTGAAGACCTAATAGAACCAGCGGTAAAGTTTCGGTCCAGTGATTTTGTCAGAACATGCTATCAAACAGGTTTTAAGGTGGTGATAAAAAGGTTCGACTAATTCGTTCGCTGTTGGGTGGTACGCAGTTGTTCTTATTCGCTTGGCTCCGAGAGTATTAGTTAACTCACGGAAGAGCGTCAAGTCGAATTACGCTCCCCAGTCGGTTGTTATGGTGGATAGTACACCATAATGCGGGATCCCATAAGCCACAAAGTTGTATGCTACCGACTCTGCCGAGATGTCCGCGACAGGTACTGCCACGGGCCAACTAGTGTAACGATGGATACAAGTCAACAAGTACTTAGATCCACTCGACGGCGGTAGCGGTCCGACGGTTTTGATTTGAACGTGACTGAAACAACAATCAACAATGAACAATGAATTTATACGGGTTAACAAGCGTTACTTTACAAGCCCCGTTGGGTAATTGGTGGAGATTTCGACATAATAATAATGATAATAATGATAGTAAAACAGTTAGTGCATTAAATCTAAAAATAAGGACTTATCGTTTGCTCCGCCGTAGTCATGCAATCAGCTTAGATTCACTGCACGCGCAGTTAACATCAAATAATTCCATGGTAAACTCCAGATCTAGGATGGAGACGCAGTGCTAAGTGACAAAGTGTAAGTGGATTAGTGCATCATCTAACCGTAGTTTAAATAATGTTAGTGTCAATGCAGAGATCACCGATTCTCGGAGAGCATTCCACGGGAGACAGATACGAATGGAAAAGAAATTTCTGCGGCACTCCAGGTGGCTATACTGTACAGCGAGTTTTAATGAGTGGCCCCTCAGGTTTGTATTGCTGCTGAGTTGCAGTAAAGGGCGGCACACATGATGTGGGTCTCGGAGAATCAAGTATCCCATAATCAGATCGTCTCGTAGTCTGCGATAGCTTCCACTGAATACCCCCAATCATTGCACCCTCTCCTGGTATGAACGATTGCGCATTCCAATTACGTTCTTGGATGCCCCACGTTGTGGCTGCTCCAATGCAGTAAGGTCGTGTTTCAGCAAATGTGAAGATTCCAAGTGGTGCCTGGGTATGATGCTGCACTTTTGAACCTTGACAGAGGAGACAATTTCTCAACATGGTCATTACGTCTTTGTTAAGCGCTAGCCAAACAAAACGATCGGAAATGAGTTTGTGAGTTGCGCGGATGCCTGGATGTGATAGACCATGTAGTGAATCAAATATGACTCGTCGATAGGTTGGTGGAACTACAGGGCGCGGCTTTCTTGTAGAGACGTCACACATCAGAACATCCGAACTATGAGGTAGCGGAATGGGTTTCACCTGTAAATTGGTTCCTTGTAGTTGTTGAAGGAACTCCTTATCCTGACGCTGTTTTGTGACTAATTCCTATAGATCAATGGGGAATACTCAAAAACGGTGTTGATTTCCGCCCGTGATAAAGCGTCTGCTACGGCGTTATTCGCTCCGGACAAATGATATATGTCAGAGGTAAATTGGGAAATGTAATCCAGTTGTCAATTTTCTCTTGGAGAAAGACGACCAACGCGGAAGGCGGTGCGTAAGTTAGCGGCGCATGGTCGGGGAATATCGTGAATGTGCGTCCCTCCAAGTAATGTCGGGAATGACGCAAAGTAAATATCGAGGAGTTCTCTGCTGAACATGCTATAGCGTCGTTCGGTGGACTGTATTTTCTCAGCGAAAAAAGCAATTGGATACAATGCACCTATCTGTCGCTGTTATAGCACACCACCTACTGCTGCATCCGAGGTGTCCACCGTTAACTGGAACGGGGCTTTAGAGTCTAGATGCACGAGAAGAGTTGCAGTTGCTAGCTGATATTTTAGAGCATTGAATGCCCGCTTAACTGATTCCGTAGAGCTGAATTAATTAGAAGCTAATTTGAGTAGCTCGGTAAATAGCTAACTCTGAACATTCCGGAATGAAGTTTCTGGAAAAGTTAAGCATGCTAGCAAACCGGCTTAACTTTTTGAGGGAATAAGATATGGGGTACTCAGTGATGCCTGTCACTGTCAGGTGAGGTACAATTTCGGCGGATGAAACACGGTGGCCAAGGAAGTCTATAGTATCAACTCTAAATTGACCGTTGGCAACGTGGATAAATACACCATTATACGTATATCGTACAAAAAGTTGTCGCAGATCACGCAACTGTTCTTCCTGCAAACAAATAGTAACCAATATAGACGAAAATAAAATCTAGCCCGCGAAGTACCTGGTCCATTAAACGTTGGAAGGTCCGAGCTGTATTACGAAGACCAAATGGCATACACAAGAACTCATACAAGCCGGAGGAAGTGGTGACGTTAGTCTTAGTAACAGATTGAGGATGGACAGGAATCTGGTGCTATGCTCACACTAAATCTAGCTTACTGAATACTTTCTTTCCGTACAGCGCAGATGAGAAATCCTGGAGATGCGGAATGGGATACCTGTCTGGAACGGTAATGGCGTTCAGCCTGTGATAATTTCCACAAGGTTTCCAATCTTCAGATTTGTTCTTCGGGACCATATGTAGAGGCTATGCCCACATACTGCTGGATGGAAGTATTATGCCCCACTGTAACAAATGGTTGAATTCGGCCTTCGCAACGGAATGTTTATCAGGCGCTAATCGCCATGGTCGATGAAGATCCGGACTGCCTGCTTTCGTTATCTCGTGAACGATCTCGTGCTTTGCATCACCAGATTGGTATCCGGGCTTTGTTATGCTGCTAAATTCTCGTAACAGATGCAAATAAATTGTAAGAGCTTGAGGCGGGACAAGCTGCGGACTCATAGACATAATGTAACTTTTTAAGTCATCCTGTGATAGTTCCGTTAGGCCATCGATGATTTGACAGCGTTTGGCATCTACAATAATGCCAAGATGCTGGCAAACTCGAGGTCTATAATTGCCGTTTGCACTTTAGTCACGATGAAAATCCAAGGAAGAGGCCTACGGAGGCCAAGGTACAGCATAATAGTCCTTTCCCCATAAGTACCGATTGGTGTGCCGTTTACTGCCTGCAAGCTGTGTACCGAACGGTGTCTTAGGTCCTCCGGACGTGGGGGAAACCACACTGACTTGGGCACCAGTATCTACGAGGAATCGCATGCCATATCTTACGTCTCGCAAGTAAGAAAGGCGACCTGGCTCACAAAATCCAGCTTGCCTCGTTGCCACTTCAAGCTGGCTTGTTCGTTTCCCGAGTGGGATAATCGACACACCTTTACGCACTTCTGAGCCTTGTTACGTAACCTTCGGTGATACCAGCAAATGCCATGTGAACGACTAACACTCCGGGTAGGCCGTTGACTAGATTGAGAGTTGCGTCTTTGATTGGCGATGGCAATAGAGGCCAGTGGTTCTTGCATGGAGTGAACCGCTTTTACGACTGGGTCGTCAGATGTACGGGAAGATAAATTTGAGATGGTTGGCGACTGTATCTGCATCAGTTTATCAGCTATAAGGGTTAAGTCTTTCAGTTCTGTATCCTGATGTACGTTAGCCAACATCTGTTGCACATGGATAGGGAGCTGCTGCAAAAATAGCTGCCGAAAGATGGAAATCTCGGCTGGGGTATTATCTACCAGAGATTGCATGGCTCGCAATAGTTGCGTAGGGGTGCGATCGTCTAATAGTTCTTCATAAACTAGGTGTTGCATTCTCGTACGCTCACTAAGGCTAAGCTCGCGAACTAACAAGTCCATTAATTGTTGGTAGGTAGAGCTTGTTTTCAGGATATCCTGTGCCAGAAGCAATAATTCTGGTGGGGATCGGAAAAGTACATGATGAACCTTCAGGTCATCCTTATAACTGCGATTAATTCCAAAAAATGACTCGGCCTGCAGAAACCAAAGCTGAGGATAGTGTAGTCAAAATGTCAGTAAAAACTGGTAGATACGGTGTTAAATTCCCCTGGTTGCTGGTCGGTCCTATTCACATCCATGCAAGTAATAAAAAACGACGAAACTGGATACGACTCACCGGATGCTAAGGGCTGAGTCTGATGCACCGTGCTCACGTTGGGTTCACCACTTTGTAGGTGAGTTTCTAAGCTGCGGACTTCGGAATCCTTGCCTCATCGATCTCTGATGCCAGAAAGAAGTGCAAGCATGTATTCCCATTGCTGCATTTCAATGCTCCCACAAATTAAGCACTGAGGAATAAAGAAAGTCTAATGATGATGCTGTTTCTTAGATGATAGTCTGTTCAAAATTAGATGATCTATAGTAGGTTGGATGAAGCTTTTAAATGATGGCCAATATTGCTGGCGAATTGTCAGCTGATTAAAGATGTTGTCTTACTGGGTTTCTGTGTCAAAATGTAAAAAGCTTTCCTACAAAAGTAAAACAAGCTAACAGCAATATGGTGATAAATGTGGAAGAATAAGAGACCAGCTCTCGAGTAATTCTGTAGTAGCCAAGACGGTGACATGTACTCACACTAAAGGTTAGACCAACATGTAGCAACATAGAGACAGAGAGAAGTGGTGTAGAGAAACTGAAAAATATGCGAAGCGCAGTGCTCTTGAGGCCTGTTGTCAAGTTCAAACTAAACCTGCATAGGAGAGTTGGGCTGATATGTGACGTGCGCTATCAGTCAGTAGTACTACGATGATTCATATATTAGTCGGAGCTGGTAGTGAAACCCAGGAGCGTAATGGCTAATGACTAACACTTTGATTACTAGACCAACGAGTGCCAACTGCCTCACTTATTACAGTGGTTAAGAATTGAGCGGCGTTAGTCCATGTTACCTTATTTTTGGATGAACGCGGCTTATACCATCGTTCGTAGAAGGGCTGACCTGCCGTCATGTCTATTTTGCACACCGAGGGTGTGCGGGCACAAATAACGCAACGTAAAACACTCTAAGGCTGAATTCTCTGCAATATTTCCTGGAGAAACTCTAGCCTCTGATACTGTATCCGCAGCTTCACTTGGTGACCGTTTAGATTTATTTTGCAGACACGTACAAGTGAGTGGCAACATACCCGAGCTGAGTTCTTGAGGATCTGGAACACCGTTAACAAAACGTCTAGCATAAACATACACTATCCTCTATATACTCCTAGGACCACTGGTCTGAGTTGATATACACATACAATCAGCCTCGAATAATTTTACCTGCCGCCCACTGCAAGTTCGAATATTGCATGCGACTGAGCTTCTACCAAGTTCATTATATCTTGATGACATATTTCACAAAAGCAGCAGTGTAATTGGTGACCATAAATGAAGAGATGTAAGTAAAGTATCATTCAGAGACCTTCCGTAGAGCGCCATGGTGTGGCGGAGCCCTACAAGCTGTTTCTAAAGCCTGCTTCAAACAACACGCCTGGTCCTGTGAGAGCGATTCGCATTAGAAGCGGTCGGTACCTGAAAGCGCTGTGATAGCGTAGTCTCAACAATTCCACTTGGTTGTGGCAAAATGGAGTAATATTTGGTTCAACCACTCTTGGCATGCCTCCATGTATTCCTGCCGTACCACATGATCGCTACATGAACGGTGACCGAGCAATACACCGGTTGATAAACGTCAGGCAGAAAATTTGAGCTTATCAATGAAAACCAAGAGTAGACATATCTCCAATATAGAGCTTTGAGGCTGTCCAAATTGAGCTCTCATCTGATACGAGAGTGTGGTACTAGTACACAGAAGCACGTGATCATCGATCCCGTGGCTGTGATCCCTGTGAAGAACATTGCTAAGTGACGCAGAAGCCGGTTCGTCACAGACAAATGGTCTAGTCAACATGGACAGACAAGCGAAAAGGAATCCCTTGATGGTTACTGTTCGTGCACTATGGCAAAGCAATGTTTTTGGACTAAGGGTGTTTCGCACTTGATTCAATTAAATAACTGATAAGGAACTAACGGTTACGCAGGAGAACGCCTGAGAACACTGAGTAACAACAAAAAATTTATTTTCGGAAACAGAACTGCCAGTGTCCCTACCTTACAGAATACACGCCACTGATCGTAGAAACGTATTCCGATGCGACCTAACATGTCGGGTTACATAGTTATAAGCAAATGATTATTTTCAGTAACGTCAAGGCTATGTCGTACGAATTACATGTAAATGTACTGCATCACAACATACACGGAATGCATCTATGTGGCAAATACGTTTAAAATATCCTTGCAACACTCGCCGCTACCTACTGACTGCAAGCCTGGCACTGGGAAATGATCGAGATTGTCGCTTGTATGATGCAGCGCCCTCACGCTGCAGAAACCAGCAAAGTCAATTACCACAGAAGACGTGTACTTGCCACTGTAGCGCTGCTAAATGTCTGAAATGTCTTAGTGAAAGCGCCTACCATGCTCATTGCCAACAGCTCCCAAGTTCTCAGAGAAAAGTCCAAGGCGATTATGCGAAATGTGCACCTTGAGTGACATCCGAGCACCAATAGCCTGATAGTCCGCAATGTGCTATTTTGTGATGTCTTAGTAGTTCTCTGCCTTTGTTCTACCCAGAAATCCTGTACCGACTGCCTTGAATGATCGCCACGCTTCTAACTCTAATGAAGTCAACTGTCATTCTCAAGCGTTTTCTGGCATTATCCAGCGAATATCAGGACCAATTATTATCCATCCTTTGCGCTTCGCACCACCGATCTTCTGAAACAATTGTTTCAGGTACTGGAACGCAAAACCATCTCTCCTGAGGGTTCTGACAAGTGTTTAATCACGTCAAGTTTGATGTACATTTGTGGTAGATAGATATGATCTCGTTGCACAAGTGGTGTATGGATAACACTCATTTGCTCTGCAGCATACTCCGGCCTCCCTGGCCAATTTTCGATTGTATAGGGCTGTTGAGTTGCTCTACTGTCCAATAAACACAAAAAACAGCAATTTTTGTGAAGCCTCCTGCATGCTCATTACGAGTCCAATAACTATGAAGTCAGTGAAATGGTTCCAACAGTATTTATCGTAATTCAGTGCAGCGAGTATCTGTTGTGTAATTTCCTAACTATCCTTCATATTGGTGTCATGCAACAGAGGCAGAGATGGGTACACATTTCCATTGTGGAGCAGTATGGTCTTAAATCCAGTGCTGTACGAGTCAATGAAAAAACGCCATTCCCCACTGATATGCCTCACGGTAAGCTCCTTCATCAGTCCTTCCACGTCGGAACAGTAACAAATGATTTATCTCGTGTCACAGAAACCGGATACTGTAATACTTCTCTTTCGGCATACAATAACCTTAGTGTTTACAGCAAGTAAGTGCCACTACTGCAGCCGAGATGCCAGTAACTCGGCCTTGTCTTTAGGCAAGTCCAGGTCACGTACTAAGTCATTCAGCTCTGATTGTTCAGTAAGATGTATTTTGACACCACCAGCTTCAACGTTTTCACAGATGTCAGAATCATGGGAAGCTACGATGTGGAATCAATACTCACCACCAGTGACATGTTCACTGGAGTTACTGGAACGGGCAAGGTACAATCATGAGGAAGGTGTCGAATGGAATACCGGGGCAATGAATTTTGTCCTCGTTTCGGTTGGAGATACCAATGACACTGGTTAGACAGAAATAGCAGTCTGTCGTGAGATCCTCCGGTTCCCTCCACACCATGGGGATTGCAAAGGGCATCTTGTCTTTGCACTTAAGCCACTGAATCAGATGAATATTAAACGACACAAAAACAATACGCGGTGCACACCTCGTATCCTGATCTCTCACTTTCATCCCGAAAGATACGTGATAGGCAGAGTTCAGTAGTGCATAAATGGGTCTGCATTGCGACTTTGCAGTAAACTGTCCACCGGTGGAACAAAAATGATTTCAGTCATTGACACAGTCATGATCAGCCATGATCAAGATATCAGTTAAGGGAAAACAGTTCTCAAGCGACTTTCAGTATCAAGTGGATGCCAGGGCAAAGAGGACTTCGTTTCCACGGTTACTGGGAGCCATTCGACCGATCACAGGTGAGCATACAATGTATGGAACGCAGTGCTTGGCTGAAATTAAAAATTAATATTAAAATAATTCCGACGTGATAAACACATTTGGTTTACATGTTCGTAATCAGCTCACTTGGTACTGCTAGAAATATCCTATCTCATTTCTCTCATAAAAATGATGTTGCAAAGTGTAATCAGCAAACGACCACCCATGCTACACACGGTGACCGAATCCGTCAGATTAGGCCATCATTGGCTATCTTGCACATTTCTTGGACCTGCAATAAATGTGAAACATTTACGCATTCAGTATGTGACAATGGATTTGATTGTTGTTTGTTTTTTCGGTTGTTATTTTGTTTTACTGTTTGTACATCCTGCTCACGTATCAATTTCGCTGAGTCATGCGCTACCTTGCTCGTGTTGATGCTGATCTACTCTCACTTCATTACAATTCGTTCCAATATACGTCGGGTCCGGCAACTTCTAGATAATCGGTATCCACAGTCGTTCCAATTGCTTATCCTCGCAACGACAACAACAACAACAACAACAACAACAACCTGTTTCGTTCTACAGATCCATCTGTTCGCTCTGCCTGCCTTCAAATGGTAAGCCAGACAACCAACTGCTTTTTGGAAGTAGAGATACGATAAGTCGACTTTCACACCAGTATTGACAACTCCTGTCCAATTTGCAGGGGCCGTTAGCAGGCATAAGGCATCGCTTAGTCGAGCAAACTGCATGATATTCCGGCACGAGATTGCTGCGTCTCAGCAAATAGCCTATGAGTGTATGTAAGTGTATCACATGCAGGAATTTAGATGCCAACAGATGTTAAGTTGTAAGGCCGGGTCGCGCAGATTTGTCACGATTTGTAGATAGTCGTGAATATTTACGTTTCTGCTTGGTGGTATCACGCATTGCATCGATGTATCCCTAAAAACTGAGATACTGATACATCCACACTTATGTCATTCATCTTTATTACTTTTTAGTAAATGCTGCCTGCATTAGGTGAGCTGTGCTAGCCCAAGCACTTTAGGCTTTTCAGTGTAACCATGTCCTCAACGCAGATCCAGTGCTCCAAGTAGAAAGTACTCGAGACGAGCGCACCATCTACAGAGTGCTAGGCAGTGGTGTCAAGAGAGCATTGGCTGTTTAATAAACGTTGAAAAACAGGAATATTGTACCGCTTTTACGAGCGCTGTTAACGTGCTTGAGGTAAATTTTACACGAGATCATGTTGGTATAGTAACTCAGCCGCACGAACCGGTTCGACTTGGGTTCATTTCATCCATTTGAAGAGTTTGATGTAATTTACGGAGATTCGTCGCAGCTAGTGCAAGGCAGATATCCCTGCACACATCTGCTAAAGTGCTCTCTACAGATAGCCGTTTCGACCGTCCTTGTCGGTGCTTCGACAGGCATTCTAGACTCATCAAACTAATCACATCTTAGCTAAGTATTTCCTTTTCCAACTCCTTAGGAAAGATTTTCTCCTTTTAGACATGGGATCTTCACTTCTGGTGAGTTTACAACTGACTTGTTGAACTGGTCGATGCATTCCCACAAAACGTGGAAGACTGTACAGCTGAAACAAAGAACTTCTTTTACTGATGCTGTTAGACAGGGTTTCCTAATGCGTGACAACCTGCGCTTCGAACTGCTTTGCTCAGAAAACAGCCCATCTGTGTAACGGCCCAAAGGACCTCCCGTCACTGATGTGACGATGCACTAAAAGTCGATTTTTCTCCCTCCTAGATCTTGTAGTGAGAAGAGTATGGATGCAAAATTATGAAGCAGCAACAGTCTTGGCACTAAACTTGCACAGCTTAATGGCGCCTGTACGGGAGTGTACCTGTGAAGCCATATCAGCAGGATGTTCATAACAGAGGCTAAACAACAGCCTCACTTCTGAGGTGACCATCAGTGGATAGTACACAACCACCCATAGACATGTTACAACACGTCTTAAAGGTAAACGGAAACAAAGCCAATCGACAACTTGAGCTTCAAGGTCATAGACGTGATTGGAATAGGTCATTGTGCTAGTGCGAAATTACTCCTCCACCCGGAGGTGCCAGTTGTTATGTAGGGGGAACAAACTGAAGATGTGAGCCTAGCAGTCGTGATGTTATTAGTTAACTAGGTATCTGTCAGCATGATAGGGCCCAAAACGTCGGACATGTCAAGAAGGGGACACAGCTTACTAAAATGAGTCTTAGACATTAGTCTACAGACAACTGAACACGTCGTATGTTAGAAACATGTCTGAAGGTAAAGGCGTCAGATGCGGTCATGTGATGACCGTAGCGTGGTTGGTTGCTTTGGTGAAATGCTGCTAGTGAATTTTAGAGTACTTCAGGTTGGTTTGCAGATAATTCCAGCCTAGACCTGTAATCACGATGTGCATTAAATAACTTAGTGTTCTGTTGAGTATCGACTGTGCTCCACTTCATTCGGAACATCAATTTGCTCTGGAAGCCATTGGACCTTGATATTTTTGTGTCTCATGGCATCCCATAGCCCATTGTTTCCAGACTCACCTCGGGCAGCAAAATGACAGTTCTAGTAATGGGTTTGAACTGGGGCTGTAATTTTGTCTCCATTGGACCAGATTGTCTTTATTTAGACTATACGGTTATCCTTGATCTCAGCTAAGAAACCATACTTTCGAGGGAGAGTTCTTCATACGTGCGGCGCCACTCCGTCCATGCATGTGAATAAGATTCCGCTTCCTGAAAAGCCTCAAGCTCTGAGACTCTGGGTACGAACTGTCGTAGTTTTAGTAATGAGTAGTGGGGATTTCGGTATAAATCCAGAAATATTTTATTGCATTCCCCTTTCAGTCAGCAGATGTTGACTCGTCTTGAAATGTACCAGACAGCGCTGTTTCGACATTCTGGGTCAACTCAGGGGTGCGCATTCCTCGGACCCTTGCCGGGTTCCGACCCCATGACATCCGGATGCTAGCAGCTAGTGCCACTAAGCCATGGGTGAGGGTCGTGGACTTGCATGGCTGACGGTTGACTAGGATATAGCTCGCCTCATCGTCCACTAACCTGTTAGTTACGAACACTGTAGAGGGCAGCAGTCGGGCCCACGGAGCAAGGACTTTCCGCATGGCGATCTCAGCTGTGCTTCCGCTGTCGCTGCTCACTCAAGAGAACATCCAGTAAACTACGAAGTGTGAATGCTGCAAGCCGAAGACTAGTTAATGGCTAGCATTGGGACTGTAAAAGCTTCAGCTACTGTCTGTGGCTTTATCCCATAAAGCCGTGCTTCCTCCTACTGGACGTAGCTAAGGCGGCAGACAGTGAGCATTCAGCTTACTGGGTTAGGTTGAACGCTAAGTAAGTGGCACAAAACGTTCCACGGTACCACTTCATCCGGAAATTTATCTTTCATCGAGTTGATTCAGCGTTGCAAACGTAATACCAGTCAACGCGTCTTAGTTGCCTGTGATTCTCACTATTTTGCAAAGTGGCGGTTTGTATCTTTGACAGAATTCTGTGTCGCATCCATGATGTTCCATTATGAAAATGTTAGTTGGGATCTGATGGGCAGACAAATAAAAAGCCAGTAGTATGGTAATACGACCAGGTGCCGTGAAGAAGAGTGGGTCATAAGACCCAATCGGAAGTTATAGCGTAGGTTCTGGCGGTCAGGGATGGTTTTACATACTTTTATAATTTAGGAGGTTGAAGTACATTCACACAAAGATATATGGAAAGATGACTAGCGTTAGTGAGTATTCTGAAAATGAGCTTCTTGTATGGATTAAGATAAGGCACGCTCATGCTCATAGATTCTAGCATTGTAATGCCGTTACATCGTGCTAGTTGTTTTAGTCCTCTAGAAATTTTTTAAAGTACCAACAGGGTAACAAAAGCGCAGTGATACACCGTAGAATCTGACAATTCGGTACTAAGGTAGACCTGAGACAGGAAGCGTAGAACCAAAACCTCCTGATTTATGTGACCAATTTGTTCAAGTGAAACAACAGTGTGATACGAGTAGTAAAGCTAACACTTGTTAAGTCCCTGGAATGGTACCATGTTCGATCGTTTTCGCTACTTTTCACTGCAACTGGTCTTGATATTACTTATCGTGTAGCAAACCCTTAGTTGTTCCACTCCAATGGAGCGATATTGCTGATGATTGCCCGCTGTAATTTCGTTGCCAGATTACTGCATTCGGTACCCCACATCCGTGCACCTAATCAGATTGTCAGCAATTGGTTTGCTAAAAGCCAAAGTGAGAATCTGCTCTGTCGCTGTGTTTCTTTCCTTCCACCGGTGTTTGATGGAAGCGTCTAAGATGAGAAGAACTCCTTATTTGGTGTGTCCTTATAAATTTGAGAATAAACTATTTATTTATTTATATCTTTTTCATTCGAACGATTTGGTGCTAGCTGCAAAATTGCGAATGCGCCATAAATCCAGTATTCGTCCAGTCTTCGACGTAGGTGTAGGTGTCAACTCTGGCAATAGTCAGTGGGATGCCATTGTTGCTCAGAGATGCGTACAAGATGTAGGCTGGTCGGTTCTGTTAGCCGCACTCCTAGTTACAGTGCCACGGGGACAAAGACGAAAGGGAGCACGTCACGACTAAGACCGAGACAAAGCTATGCGAGTTCAGGGTAGAAAAGCATTAAATATCCATCGGATGGGCAGCAGCTGACAAACGCCTGCTCCATGAAATTGCTTAAGCAGAAACAAGACTGGTGCATGTTAAATCCCCTACCTCAGCCATTCGCTGTCAGAAAGTCGTGTATCAACGTTATACGGGTATTCGCAAGAAAGGCTTTTGTATGCATATAAGAAGTCAACAAGTAGCACCAAGAAAAGGAACTCCATGGGGCGTGTGTTATAATATCCACCGCAAGGGAAACAGTACCTACTAGGATAGTGACGCATTTCACAAAAGCTTGGTATCATAAATCCATTGCATGGAACTGGTGAATCCAATTAGAAGGAGTTCAGACACTTCGCCGAGATGAGGAAAAGAAACTAAACCAAAACCAAAATCGCGCGGCAACAAGGGAAGAGGTAAAAGAAGTGTTATGAAGCATGAGAGGGAGGGGCGTTGCGCATTGCCGCACTATTTCACCTTACGACCACACTCGTTGCACTCTTGCTCCGCTCGGAATTACTCTTCTAAAACTCGTCGCACATTTTTGTGATTACGCTTATTCAAACCAGTTTGATGAGCGCTGTTTAATACTGTCTAACACTTACATATAAGTTGTGTTTGGCATACAGCTGCCACAGTTCACAGTTTTGGCACACTTCTACCGAAACCTTCGGGCGCCACGGCTGATATTCATTGTGCGACTACAGCTCCTCTGGTGCAGACGGCACTCGCAGGAACGCGTTGAAAATCAGTATCATTAATTTAGATGAACGGATAGCAACGCTCTATCAGCGATGCCTTAGTGAAATGCACGTCTCAACGAGGTGGAAGCACGCGGCCACCACCCCAACCCATAAAAACTGAAGTCATGCAGAACCAGCAAATCATCACCCGATAACACTCTCCGGCAATTTCCAAGCTCATGGAGTCCATTGTAGCTGAGGCGCTCATGGATAGCTGGGCAGTAACAAAATCCTCGTTCCTGTGCATTGCGAATTTCGCCAAAATCGGTCCTGTAATACTAACCTGTGGATTTCTCGTGAATACTGGACGGCATCTGTGGATGCTGGTGTAGGAGTGGATGCCGCCCATAAGGTCACCGATTCGAATCCGCGTAGGGGTGGGCGTCTTCGCGGTATACTCAGCCCGCGCGCGACTGGTGGTAATTGCGCGGCAGCGAAACGCCGTTACCGCGTACAGCTGACAAATTATTATTATTATTATTATTATTATTATTATTATTATTAATTATCGCGTGCTATTGCACAGGCCTCAGATTTATGGTGTCGGCGGTCTCGTTACAGGCTGGATGGGCGGTTTCCTCGTTCAACGTCACGTGACTTTGAGGGTTGGCAGCACCCTACCCAAACCAACTGAAGTTAGTGCAGTGTACCTCAGGGTTACACACTCGGGTCCCGCCACTTACTGGTCTTCATACATGGTCTCACGATGGTGCTAGCTTTCAATCTTTACTATTTCAACCGTGAAAATTATCCCGGAGAAGACAACAGAAGCAACAGACGGGTAGGCCAAAATGCTTGTTTTCGGTGGTTCGCATCAGGTCAATACAACACAGAACATAAGAATAAATCCAACACAGGGCATTCAAATGCAATGAATCAGTGAAGCGAATTGACCGGCTAATGAGATCAAGTGACGGCACTGGCTAGGGTAACATTAGTTGAAGGGTTAAATGCGGCGTCGTTAGATGGGGCGGATTGAGGACATGGTAGTTGAAGAGCCTGTACAAACTTATTTTGAGCACATAACTTGGGGTTATGGAGCCGAATAGCGATCGCCTCCTCTGTTGCTAATAGGCGACATCGTAGGGCTTGCGTGTGATGTCCAGATATACTGTAGATAGGCTGGAAGGTCTCTCGCACATCGACTTAGTGATTTGAGTCGACCGAGTGCCACAACACCGCGCTGCCTACCGTCTTTCTGACACCAGTGTAGAGCCACGCCGGGCAATGTTCCCGGAATCCCTCAGACAGTCGCCTGATCGTCGTTCCAATGTAACTTGCTCGACACGAGCAAGAAAAGTGGTACAAACAGAAGGAAATATTCGACCTCGGTATCTTGTCCTTGAGATGTTGACTCACGACTGGCGTAGAAGTGAAGCTGACGCGGAGGTCAGCCGCAAAGTAGGTTCTCGCGATTGCATTAAATAGTCTGCGAGTAGTTCGTTCTGCTGTCACATCATTGTTGAAAGTCAGTGGTAAATAGATTAAACGCTTTTCTGCGATGATGGGTTGAATTTCTGGCGCTTGTAGCTCTATGTGCCTCCGGATGAATATGTCCGGGTAACCATTTTATTAGAGAAAACTTTCGAATTTTTTGACTCGGTGCAACAACTCGAACGAGCTGCAGGGAAGATGTTCTCACTAGACGTGGCGTCAATTTTCAATAACCAATTATATCTTCATACACTGCCTTGGTTGACCAAAAGCTCTCACGTCGCATTGTGGGATCTTTTCCAGTTAAGCCCCGCCAAAAAGTTAAGCCCCGCCACCCAAAAAAGATTATGAAAAGGGAGGATATGGAACTTGAACTTTGCTCTCTATTGAAGAAGGTGAAATTGAGACAAGTCATTAATAATTTGCATGAAAAGGTCCATTTTTCGGTGTCTGCCTCTAAACGAACGCACACAGGTAGCTGTCTAATAAAAATCGGTGTGTGCCGCATTGGCGCTTATTCTGCATCTTGTAAATGTGCCAGAGAGATTCGATGGTCTGTGTGTGAGCTCCAGTCGTTGGATCCACAAAGTTTTCGGTATGATTAACCGTTTGATGAGTATAACTCATGCCAATCATCGATTCAATGCCTTGGTATAATGCCCACATATCGGAAATGATAATTGAGCCAAGAGCGATGCAGGCCTGGATTGTGTCCGGCAGAGTGGCCGCAGTTCGATCTGGCACTGTATACAAGAACACTTCTTTAGTCTCCCGGCAAATCCCTCCGAAAATCCACTGCTGGGGAAGGACTCGCCCTGCATGGTTTTTACGACGTGATATTAGGGTTTCATCGATCTCGACATGTAGACCTGGGCCGCCGACAATTGTTGGAGTCTGCAAAAGCTGCCAGGCGCAAATTTCACACAGAAAGTTCTTCCAGTCGACAGCGGTCGCGTGGCCAATAGATAACTCCTCTGAGAAGCATTTGATTGTTGTCAGATTTTTGGACCAGCAATAAATGAATAGGATTATTGTCCAGAAATCCATCCTAGACCGCTGCAGCCAAGTTCCCTTTCGAAGACCGATTTCTTGCCGACACTGTCGGGCATCACACTTCCACCTGTCAGAATCAGTTGAAAGTGTCCTTTGGTGTCCTCGTCTGCATAAACCTTGATGATGAATCACTCCATGGCTTTGCAAAATACGTATTGCTGTTTCCTTGTCATGAACGACCGCCGAAAGTGTCAGAAAGTTCATGTCAGCTTTTAGGTGCGAACGTAGAAACTTTTTGGACAAAAATGACCTTAGAAGCGGATAAGGAGTGTTTTTATGGGGCACGTTCACATGCACTACGTACACTGGAGCTGGCAAAGAGTGGCGGGGCTCAACTTTTCACGCGTGCCGTTTTTGCACTATTGGTGGGGCTTGACTTTTCAGGTGCACCCTTTTTGCCTTAGTGGCGGGGCTTAACTGGAAAAGATCCGCATTGTGAATGGTGCTCTTACCCACGCAAATCTCTGTCTGGCCGGATTTGTGCGTGTGCGCCTGTTGCAACTGGCGGTATAACGTGACGCGGCACGCCACGGAATTGACCTCAGGGCTATCTGTGCACAGAGTGGTCGATTAATGAAGGACAATCTACGCTTGGCGGAATTTGGACAACTGAGCGCTCATACAACCATTGGGATTGTATCGATTGTTGCATCTGAAACCGTAGCCTGTTTGCAACCGTGTGATTCTCGTGCAATTTCAATAGGTCGTATAAGCCCCATGCTGAGGCTGATGTTGCATTCTTGATGCTTCTTCACCGCAGTTGGGCTAAACCAACTTAAACTAGGTCTTTTTAAGCTGGCTAAATTTCATTCCACTTTATTTGGTTTGTTCTGCCTACTTGAATAATCTTCTATTAACTGGCCACGCTGCTTACACTAATTGTGCTTATCTTCGGTCACTGTTGCGTTTGTATCATTTTTAAGTAACTTGTGGACATTTTTTCCTTATCGCAGATTCGTTGCTAACCAACTTACTTCACATGCCAATTTAGCGAAGAGTTGTGCCACCGTATCCGTATGCATTATTGGATTTGTTTTATTTCATCTTGTCGTTCCAAGTGCTTGGCTGTTGCTTGATATCCCCGGTATGGCTGCGCTTGAGGTGCATGTTGACAAGATGCCTACCTGTCTATTACCCACTACCTCGTCCATACTGACTCTAGGAGACAGTTTGTCTTTGCTGGAGGGAACGGGGTGCACGGTCCTCGCGGTCGTGCTAGGTTCGAAGAGCGGTTCCATGCCCTCAGTGTGGAACGGACTAGCGTGCAGCCACCGCCTTGTGTGCGCTTGATTCCCCAAGTACAGCGTGCTTGCGTTTGTCTGTGAAGGAGTGTGGGCCGGCTCCGTTGATGAAATGTGGCTCCCATCCACATGCCTCCCGGTCTTATTCCTTCGGATTTACACTGGATATGGGGTGTGTGGATGAAGCTGTGAGTGGTGTAGCGCAAGCCATCCATGGTCCTTCTGTAGGCGCAGGCGTCCTGTGGCTGGCCACGGTGACAGGCAAATCCGAAACCGGATACCCCCCCAACCATCATCCCTTAAGTCCTAGTCTGTTTCCTCGGTCATTTGCCGATAACTTTTTGTTTCTTCTCGATCTCTGTAACAGAAACGGCGAACTTTTTCCCCTATTTTCTTATCCTTCTCCACATTAAATAGAATTACATGCCCTAAAACCTTGTGACCAATTAGATAAATGCCCGTTACCTCAGCCACTGAAACGCTGGCAAAACATCCTGCTTATAACCAGTCCGTCAGCTCGGAAAAAATGAAAGGCTTATCATCTAAGATGAATATAAAGCCGAAATCGCGCGTACGATTAAAAAAAGCAATCTACTAATAGTTCTCAGAAGGTTCCTCTGATAGAGTAAAGCTCAGTTAATGCAGAATCGTCCTCTAAAGCGATTCAAACGATTGCTGCGCTTGAACTACAGCTGAAGGACTTGAAGGAAAGGTTTGAATCTCTGAACCAAGTCCTAGAGCAATTTAAGTCGCTGAAGTATTTTTTTTTCACACTCCAGATACACCAAAGACGGAACAGCTTCGATCCGTTGGGAGTTTTATACAACATGTTGAATTTGAGCTTTATGAGCGCTTTAAACGCTCCAAAAATGTTATGGTATTAAATTTACCAAAAGTTATCTCTTGAGGCTATCTTCCATGCAGTGGCAAACGATTGTCATATTGAAAGACAGCAGTTTTTTGCGAGGCTGCGAAAAAATCTTCAAAGCAGGTCTGTCCAGTAGTTTTTAAATTTTCAAACGACGCACTTGCTGAAGAATTCATTTGTAGTAGGAGCGCATTAGCCCTTAGGAAAGATTACATATGCATGGTACTGAAACCAAATTTAACAGTAATACAAAGAGAGTGCAAAACTATTTTCGACAAACAATCTGTGACCAATTTGTTCCGCTACCCACGGAAACTCAGGAACTTTCCCACCTAGTTGATCAAGATGACACTCTGACCATAAGTGAATCAGCTCTAAGGTTGAAATCAAAGAGCAACTGTCGTAAGCATATCGCTTGTGAATTCACTCAGTGTCACGTTGCCCCAGCATTACTGCGCAACTCGTCCCCGAACATACAAGAAAGTTCCATTGCTCAAACGAATATTTCTACTCACTCTGTGGTTCACCAACCAGGTGCATAGACTCTCTGGCAGGAAACTGAAAACCTCCTCTCTAAAAAGTTGTGAACCTTTAAAACTGCGGAACAGCCTTGTTGTAACGAACACTGGTAGCAAAACCTCACGTTGCATATATACGGGTGCTCCTAAGCACAATAAAACACAGCTATGTTAAACGTTCCACCAGACGCTGTCACCACTGAAAACCTGTAGACAATCGGTACATCACCAATCATGCAGCATTTGAATATGCGACCTGTGCGCTCCATAACCTGTGAGCAACTTGCTAGTGAACTTCAAGTAGCTGAGAGAAATTGGCACCACCAAAATCCTCTCAAACTACCTCATTTAAGTAATCTTAACTAACAGGTAGGTTATATGCAACAGCCAGCAAACTGTATTCTCATAGTGGATCGACATTTTCCCAGTGTTTCACCCTTCCGACCTTGTTTTGGGGGTCCAGTGGCCTTTTACCCGCCACACCCCCAAATGACAAGAATTCCGCAAATTATATGTCCTCCGTATCCACCACCCTCACTCCACTCTCTCCAAATGCCATCTCGTTGGGGTCCTGCACATAGATTCTTGTAGACAACCCAACGGATAACAAGACATTGCACTTACTTTTAATTAATTCTCGTTCATTGTTAACTAAAATGCACTTCCTGCGTAATATTCTTCACCTTTCTTCTCCTGATATAGTACTAATAACAGAAACATGGTGTTCAGCGGAGATGCCTGACACATTGTTCGAGATACTGGGTTATAACATCTTTCGTAATGACCGACTTTATGGTAGAGGTGGTGGCTGTATAATCTACGTCAAAGACAAATAGTTGGTTCCTCCTCTGAATGAACCACTCCTAAGGAAACTTCCTGATTCAGTGTGGATTGCCTTTTCTGTTAATCCAACCAATCTCTTGGTAGGTTGCATTTACAGACCCCCATCGTCTGCACTCATGGTAACCGATGACTTGTTGGACACATTTTCTTTTATTGCTGACCTCTCTTACACTACTGAAATAATCGCTGGGGATTTTAATATGCGCGAAATCCCATGGTCCCTTAACAATAAACCACAAAAGCACAATACGTTTATGTCTACTCTTGGTCGACTGGGATGGGTACAGAACGTCAAAGAACCTACACGGTTTGATAACACACTTGATCTAATATTTACTATGGGATGTTCGCGTGTGCCCACATACATCAGTGACAAGTTGCCGGGTAGTGATCATAACATCGGATTCTCCAAGTCCACCTTTGAATTCGTTTCCGCTGTATCAAGCGTTGCTCGCGGATCTCAGTGGCTTAGTGCTCATGGTGTCAACCATGAGCCACTAGCCTCTGAGTTCCAGCTCAACTCAGGCTATCTCCAACTGATGAGTCCCAACCAGGACGAAACCGAGGTCTTGGGGTGCCCGTGTTAGGATGAGCAACACTATATAAGGTTTCTTTTTACTTACGGTCTTTAAGATCGGAATGGCCGAGGTCCACCTCAAGTGAACCGAAGCCTCAATGGAGGTTGCTTGTAGCAACCCAAGCACCAGCGGATTCTCCAAGTCCACCTTTGAACATCGTTGGTTATTCTTTCCATATTCTTTCTAAACAGATAAAATCAGTGAGCAATTACCACCCATTCTCTTCTGTGAATTGGTCAATTTTCTCGGATTTTATAAGGTCTTCATATTGGGATCCATTCTTCGTAGCACAGAATGTACAAATTGCTTGTAATGAATTCTACCACCGTATTCAGCTTTGTGTTGTAGTTGTGGCTCCAGAACGTACTAAGAAGTTGAGTAGGGCTGCTGCACCTGCAGACATCTCGGAAAAGGTGGCCAATAAACTTCATAAAATAAAGAAAAAATTTAGGACAATAAACGGTTTTACTCTGCTGATGCTCCACACCAGATTGCTTACAGCGTTATACCAAGATCACCACAAAATGCTATGCTCTGATGAAGTAATGGCACTGAAGATAACCAACGTAGTAGGCTACATCTCAAAATTTTTCGACCGTAGGCGGAATGGAAAATCAAGTTGTGTATACTCTGATGGAATTGCCATAACCCATCGCACAATCACATGTTCGATCTTCAACGACTACTTTATGTCTCCTTATGGCACTAATGCGAAAGACGATCCTCAACTCAAGCTGATACACAGAGGCAGTAATACACTCCAAACTGTTGAATTCGCACGTAGTGACATATATCGTCAACTCAGATTAGTTCGGCCATCATGCTCACCAGGCCCTGACAACATCCCGCCAATTCTAGTCAAGCGCCGTGGTCCAGACATCCCCTTGATTTTGCTTAGTGTATTTACACTTTCCATGCTCAATGGGGAGTATCCTATACACTGGAAACCATCAACTATACTACCACGACACAAAAGCGGATCTAAGCAAGATGTAAGTAATTACCGCCCAATCCACCACACATCTAGTATCTCCAGAATCATGGAGAGGTTAGTTAAAGAACTCATACTAGAATATTTGAGTTCTATGAGCCTTCACAGTAAACATCAACACGGTTTTTTGCAAGATAGGTCATGCACTACCTGTCAGTTAGATTATCTTGATTATGTGACTAGAGCAAGAGACGCCGGAAGTGCCAACATCATAATATTTCTTGACATCCAAAAGGCTTTTGACCGTGTCCCACACAATTTATTGTTGCGGAAGCTTATGTCCTATGGTATCACCAATTCGCTTCCAGATTGGTTGTTTTCCTACCTCGTGGGTAGAAAACAAGTGGTCGAGATCGGTAGCTATCCGTCTGAAGCCACCATAATCTCTAGTGGAGTGATTCAAGGTAGCTTGCTAGGCCCGCTTTTATTCTTAATCTATTTCAACGATCTCATTGATGACATCTAGTACGGGAAGCCATTCCTTTTCGCTGATGATGTTACAATTGTCTGTTGTTCTGCCCCTGGGCAATGTAGTCCTAATTTAGCCTGTATTCAGTCTGACTTGTCCGCACTGGAGTACTTTGTCACTGACAAGAGTAATCTATTGTACCACGGCTGTGGCCCTTCTCTGAACATCCTTACATCAAACGATACGCCTATTCCTGTGTGTGGCGCAGTCCGAGACCTTGGTCTAAGATATTCTACCTCATTTAATTTTTAGAGCATGTTATATTCTTGCAGGCTTCTGCCAGAGAAGTGATCGCCTAGATAAGTCGAACTCTTATCTTGAGGAATTTCAGGCTTCAAACCTTTAAAAGATGTGTTAGGCCGAAGCTTGCGTACTGTAGAATAGTGCATAGTAATCTGAGAAAAGTGGACATCCTAGCGCCAGAAAACATTCAACGATCATTCACAAGTGACATTTGAACATGCCTAATACTATGACATACCGTGAGCGTTGCGAGGCGCTAAATCTGGAGCCGCTACGGCTACGCAGACTGCAACCTAGTCTTTACCTTCTATACCGCTTACTATTCTGATTAAGCCTCACTGCTCAGCCACAACTCGAGTGTCAGATTCGGATGCGCTATGAACTAAGAAACAGCGAGCGCACATTGCGAATACAAAAGTCTCGCACAAAGCTCCGCTCAAACTTTTTCTCCGTAAACTATGCCTTAATATGGAACAAACTTCCATTGAGTATTAGAAACTGCACTGCCTATCCGCAATTCAGACGCATGATTAATATTCACCTGACTGGTCAACAGTGAGCCAAACGGTGACTAGATGGGTTGTATGGAAAAGGTCCTGGATACATTTGAAAGACGCCATATCTTCTATTCGTTTCAATGTTACTCACCAGTAGCAGGATTTTAGTTGTAAATCTGATAAGGCTTTCATCCCAACAGTTCACAAGCTACATAGCAGAGCCTAGTCCAGAAAAGCGCCAGACGCGTTTCGCCCTATTGGGGCTCGTCAGTGGCGCGCATTCCCTCGGTCCTCTAAGGAGGATCGAACCCATGACCACTAGAGGCAGATGCCAACTAGCCAGCAGCTTAAGCCACTGAACCATGGGGGACGTTGGCTGGGCTACATAAATTGCAAACTAGCTGGGATATAGCACCACCTATCTACCATTGTCACTGACAGTGGTTAGCTTGCAAGGTGATGACGTCCTGTCACTAGACGCTATATCTATAGCATATATATAGCAATATTATAAATTAAATCATAGTTAAATTCTTGGGTATGTAGTTATAATAGATCGTACTCCTATCACTCCGTCTAACCAATTCTGTTTTCTGCTTTGACGCACTGGTTCGTAGATGCACTGCGCCTTTCAAGCTGATGTCTCTGTACCATTGTTGTCACTTGCCAAGATTTTCCATCAAATTGTGTTTGACCTATCGGAGGCGAAACAGCTGACTACGATGGTGCACACTAGCGGGGCGAGATCGGCTAGATCACGTGAGCGGCTGACAGACTGGTTGTCATGGTCAAACCGGAAGCTGACGAAATCAGACCGTCATCGCCGCACGGATTGCTATGTTGCGGACGTGATCCTACCTACAGTCAGAGACAGATGGCCGCTACCAGAGTCGAATGTGTTCAGACAAGCGGTGTGACTCACCTCAGTGATAGAGGCGAGGTAAGCGCATGTGACCTATAAAAGTAGCCACGTTTTGTGCCTAATATACTTCGGTCTAGCAGGCTCTCCGTTTTGTTTTCCCCGGCTGGTTGGGAGCGCAGAGAGACCGAGGCAAAAGGGCAGCGTTACAACACTCTCTACTATTTTCAAACTGCTAATCACTTCAAAAACCCGTATGGGAATCATTGAACACAACACGTAAAATTAACTATATTATGCGATCACGCAGTACATGCCGAGAAGACAACTCAATTGCTCTGTGACTCCCACTGTCGAGGGACAAAACGTTCATAAGAGACCACTGACTATCTCTGTCAGTTTATCCAATTGTACAATATCAACGTCGGTATCCTATGTGACCGTTTAGGCATTTTGTACTGGCGTACACTATGAACATTCAGCTTCAATTCAATGGGACGCCGCTTTTAACCCCTCAACTAATGCCACCATAGCCAGTGCCGTCACGTGATCTCATTGGCCGGTCAATTCGCTTCACTGATTCATTGCATTTGAATGCCCTGTGTTGGATTTATTCTTAGGTTCTGTGGTGTATTGGCCTGATGCGAACCACCGAAAACAAGCTTGTTCACCTAGCCTTGTTTTGCTTCTGATTCCTAATATTTGCCGGTGATCTAAAGATATGGCGCGGTATGATTACCGTAGAAGATCACACTGTCCTACACTATTTATCTGGGCAAAGCACATACATGGTCCGTCGGGAACGTGACGCAGTTCAAGGTCACTGGGTTCGAAATTCTGAGCAAACACCGTCAGAATTCTCAAAACATCCGGCTAGGGCCACACATTCTGCTGCAGGCTTCTACTGAGTGTGATCACGGCGTACTCGTGCAAAACGACAGTGCTCGTTTGAGGCAGAGTGTAAAGGTATCAAAGAAAGCAAAGTAGCATTTCGGCTTGCTTCGTAGAGCGTTTGGGAAGTTTGACGTCATATTCTTTCCGAAAATGCTCTTCGCGTACGTGAAGCCGCGTGCAGAATATGGTATCCAGGCCTGACCACACCGGAAGAAGCACCACACCGCGCTTGATAATCTACACCGGGGGGCGATAATGAATGTCAGAGGTTTATCCCATCTTCCCTAGCCACTCAGGCTAAAAACTACAAATGTGCAGTAAACATTATCGGCATCTGCGTGGAGATTTCATAATGGTGTATCAGATCTTAATTAACCCCAACCACACATACTACCATTTCTGAATCTCAGCACAAACACAGCTCTGAAGGGCCATCAGTTTAAGTTGACCCCGAAATACAACCGACTGAAATGTCGACGAAGCCTTCTCTCCCTCCGAGTGTCGCAGCTCTGCAAGGCCCTTCCAGCTAGTATACTTAATGTCCCTGCCTTATCCCTATTTGAAAAATGCCTTGATGACACCATGAATAGAGTTGAAGATCACTGGTCGCATATTCACCACACGTTACTAAATCATCATGTGGTAAGTCCACCAGCAAAAATAGACATTGGATCGCTTCGCAATCTCTGGAGCTTATCAAAGATCGCCGGTACATTCCGGCTGGAAGCGAACACAACGAGATTCGCAAAGCCATCAGGGCAAAACTCCGTGCTCACCTGAAAAGAGACGGTGAAGCGTGCTGGTCTCACCGTGCGTCAGAGATGGAAGTGGCCGCTGCTCTTGGCAACCATCGAAGTTGTTCCATCTGATAAGGGGAAAAGAGCAGCAGGAGACCTGGTGCTAGTGCTACTATACGTGAAGCGAGTGGACAGCCTGCTTAAAACTTTACAAAACGTTTGCAGCGTTGAAATGAGCATTTTGAAAAATAATTTAATCGAACAGAATTGTTAGATCGCTCACCGGCGGGGGATCGCTCTGCTCCCTGGGCTGTTTCTGTGCATCCCACTCTCGCTCAGAAGTCGACAGTGAGATCGGACTGTTAAAGTTGTATAAAGTAGCAGGACCACACGCTCTTCATTCAACACTCTTCAAATGCAGTGGTCCTGCTCTAGCTAATGACAGGAATTACTAGTGAAACTGTGCGAGGAGGAAACTGGCCCGCAGACTGCAGCCGCTACAATATTGCCCCATCTTCAAAGGTGGCTAGCGTTCGGAATGCGGCAACTATAAAGGAATCATTCTGATCCCTATCGCCTCCAAATTGCTTCCCTCTGAAATCCTTCACATAATGACTGGCAAATGTGAAAGATAGACACATGAAGTGCAAGCCGATTTCGTCTTAGTCGGGGATGCATCGACCACATATTCACATTACGACAGTTGTTAAAGCACCATAAAATATGTAAAATGTTTCGGAAAATCGGTAGCTCGGGTTGATAATTCAGTTGTTCATTCGTTCGGTGAGCTTGGAATTTTGTTTGCAAACGTTTCACCACCATGCGAGCTGGCATCATCTCTGTGCTGAGATGTAGAGTGTAATGCGGGTTTTGAGCTGTTCTCCGAGCTGAGTGACTGTTGTGCAGATGTTTCGTTGCCTGACTAGGCAAAATCATCAGTGCGGCTTCAGGGGCGTGGTTCACAGTGCGCAACAAGCAGTACAACACCCTAAACAGACACGAAAAGAGTCCATAAAACATCAAAATCTGACGAAACGATCATCATTCTGCCGCTAGACAAGGGACGGAGGACTGTTATAATGTATAGAACGGATTACACTGAAAAAGCTTAACGTCTCTTGAACGACACAATGACCTACAAGCGCATTGACACCGATCGAACCTCGCAGCTGTCAACCAATATAAACAAAACATTGAAACAACTTTAGGAAAAGAACCAAATCACGAAGGAGGAGAGCGAATGAATGAGAGCCCACGATTCGAGCATAGCGTACTTCTGTGGACTCCCAAAGGTACACATAGATGATTCGCCGTTACGGCCGATCGTGTCACTACCAGGAACACTCACCTACAACTTAGCGAGAGAAATGTGGAGGTGCCTCAAACATCTGACTTGTGGATCGTAATATTCCATAAATAATGCTCAGCAATTTCTACAAAAGCTCAAAAACCTGCGAATTGATGATGATGATGAAACAATGATATCGTTCGACGTGACTGCCCTCTTTACCTCCGTTAACTTACAAATGGCAACAACAGACAGCACAGAACGTATGAACAACGGTGAACAACCAGTTGGGAACGTAACGACCGAAAACGTTTGCAAGCTACTCCATTTGTGTCTGTCAACCTATTACTCTTTCAACGGGGTGATCCACGAACGATTGAAAGGCGCGCCAATGGGATCGCCTATATCGGGACTCATGGCGGGGATGGTAATGCAGAAATTGGAGGTTGATGTACTCCCACACATTAATCCGAAACTATGGGTTTGATTTGCTGACGACACTTTTCCGATCATCAAACGCAATCAAGTTACAGTCACACAACAGCTATTGAACAACGCCATTGAATACATCCGATTTACGGTGGAAATGGAGAATGAAAAGCAACTGTCTTTCCTGGACGTATTAGTAACCAGAACCATGGAAGGGAGGCTGCAAACGTCGGTTTACAAAAGCGATACCTACGGAACAAATTCTGAACTTTAACAGTAACTAACCGATATGTCACAAAGTACGCTGTGTGCGGACACTATTTGGTAGAGTGCAAACACTGTAGTACCGCGGAAGCAAAGCAACAAGCATCTACTGAGATGTTTATAACTCAACGGCTACTCGCGAAGCTTCATCCGAAGATGTCAAAATCACAACAACGCCAACAGATAGTGTACACTAAGGACTGAGAGATGCGTTGTTCTGCTTTATATGAAGAACATATCCGCAATTGTGCCAAGACTATTCAAACAGCATCACTTCATCGTAGTACACAAAGCAACTGCCCTGTTGAAGAAAACTGTCAAAACTGAAATCGAGACTGGAAGATCATGGGCAACTTCATGTTGTATATAGACTACGTTGTAGCAACTGCGAAAAGGCCTTTGTTGGCCAACCTGGTAGAAAACTAGCAACACGTAGACAAGAGCACTAAAGATCATACAAGAGACATTATGCATCATCTCTAGTCTCAGCGCAAGTAGACGACAAATAACACAGCTCCGACTGGGCCAAAACAGAAAGCATGGAACGAGGGAAAACAGGAAGACAAAGGGTGTTCCTGAAAGCGTGGTTCTCAACAAAAGACGCAGTCAGTATGGTACTAAAATCGCCCCAATTTACCAGTTCCTCCGACGGAAAGAAAGAGAAAGTACGAGACGCCGCTTGAATAGGAACGACTCGAGCGACGACTTACGCCGCTGGGAAAATGGGTAGAGGTCACGTGGCGCATGTCGAATCTGTCGCTTGCAAAAGTCACGTGCACGCCAATCACGGATCGAGAATTCAGTCAGCGAGATTACACTCTACATCTCAGCGCAGAGATGATGCCAGCTCGCATAGTGCTGAAACATTTGCAAACAAATTTCCAAGCTCACCGAACGTATGAACAACTGAATTATCAACCCGAGTTACCAGTTTTCCGATACTGTTCAGCGAACGAATGTTCAGCCGAATCGTCACATATATTGGCGGCCCAGCGCTGTCGTTTTCCTCCACGTCAAATATGCCTTCGTCATGGATTTACATGCCTTTTGGGACTGTTTGCTAAGAAAATTTGTGCCCGAGTAATATCTAAATATTATCCGAGCATTATACGCGCGTTGCACGGACAGAGTGAGGGTTTACGGCAAGCTAGCACCGCCGTTCACTATCTCCAGCGGGGTAAGACATGTTTGACTGCTTATGATGTGCGGTTCGAATGCAGTCCCCATTCATTTTACATACTGCTCTGGCGATTTACATTGGGTGACTATCGTTTGCCGCCTTAAACAGGAGTTCGGTTTGCTGTCTGTGCCTAAATGACTGGCAACATTTTAATACCTTGAGTATCTATTGCCCTAGGTCGCATCCCTAGTAGTTTGCTGATCTCTGCAGCTTTGAGAGAGAAGTGGTTATGACGTCGTCCAGGATAAGGGTCTCACCATTGTAGCAGCATTGCTCCTGATCGTGATTCTCTCGCTTCCGTCATAATCGTGACACTCGGAAAATTTGGCTACGGTATCCACTTGTCTCTGCTATAGTATTATCAAAACTCACCCTACGGAATGTTTGCAGTGACACGGACCCAACATGATCCTTTCAGCAGCTAAGCTATAAATAGCAATACCGCTTCCACCCCATCGACAGAGTTCGGTAAAACCGGAGGAAGCTTAGCACCAGTATATTGCTTTAATTCAGGTAACCGGTGATCCTGGTCAGGTTGGACTTAGTCGGAATGCTTAGCATGCGGCCCGTGGCGTTCCATTGGCTCAGGATGTCCATCTAATTGCCCTTCAGTAAATTCGTAGTTCTTTCCGGAACTGTAATGAACATTATGGATTGGGTGTCCGTTGCTTTCGGGTGCCTTTCAGGGGAGTATTGATCATGTTTATGATACCGGGCGATCTACCATGTTCCAATGCAGTATCGCTTTCCAAGTTAGCCTCGAATGTTGCAGCAAAAACTGTAAATGCACTATGCGACTTTTACACAGAGGAAACTACAGCCTAGCTGCCACTGGAGTTGGTTTGTAGCCGTCTGGCACAAAATGTGAACCGGTGGTTGCTCTAGAGACGCGGGTCACCGACTTGCTGTGGTGCCGTTTGCATCACAGTTACACTGACAGCTGCTTGCTTGGATTCGTGTCTAGCTCCCCTATTGTCCACTCTAGAGATGGATTCCGCCTAATATCAGCACTGCTAAAATTTTACTTCCACCTTGCAAACACGTTCTTATCACAGGTGATATCGGCATGCACTACCTTTAGGTCCCGGTTTCACCGGCGAGAGATTTAAGGCCAAACTGCAGGTACATCTCGTAAGCATTTCATTGTATATTCTCATCATCTCACCCACCAGGTACAGACCTGACAACAAACTATGGGCACTGGACCTCATACTAACAAATGAGGAACTCGTGACCGGCATGTCACTAGGGTCGTGGAACCATGAAACGATGGTTTATGACGGGTAATAAAGCATAGGCTTAACTTGTCCCGTAGGTTGGTAATAGAAGAAATTGCAAATTCAAATATTACATAAGTGGACCAAATAAACCGCGTAGCGGTGCACGGATATGGTAGTTGTGTAAAAATACGGTTGTGTTAGTGAGATGGTACCATGTAATAAGGAGTAACAAGATGGCGTGCCCAATGTTTATAGTAAATGACAAACGGATTGCTCACCCATCAGCACAGATGTACGTGCCTCACTGTGGGTTGTAATTCCAACACAGCTAGTTAGCTTGTATATACCCCCAGGATATCCGTTTAAGTAACAGTGTGTATGGAGCTCAATGCGATATCCGAACGTTTTTTCAAAATATCCATGATGGCAACACAGACAACTGAGTTCGGTGAGGCGTTCCAGGTTGGCAGATCCGGTTGGGGAAGCACGTTGTTCAACAATCTAGACGACTGTAGTATTGATTTAGTTTCAGGCTATTGTCTTTGCGTTTAACGTTTGGGTTGAGTATCAGCAGGTTGCAACATACGTGACTGGGTCGCTGAGTATTTGATACCCTAATAGGTTTCCATGTAGCCCTCGGTAACGTCCACTGAACAACCCGATTATTTTCACTCAATCTTGACACGTAACTTGGTGCAAACCCTTGCCATTTCCTTTGTTCGACGTTGGGGGTCTTAAGTGTTACGAGGTCACACATTAGCCAAGATTGCCTAGCCTGCATAGTGTATTCAACATCGGGACAGCATCCGAGCCATGGATGAATTCAGACTCTCGAGTCCTTTTGATGCGAACTCAGATTGTCTGAAATAACCGAGGTCGTCCTGCAGCAGTACACCGAGGCCACCTTCCTGAGTGGTGGTCTACATATTTCGGGTCCCAAGTCTATAGATGTAGGTGTATCGATGACGGATGTGGAGAACGCTGCACTTGTGCACACTGAATGGTAGCACGTTCCATAACGACTAATTCCAGGCATCATCGAGATCGCGCTGGCGTATCTCGTTGTCGTCCAAAGCCTTGCTCGCGTACCAAACCCAAATGTCGTCCGCGAAGAGTAAAAGGGTTGAGTTGATAGCCCTCGCTGGATCGTTAATGAAAACTAAGGGCTTCGATGTCTAAGTACCGAGCCCTGCGGTACGTCGCTCTGCACTCGAGTTTGGTCGGACAAAGAACTTTGGACTCCAACCTCCAAGTGCCGTTCGCGAAAAACTTACAGATCCATCCTGATACTGGATCTCGGATGCCATATCGCTGTAGTTTGTGAAACAGTGATTCAAACATTCAAACACTTTTGAAAAGTCTAAGTAAGTAAGATCGATTCCTGTCAACACGTCGGTTGCTTCTGTCCAGTTATTGCATTCCGTCAGCAGTTTGAATACATGATCAGTGTTGACGGAACTCGTGCTCCACCGGCGCAATGATGCAGTAGCTTTCCAGGGGACCCGCCAACGCGTTTGCAATGATCGGTTTCATGATCTTAGTGAGAACAGAAAGTAACGTTACTGGGCGGTAATTAGCGTCCTCAGATCGACTTCTTCACTTGTGAATAGGGGTGGTGATACCGCGTTTCCCCTCGTCTAGACAACGCTGAAAGAATTCGACAATTGTTTTGGTTATGGGTATGGCTGCTACCGCCGTTCATTCGGGCAAATTGTATCCGTCCTTCGAGATTTGTGTGTAGGCAAGGATAGCAAAATTTTCTGCACCATTTCTGCAGTGAAGATGCTACTGAGTAAACCTGATGCTAAAGTGGTAGAAGCGATCATGTGATCATAATTTACGCCGAACAAGCAACCTGTGGTGCACAAACGGAATATGCACCGAGTTTCCGATAGTACGTCCACCAATGTGATATAAGCCCACCCATATCCCAAACTTCAGGAATTACTTTACATTTGTCACTGTGACCGTGTTGAGTAAACTTCTTGTTCTATACATCCGCATTCATTCTGCAATCGGTAATATTCACATGAGTGCGCTGAAGGTAGCAACACAATTGCTAGCTGACCCATTATCGCAATTCTTTCAAACGTTCTTGCATGAACAAACTCAATAGTGTCAGTAGTGTATGATGGCAGAGGATGCATAAATTTGCAAGACCCACGGGATGGAAAATGCAAAATAAAGTTAAAATAAAAAGTGTTCAGTGATGGAACATGGATTATCAGTAGTAAAACATCGCACTTGATTGGCCGTGGGGACAAATTGACTCACCAACAACATTTGGCCTGTAAATTTGACAACAACATAAAGCTCCTATACAAGCGTGTTAACATCATCCGGAAAGTGAAGCTCTGTATCCTCTCACTTAATACGCCAGTCGGAGTGGCATACATTGCCAAAGAGGCAACCAACATCATACGAATGCAGTATGCCCAAGCTTCCAAAGAAACGTCCTCCAGTGTTACATACTCACATCCATATCCCCAACAAAAATACTCAATAAAATTGCTTTTATTGTCATAGCTGTGTTGAATAAACTGCTCTCACCACGCACATACAGTCCTCCCGGAATCGATTATGTTCACCCAAGGGCACTGAACATAGCAGCAACAACGCTAGCCGGGCCACTATCGTATTTCTTCCAAACGTGTTTGGATAAACAAATTGTGCATTCCATGTGGAAACATGGCTTAATCAATCCAATTTTCCAAAGTGGTAATCGCTCGGAACCCGTCAACTATCGCCCAGTGGTCCTCCTCCCTGTGTTCTCAAAGATGATGGAGGCAATCATTTTTGAGGCTTTAGTAGACCATCTAGAGCGCCGCAACATCATAGCATCCAAGCAACACGGTTACCGCCAGCACCGTTCATGCACTACCAACCTACTGACTGCACGCAGTAGTTGGACAGAAACGGCCGATACTAGCAGGGGGACAGACGTAATTTACCTCGACTTCTCTAAAGCCTTCGACCGACTGGACCACCACATTCTGCTTCACAGGCTCGAAAGCTATGGAGTTGATGATCCTGTCCTTGGGTGGATCAGGAATTTCCTGCAGGATTGGCAACTGCAGGTCAGATTTCGAAGTGCGCTGTCCAATCCGATTTATGTCGAATGTGGAGTTCCACATGATCGGTTCTGGGGCCGCGTCTGTTTCTCGTGTTCATTAACGATCTTACGCGTTTAATTACCTCAGCTTTCTTGCTGTTCGCTGACGATGTTAATATGTGACGGACGATCGCCGCCCCAGCAGGTCATGATGCAATTCAGCGAGACCTGGACAGAGCATATGCCTGGTCACTCCCTATTCTGCTCCAGTTCAATTCGGGGTAGTGTAAGGTGGTTCACATTCTCCACCAGCCGAACTTCACATACAAGCTTGGAGATCATGTCCAGCACGCAGTTCCCCAGGAGCGCGACCTTGGGGTACTAGTTCAGGCTTATCTGGGCTGTTCAGAACAATCTGAGAAGGCGTCAAAGACCGGGAACCAACACGTTGGCATGCTGCGGAGGACATTCGGGTGGTTTGATGCCTCTGTCTGTTCGCAATTGCTTAACACCTACCTGCAGTCTCATGTGGAATACGCAATCCAAGTGTGGCAGAACTGGCACCAACAAAACCTTGCAGCGCTTGAGACTCCACAGCGACGAACCACGAAACCCGTCAAAAAGTTGTCCAATCTTCCTTATCAACTTAGTCTGAGGACCCTAAAATTATACAGTGGCCGGTACCGGCGCCTTCAAACAATTTCTTGATGCTCTGGCCACCGCAGAGGATAATCAATGGTGCCCTATCTGCTGCATCGAGCAGGGTGGATAGGGGTTTGGATGCTACTGCTCAAGCCTTCCCGTCTTCTTATTCCCCCCTCTTACGCTTTTTCACTCTTACCGTCCCATTCCAACTTCACTTACATCCCCACAGTTTTCAACCCCCCGATTCTTGGCCCTCCCCCAACATGCTTTGCTAGGCATTTACCTTCTAATTGCAACTCACACGTGAACGCGGAGCGTCACTCCTCTCCTGTCGACAAGCCCATGTCTAATCAAGCGGTCCAATCCAGTTCATTGGCTTCCATTTGGAGCCCTCGATCCTCCTTCAGATTGGCATGCCTCAATGTACGCACACTGCTACAAATCGGTCAACAGGCAGCACTTGCCCGAACATTGGAGACCCTCTCGATTGATATCTGCTGCTTATCAGAGACTCGGCTGCAAGACTCGAGCACTGTGCTCACTGCGATCCCCTTCAGGTGACGCAAGCAGTATTTTCTCCTTGCGCCTATCCGGTGACGATGCAGCTTGGAGCACCGGCCAAGCTGGTGTTGGCATTGCCCTGAGTCCCCGGGCTGAAGCTGCTCTGGTTGATTGGATTCCAATCAGTAGCCGGATGTGTGCGGTCCGATTGGCTGGCTCGTTTAAAGCTTCGAAGTCGCGCGGGACTAATAGATGTCTATTCATCATCGCTGCCTATGCGCCCACAAACTGTAGCGATGATTCGGTAAAGAACGACTTCTGCCGCCAACTGACCCAGCTCCTTCGCCACAGAAGATGCACGGATACTGTTGTGCTGGCGGGGGATATGAACGCACAAGTTGAAAAGTTGTCCACTGATGAACTGCATCTGGGCGGTCAACACGGTGTAGGCTCCCGTAATGATAACGGTGAGCGGTTACTTCATTTGTGTGAAGATGCTCGCTTATTTCTTGCGAGCACTAATTTCCGACACAGCACTCGCCGGAGGGTGACTTGGCGCCCACCAGCCTCGAACCAGCATTGGACGCAGATCGATCACATTGCGATAAGTTACCGCTGGAGAGGCTGCATCCAGAATTGTCGCTCGATTTGGAGCACATGTGTGGACACCGATCATGCACTCGTATGTGCTGACGTGCGGATGTGTTTTGGCGGACGCCCACGACGACGCTGTGAGCGTATAGACACCAGCCAACTGACAAAGCCAGCTGTTCTGAATGCGTATCGAAGTACGCTGACATGCGAGTTGAGCAAGCGCTCACAGGAGACAATTGATGGTCACTGGTCACATGTTCGCCAGACCTTACTAGCAGCAGGCAAATCCTCATGTGGTATGTCTAATAGACAACATGGACATTGGGTCTCTTCGCAGTCTCTGGAACTTATCGATGCTCGCCGGCAAATTCAGGCTGGAAGCGAGCACAATGAAACTCGCAAAGAGCTCCGGGCAAAACTCCGTGCTAGCCTGAAGAGAGACCGCGAATCTTGGTGGTCTCATCGTGCGTCAGAGATGGAAGTGGCCGCTGCCCTTGGCAACCATCGTAAGTTATTCCGTCTGATACGGGAAACGGGCAGCAGGAGACCTGGTGTTAGTGAAACTATACGTGACGAGAGTGGACAGCCTATCCACAATTTGTCAAAACGTCTGGAGCGTTGGGCTGAGCATTTTGAAAAGCAATTTAATCGGCAAGAATTGTTCGATTCGTCGGTCACTGATCGCCCCGCTCGGTGGGCTGTCCCTTTGGATCCACCCTCTCGCTCAGAAGTCGAACGTGAGATCGGACTGTTAAAGTTGAACAAAGCCGCGGGACCAGATGATCTTCCTCCAGCCCTCTTCAAATTTGGAGGCTTTGCTCTTGTTGATGCTTTGCATGAATTACTAGTGAAACTGTGGGAGCAGGAGATTGTCCCAACCGACTGGAGCCGCTCCGTTATTGTTCCCATCTTCAAAGGCGGCTCGCGCTCGGAATGCGGCAACCATAGAGGAATCAGTCTGATCTCCATCGCCTCCAAATTACTCGCCTCCATAATTCTCCACAGACTGACTGGCGCTCGTGAAAGCCAGATTCGTGAGGGGCAAGCCGGGTTTCGTCGGGGTCGTGGCTGCATCGACCACATCTTCACCTTGCGTCAGTTGTTGGAGCACCGTCACACATATTGGCGGCCCACCGTAGTCGTGTTCCTCGACATCAAAGGTGCCTTCGATTCGGTTGATCGATGTGCCCTTTGGAATTGTCTACTCAGGAAAGGTGTGCCCGAGAAATATGTAAATATTATCCAAGCATTATATGCGCGTAGCACGGGCAGAGTAAGGACTTACGGCAAGCTGTCGCCACCCTTCAATATCTCCAGCGGTGTGAGACAAGGATGCCCGCTCTCACCTTTCCTATTCAACTTCGCTATTGACGAAGTCATGGAGATTGCATTTACAGGACATGACTTGGAAGGTGTGGAGCTACTCCCAGGAGAACGACTTCTTGACTTGGAGTATGCAGACGACATTGCCCTCATCTGTGACAGCTCCCAGACGTGTCAAGCCGCGCTGGACAGATTAGCACTGGTTGTCAGCCGTTTCGGGCTTTGCTTTGCACCATCGAGGTGCAAAGCTTTCCTCTAAGATTGGCAGGGATCGCCCCCGGTGCTGACCCTTAGTCGGAAACAGCTAGCAGTTGTTCAGAAATTCAATTACCTGGGAAGTTGTAGCAGCGCCCTTGGGATGGAAGACGAGATCACGAACCGTATAGCGAAAGCTCGGAGTGCTTTTGCTAACCTTCGCCATCTATGGCGGCGGCACAGCCTTGCTCTCGCCCTGAAGGGTAGAGTGTACAGTGCAGCGGTACGTTCGACCTTACTGTACGGTTGCGAAACCTGGCCCTTAAGATCGGTGGACATGAAGAGGCTAGTTACGTTCGACCATCCGTGCCTTCGCAGTTTGGCTCACATTTGGTGGGAAAACCGCGTGAGTAACGAGCGTGTTCGACGCCTTGTTTACGGCCTAGGAAAAGGGAATGAACCGCTCAGCACCGTCATTTCACTCACCAGGCTCCGATGGCTGGGCCACGTGTTGCGCATGCCAGCCCACCGACTCCCTCGACGTGCGTTGGTTGCTCACCGGGGATGTGGGTGGAAGAAGAGGAGAGGTGGCCAAGCGATGACTTGGTCCAGAGGAATGAAATCCCTCACTTCGGAACTAGCCTCGATTGGAGCTTCACGGCTCCCTGGTTGGGGTCCAAAAGACGGTGAACACGTTTGGCTGGATACACTTGCTGACATGGCAAGGAGCCGACCTCAGTGGCGTTCCTGTTGTGAGTTTCTTTGTCCCTCCCCATCCCTTTAGCATCCCCCTCCATCTACGATCTTATTTCGTAGGGTAAAACGTAATTAAATTTTTGTTTTTTGCCTAGTAGCCGGCTAGTAGCTTACCGGAACGATGCCTATCCGTTGCTGGTAGCTCAGCTGGCATGCAACTGTCGTATTTATTTTTCCTTTATGTATTGTATGTATGTATGTATTCCCTTTATGTATTGCGGTACAATAGCGGAGGTGTTTTACCACCTCTAGCTTACATGTATAATGATGGTGATGATGATGACCGGCGCCTACGTGGAGACCTTATTATGGCCTACCAGATTCTAAGGAACCCCAATCACGTCTGCCGTCACCTACTACATTTGAGCCACAATACGAATTTGAGGGGCCACCGGTTCAAGTTAGTCAAGCAATACAGTCAGCAAGAATATCGACGGAACTTTTACCCCTTTCGTGTGTGTCAGCCTTGGAACACCCTCCCAAATTATGTTGTCTCCGTCTCCAATTTACCTGTGTTTAAAAACGTCTTCATGTTGCCCTAATCAACCTACGCCACGAGATATGGCCTGTGTGTCTCGACAGACGATATAATGCGGCGAACGTTGCACAACCAGAATTAACCTGCACAAGTGTGGTGGGCTCTTTCTGGGTGCCTCTGTATTAACATTGTGATGAGTCCACCAAACTGATTTTCATTTTATCCCTTTTGTTTTCTATTCACCGTTTTGTGGTTCTCTTTTTGACCGTCCTAGGTGACTTGCTAAGCATCCGCTTTTTGGTCCCTAATGTACGATTATACTATTGTCCCGTTTATCACACCGTTGTGAAGTATTTGGCACTACGATGAATTCTAATATTTAAAGATTTGGTCTATTCTCCGAACTGAACACTTTTGTTGTAGACGTTTCGTAACCAACCGCGGTGACTTGGTCAATCCGTAGTAGACAAACTCAATCGCTTGTGGACCCTTGACCGGTCAAGGCTGGAGACGCACACACTTTCAGAGTGTGTCGGCTATTCTTGCCTTGATGATACTGTCTTGTCAGCAACCTTCCAACCAGGTCAGCAGGGAAATGATGATACCGTAGCAGCAAGCATTTGAAGGAGAACGAGGTGATTGAACCTGTCGTCCAGTTACATCACATCTATGGGGACTCTCATCAGCCGCCATGGTCTATGAGTCCCGAGTAAGCAGCAAATTGGTGAGAAGATCGTCCGCGTCTGAAACCATGTTGGGCGTTAGAAATTGTTTGTAGACTTTCAAAGTATCGCGTCAGTAGACCTGCGATTACCGATTTCATCACTTTTGATAAACAAGTAGAAGAGTAATAGGTCAGTAGTTGGCAGGATCCAATCGTCTACTTCCTTTGTATATCGCAGTGGTGATTCCACGTTCCCACTCAGATTGGAGTGTATGGAAGCCGAACAGACCATGGAAAAGGCTGCAAGTGATACTGCTATGGTGGGGGTAAGAGATTGGTACCCTTGTGCGGATCTTCTCGATTCCCGAGGCACTGTTTTCCCGGAGAGACTGAAATTTGATTACGACGGCGGCTGGATCGAGATGACACCGGATAAGCCGGTGATATTTGCTGGGAGTTGATAGAGCAAAGCTTCCATGGTATTTGTAACCAATGAGCCAAACTGCAGGAGTAGTGCCTTCGCAGTATCCACAACCGTAGTCGTTAAGCCACTTACCGCCTTGAGTGGTGGTATCCAGGTTTAACCTTTCTTTTATCCTTCAAAGACCTGTATGGAAGTTTATTGCTACTCGTACAGTTGAGTAACATGGACACCTACCATTCGTACTGGTCTGCTCTAATGTGTGACGTGCAGTAGTTTCTGATTGCTTTGTAACTCTGCAGCACTTGTGCCCAGCGTAGGTTGCCTCCAAAATTTCATCTCTCTTAGTGATCCATTTATTTGTTCGGCTTCCTATGCAATTGTTGCTTCTACGCGATACCCGCAATGGTACAACATTTTAGGCTGCTCAAATGAACCAATTACCTTTACCTTACAACCTATTCCAAGCGTCGTTTGCCTAACTGTGAATATGTAGGTCGCAGTCAACAGTCGTCGCTAGGTTGTGAAGCGTGAACTAGTCAGTAACAGTTCGTTGGGTTTCGCATTATTTATAATCCATACTGGCATAGGGCACAGCCAAATGTTCGGACTGAATGGTCGCTACTGACTAGTGGAGGGTGATGTGCGAATTACTCAACCATCAACTCTTCATTTGTCAGGATTTGATTCAGTAATGATGGCTTGCTTGAACCACGACGTCTGGATGGTCGTTGCACATGGTTATCCAAAACTGCCATATCCATAAATTCAAGGAGTTTAGATTAGAATGATGGCCCATTGCGGGACACTGACAATAAAATATACGTCGGAATTGCATATTACAAGTGAATGAGAGTACTTTTGAAAGTGCATAGTGGAATGCGTTTAACAGAATGTCAGCACTGACTGCGGAGGAGTTCGGCGGCCTGTAGACAACTGTTAAGATGCAAGCATCACGCATATTCTGTGATCCACCATCTCGACAGTCGTCTAAATAATGCGTCGTTAATAACAACGGGATGATCGGTAAAAGCCTCACATTTCAGGAAATCTTAAAAACAAACAGCACATCGCCACCTAGAGATGGGCGATATTTGCAAACGACCGACATCTCAAAACATTCTAAATCCGGATCTTATCTGTCGTTCAAGAGGAAAATTTCACTAATTTATATGAGGTCCTATTTGTTGTTTAATGTCAATGGTGCAAATCTGGCAGCTTAGATCTACTCTACTAATGAATCGCATGACGGGTTGAGAATGTTAATGCCTGAGGTCACCAACTGCCGGCTAGGATGGAGCAAGGCCAATGTAAGGGTATTGTGAGCGTGGTCTGCCTTGACCATTACAACAGAGCCTGCGTTCGCATTTGGGTACGACGGGTAATAGGGGTCCCTGAGGTAGCTGCCTTCCAGGCTCGCCACCGAATGTGGTCAGCTAATGAGTTCACTGTGACCGACCTGTCTACGCTACTGATGACTCATCACGTTAAAACGACATCGCAATGTGGGCATATCGCATTCTAAGTCGACTTTGTGCTTTGACAACGAGATGGCATAGTGCCACAATCGCCAAGTGACAATGATGAGGGATTTTGCAGTTTTTGGATTACGTCAGTCCCACCATACCCTCGGCACACAGCCGCACGCATTAGTGAAGCTGTTACAAGTGTCCCTTACCTTCATACAGATACTGGTCATCGAATACCCAAGTCCCCAAGTTGCATCGTCAAATTGGCCTCGGCCAGTTATGTCGCAGCATTGCAGCCTAATTCCCTATGGGGTTTGTGGACAACATGTACGGACGAATGTACGTTGTTTGCATGAGTGGTGACAAGATTTCGACGTGTAAAGCTTATTTCACTGACAGGATATGCCACGAAGGGGCCCGTATTGGTGCCACCCATGGGGGATGAGGGACCGAGTATTGCAAACGTATGAGGACGGAGATGATTAGAAGCGAGTGGCTTGTTTGCTGAGTGTGCATTGGAAGATCTCCCGTAATTGGAAACGACTGTTGGAATCGACGGCACCGAAACAGGAAACAGAGTGGCGCATACAATTTTCGGAGCAAGTGATTTCTGTAGTACGCGGTTGTGTGACACAGCAGCAAACGAGCGAATGGTGCAGCATGTGGAAAGTAATTACGGTAATGTTATCCATATAGCAGAAGTATAATGGTTTGTGTTTTGAATAAACTACTATTTTCGTCGTTAGGGGCGTAGTCGACAGGGCAGTGCTCAACATAGCCCACTGATAACCGTTACGAAACCCAAGAGACCATACGTAAATTATGGGAACTGTTTCCCAGCATATGAATCAAAACATTGCGCAACAGATACTTGTCATTCTCTACCTGCATTCGCACAAAGCGCATGGTTGCAGTGCTCATAGTCAGTGTGAAATGTACTGTTCCACTATCTGCATCACTTATTGACCATCCATCACTGATAAGCGTACAGGATGCAGAATGGCTTACTATTTCTGCACGCCAGCAACAGCTACTTTTAGGTTGTGCATACAACCCTACGAATGGCTATCTGGAAGAGCTAGTACACCTGGTACAAGGCCATAAATTGGCAACAGAATTATCAGTTCAGCACAAGTTCGTTGCTGGAGGCATTAACATGAGAGCGACAGTGTGGTCCGAAGGTTTTGCACCACCGAAACATCAAATTATTCTCCGTTGCATCCAACAGGATAGTTGGCAAGTATAGGTACTTTTACCCTTCTGTGGCAACAAAATACTTGACCCAATTTCGTTTGCGTAATACCTAATGCTAACGCGACTGTAGTCCGAAAGTTTCAGGTAAATGATCATCGGGTGGTGCAGTGCAACTTCGTAATGGGGATGATGAAAACAAGATCTTCAACCCGTTTCCGTGCGTTACGTCTTGCGGATTTGGATTCGTTTCGTCACAACATTCGCTCGAAAAATTTGGACAGCCAAAATCTGGGAAAATTGTTTGCAATTGAATCTATTCTCCATGGGAGACTGCCAGGCATGAGTAAACAGCTTGGTAATTTTTGGCCATCGTTGACACTCAGCTTATGTATCTTATTCCGTCGCAACTAGACTGGACCCTAACGTGGTGCGACGGTTTGCGTACCTCATTGACCCATTGAGCTATACTGGGTGATGCCACCGAGCATCTTGAGAGCTACTCCTACCAGGTTGGTCAGTGGTGAGAAGTCAGACAAACTCAGTCTCCTGGTCCTCCAGGTTGGGGATTTGAAATGGGATGGCGTCCATTTCTGTAAAACTAAATCATTGCCGCCTCCCCACTGCCATGCGGACAGGCTTTTGAGCCAAATGCTTTGGATGAGGACCCTAATCGTCCTCTTGTCTAGCTCTGGGCGCCCTGGCAGTATCTCAGCCCACATACAACCATGACATCTTCTTCAAACATAAACTTCATCCTGCATCGGCCGTCGTGCAGATTATCAAGGGCCGCCTTATCTGCTGCATACAGCAGGGCGGATAAGCGAAAACATTCTACTGCTGGCACCTCCATTCTTTCTTCTCCACCATTTTCTCTTACTCCCATCCCGACCCCCATTACTAACCTTCCTTCTATTATTCCCAGCCTAATTGACAGCAACCGAAGTGCCACTGGAGTAGAACCATCTGCAGCCATCATCCCACCGCACCTATCGGACGCCTATCGGCGAAAGTCCCTTTTAAGGCCACGCTATCCCGTTTCCATGGCGACATTCAACGTTCGCACGCTAAGACAAACATGTCAACAGGCTGCACTCGCACGCACCTTGGACACACTGGAGCGTTCCCTTGCGGAATCTCACAATGTAGGCGTTGAAGTGCTGCCAGGTGAAAGGTTAGTTGATCTAGATTATGCGGACGATATCGTCTTGCTTTTCGACGAGGTTGGGACGGCATAATCAACCGTGAATAGCCTGTCCATAGTGGTCCCATTATTTGGTATGCACTTCGCACCTTCAAAGTGCAAAGTGCTGCTGCAGGACCACCAGCCACTTGAAGACCCCTTGACGCTTGCTAACGAGGAACTCGAGGTGGTTGATCATTTCACTTATCTTGGCAGCTACATCAGCAATGATGGGCGCATAGAAACTGACGTCAGCTCACGCATCGCAAAAGCCAGAGCTACCTTCTTGAACCTGCGGCATCTTTGGCGACAGAAGGAAGTTTAAGTTTGTATGAAAGGCCGAGTATACTAGGCCACAGTGAGGGCCGTTCTGCTTTATGGCAGTGACACTTGGACCCTTCAGTCTGAAGATCTGAAACGCCTTCACGTCATTGATCATCGTTGTCTGCGAAGCATTTCTGGAGTTGGATGGCACCAGCGTGTCCGCATCGATGATGTTCGTCGGCGAGTACTAGGTAGTGATAATCATGCTAGCTCCCTAGAACAACAGACAGCATTGAATAAGTTGCGTTGGCTCGGGCACGTGCTAAATATGCCTGGTCACCGCTTACCTAGGAGGGCCTTGTTCAGTCTGCCAAGTGTAGGGCGACGAAGGCTCGCGGTGGAAAGAAGTTGACTTGACAACGGGAAATGAAGACACTGACGACCAAAATGGGTGCTGTTGGTCCGTCTCGCCTTCCGGGCTGGAGTCCACGTGACTCACCTTGTGCTTGGCTCGAGACATTACAGGACATGGCTCGCAGTAGACACCAGTGGCGCGTCTGCTGTCGTCTCCTAATCGGATTGCCTGTTAAAGTGTGTTTGGTGCTGAGTTATCTGCGGGGTAAGTGCTGATTATTACGCGTGGCAGAGAAAGCCGCAAGGAAGCTGTATCGCCGATGCCGCCTTATCTTTGCACGATAGCCAGCTGTTTGTGACGGTATGTTGTCTAAACAAGGTGTAGACGCCTTGACCCTGAATGTTTGCTTAGGGCATTTAGGTCTTAAGGTAAGTCCCCATTCTCTTCCTCTTCATATTCTTTATTTCATAGGTCCTCATGGTTGTATGCAAGCGAAGCATCAGTTCACATGGCGATGTACCGCCGCTGCTGCTGATGATGATAACACCTTAGGTGGCTAGACTTGTTACATTGGTTGGCATCAGGGAACCACTGCACACTTGGCCTTCGGCTATGAAGCAACTTCCCAAAGCAGTCATTGGTGGAGTCATACAAGGGAGGGTTCTTGGTATTTCACTGTTACTTATTTGCACATCATGAAGAATGACACGGCATGCTTGTTTGCCGACGATGTAAAATCCACTAATTCTATCAGAGATGCGGACACGCGGGAGATTTCACGGCATGCGCATGACGATGTTAAACCAATTGAAACTTGGTGCCAACTGTGGCAAATGTAGTTTGTCGCAGATAAATAAAATATATTATCGTAGAAGCGTTACATTACACACGAGAGCGTTACGCTGCATGGTATAAACATCACTCGATGCATCTCCGTTCGAGACCTAGACCTTCGATACTCGTACATATTCAATTACTCGAAGCCGTGTGATTTTCCGACATCACAGTCCTGAAACACTTTTGCATGGATGTGGTAGGTTCGGAATCGAAATAGAATTAAGCACCAACCAAACTAGTCTCGACACGTAGTGAGAACACCCGAAATGGAATTCGAATTTCGCGGGTATATATTCCAAGTCAATTGCTGAAAAAGAATAACAACAATCAGTCATTGAATATTGTATGTACAATCATCGCATTCTCCGCAGCTTGAATGCAACTCCAGTTTACTGCGATTCAGTTGGGATTTCTGTTGCAATCTGGCAGATCTTCTTGGAGGGTGACGCTGCTCAAACCTCTCATGAGAATCTGAAACTGAAATGTCATTAGTATTTTCAGTGCACACAGAATCAAATGACAAATGACCGGAATCCTTGTACCGTACCTGATTAATATGCAGTTTATGTACAGAGCAATCATTGAGATCCGGAATTTTAACCATACGACTTCCAACTTTTTTGACAATGATTCCGTATGAAGGACGTAAGTCATTGCCTCTAAAATAAGATACGATACTTCAGCGGTTCACAAAACAAGCATATTCAGTCTCAATGATCTGGATGTACACAGTTTAGCGGGTGTATCTCCAGTGGTGTAATGCATGCAGTTACGGTATTAAAGAAGGAAGTTATCAACACAGCGATCAAGTTCATCAAAAGAAATGGGAGCACAGGAGATAACAGAAAGTGTTACATCTGCACCAACGTTTTCAGCAACGCCATTAGAGCATGGATGTCGTGGAGCAGGGAAAAAGGTGACGACACCCAAAGCTCTGCAGCTGATTGGCAACAATTGAAGCTGAAACGTGTGAACCATTGTCACTTACAACAGCTAATGGGGCTCCTTCCCTACTAAACATATTCTTGGCACGGACAGTAAAATCAGCATTTGGATTATCAGCCAAGAAGACCTTCGGCCACTTTGAATAAGAATGCACCACCGCAGGTACATAGTACTTCTGCAGAAATGGTCCACAGTAATCCATATGTGTCCTTTGCCGGGCTCTCATATCATCGGTCATGGCGTCCACTTGGACGGATGCTGTAGAAGCTTGTGCTTACACTTCGGGAAATCAGAAACAATTTATCGAATATGCGTATTCAATTCCAGCCACCAACACAGGCATCGAGCTAAGGACTTCCTCTTTTCAACACCAGATGACCAGAATGTAAATCTGTCAGAACAGCTGATCTCAAAGTCGGCGGAATAACGACACAGTCATTCACATACAATAATCCATCAGGTTTGACACGCAACTCATCACGACGCACATCAAAGTGTGGAAAGTTCGGTTTTAGAGAAACAGACCATCTTCGTTTGAGAGCAAAAAGCAATGACCCGTAATACTTTCTAGTCTCCTTGTTAAAGGCCTAAGGAAAGATAGGAAGCGGCTGGGTGGGTAAACAACCAATTTCAGAATCGGCTTCAAATACCGTTGCATTTCACGATAAGTAATCGACGTGAGAAATGCGCTTTGCATCTCTGTGCTCAACCACATAGTTGTACGCGATAAGAGCAACACTCCACCTTTGAACCATAGCTGCTGAAGATTTAGCCAAAGAATTGGCAGGATTGTTAATGAAACTAGAGCTTCATGATCTGCCACAATAGTAAATCTTAGACATAACAGAATGCTGATCTTCATCTAACACAGCACCTATACCGGTTGATGAGGCATCTGTGAAAAGCACCCTTGGTAGTTTCGGATAAAATGTACGAAGAACATAACCAGATGTAAGCATTCTCAAAAGCTTTCGGAAAATATGATCATGTTTGTCTAGCCAAATAAAACTCTTGTCTTTCAACAAGGTGAATAAAGGATCAGTAATGGATGCAAAATTAGGAATGAATTTGGAATAATACTGTAAGGCTCCCATTAGTGATCGAAGCTCATGAGCAGTGGTGGGCGACTTAACATCAACCAATAGTTTTATCCTATCAGGATCGGGTTTGAATCTTCAGATGTAACACCATAACCAAGACAACTGATCTCTTGGGCACCAATTCGACACTTCTTTGGGTTGCTATTCACATTAGCATCCTTGAAGCGAGTTAAAAGTGCAAGTAATCGAGAATCATGAGTGTGCTTGTCAGCAGCATGCACAAACACATCGTCTTGTAGGCCACAACGCCATCCAGATCTTTCACGATGGTGTTCCTCACATCTTGGAATTGGGCTGGCGACACACTAAGACTGAAAGGAAGAAATCCATACCGGTACAACCCAACAGGTGTACTGATGGTGGTCGGTTCACTAGAATCGTCAGTGAGTGGTATCTGCATATATTCATCTTTTAAGTCTAACTTCGATAAAATCTTGGATCCATGTACAGGAGAAAGAATAGAATTAGGTTCTTCCGTGGCACAACTATGCTGCAATAGTTTAGCATTAAGAGTAAGGTGGCAATCACCGCAAACTCTCGGGGTTTGTCCATCCGGGTTTAACGGTGTAACAATAGGCGTGGCCCATCGTGAACTTTGTACTGGGACAATACCGCCTTCTTCACAGTGAAACACAAGGACCTTGCGAACAGGTTCTCTTAATCCAAATGGATATATACGACGTTTACTGAAAACAGGATCACCGGCTATTACAAAATTAACATGCGGGATTTTCATTTCACCAGATGTCAATACAGAATGGTGCAGTAAACCACGAATTTGAGTGTCAGTATCAGTGTGTGACAGAAAAGTGACACTTACTTTAAGCTCCTGCATAACTTTAAGAGCGAGGATAGACCGGCCTTGATGTGTTGACGTGTGATATCTAACTGCTGTTTTTTGAAAAACTCAACTTATTAGGCAAACCTCTTCAAGAGAAGTCGAGTAAATTCATCTCAAGCAAAGAAGCTATTATCGTCCTTCTTAAATATATGGGTGTATGCTCAAATCATCAGATGTCGGAAAATTTACAGTTCCCAATTGTCGCTTCACTCACGGAGTAGCTAATAAAATCAGCTTTGGTTATTTACGTCAGTCATTTACAACAAATCCGAAAGAAACGAAAGTCAGGTTTCATGACGTGATGGACATGGAAACCTGGATTTGGTTTTCACATCCCTTGTATGTGCAGTCCTGCAATGTTGAAGTTAAACTCAACAGAATTCTTGTAGCACTTCAAAGTGATGCACAATCAAGATCCAAATTCACGCAATATAAAAGGGATTTTTGTATAAAAACTTATTCGCCTATCAGATATCCCAGACTGCGAAAAATAGCAGAAATATATTTCCTTGCTTTCCATCCACGTTTTTGTTTGAACGTGAATTTAGTAGAGTGGTTTTTCTAACAAAAAAGTAAAAGCAGGTTGAACATCACAGTAAGAGGATATGTACAAATTTCACTGTCGAGTCTGGATCCTGACATAAGTAAGCTTGCTCAAGGACATCAAGCTCAATGTTTGCACTTGTATTTCGACAAACGTGTTGTTAAGAAGTTACTATACATCCTAATTCATCACATGCTTTACAGTTAAAGGTTAACCATAATTAAATACAATGATAAATAGTAATGAGAACTTTTGTGTGATCACAGATAGTGGGTTTGGTGTTGCTGCACGATGAATGCTATCTCGACGCTATGAAAGTTCAAAAATGGATTTATAAAGGAAAGAGCAGGGATTTGGCATTACAAATTTAGCTTTACGTAACGAAAGATGCTGATATGATCACTGGAAATCAAAGATTTACATCTGGCTTGCGGATTGCTGAAACTGTGGTGATCAATGGTGGGTGACCGTGATAAATGTATAGGTTCAAAAGGGAGCCACGGCGGAATAAATTTGAGAATTACTGCTCTAAACTATGTTGTCTTGCAGGACGGTTCATACATGGATGACCCGGCAGCTGTGTGTTAAGCAATTAGCGTGCATTTTGCTGAATGTTTGGTCCATGCGCTTGCACGCTTGCCAAATATTCCTACACTACTCAACAGTGTACTCATATGTGATGTCGACACAAATCAGGGAAACGAGAAAACCAACAGGAACCCTTGCAACTCTTCCTTTGTGTTTAAAAGCGAATTTTGAAGTCGAAGTTAACACCAGTACCGTTGCCAGGTACCTGAACGGTCGGCTAATAACGGTGAAGAAGTTACACACGATTCCAGAGTCCATGGATACGCTGGAGAAGAACGGGTGACGGAAATCATTTGGCTTGCAGCTCCATCTCGCCAATGAGCAGTATAACATTGTCGACAGGCGTATGTTTGTGCAGTCGGAGCTGGACATCACCGAGTGGGGAGGAACAACATATACATTGGGATGATTGTACATACGATATTCAATGATTGATCGTTGTTATTCCTTTTCACCAATTGACTTAGAATATATACTCAGGAAATTCGAATTCCATTTCGTGTGTTCTTACTGCGAATCGAAACTAGCTTGGTTGGAGCCTAATTCAATTTCGATTCCGAACCTACCGTATTCGGCGTCCTGTTCAGTGTTTATTCAATGATGAATACAACTATGAAATCTTTAAACGTAAATGCATCTTCCGGTAGTTACAAGAATACATTGAACGACTCGAGCTATGGTGGATCACCAAAGGCGACCTTCGCGAAGAGCTTAAAGCCACAGATTTTTTAACTTATCGGTCGAGAGGCCCATTCACTCCTGAAAAATTTGGCTTATCCTCAGCTACCGTCGAAATTGATCAATGAAAAGTTGAAGGACCTCCTTTTGTCCCATTTATTACCGGAAAATTTCGTGGTTGCCGAAAGGGTAAAGTTCAACTAACTGATGCGTTAACCTAATCAATCTGTTCACGATTTCACCTTCCAACTTCAGTGTCAAGCTTCATCTTGTACATTTTGGTATAAGCTTGATGAAAACCTGAGAGATCACCTGATTGCTGGCATAAATAATCCCGATTTCTATCCTCAGCTCATCACTTCCATCACCGACTTATAATCAATTGAAATCCATCTGTTTGCACTATCAGGATGTTTCTGATGTTACAAAATCCCAGACGGCTGCTGTTGATCAACAAGATTTGTTTGGCTCAACGAAACGCCTAGTTCATTCCGAAACGAGAAAACAGTGGAAGTCAAAACGCGTTTAAACCTCACGGCATTGTTGTCGTACGCCCAGTAAAATGCAGACAATGTAAACGGTGGCAAAGTCGTCAACAAGATTGGACAACGTCTTACTTGTTGAAAAATGCATTCCCGGTAGACTTGTCCGCAACGAAATTAAATATCATTGTGGAAAAGTCGGACATATCCGCAGTGTTTGCCGTCAACATAAACGTTGTAATATAGTAAAACAAGTTGCTGACGAATCTGTGAACTCGCTGAAGGATTACATTTGCTTAACACTGGCTGTGAATACAAGTGGTCACTTCTTCAATACTTTACGCTTCGGAAATTGTACGTCACGGTTTCCTTGTTGATACCGGTAGCGTGGAGTCCCTCATTCCTAAAATGAGTCTAAATCATCTGTACCCTGATGTTCAGCTTGATTATACATCCATCACTATTAAAGTTATTAACGGACGTACCCTTCCGGTGATAAGCTGTTGTACCTTACCTGTGTAAGGTAAGCGCTCTAATACTATCGAGTGAAAACGTCTTGTCATTCGCCAGGACCCGTCTAGTCCGGGTCTTAAACTTATGCAGCCGCATAAAATAAGTGTCACACACTGACACTGACACTCAAATTCGTGGTTTACTGCACCATTCTGTATTGACATCTGGTGAAATGAAAATCCCGCATGTTAATTTTGTAATAGCCGGTGATCCTGTTTTCAGTAAACGTCGTATATATCCATTTGGATTAAGAGAACCTGTTCGCAAGGTCCTTGTGTTTCACTGTGAAGAAGGCGGTATTGTCCCAGTACAAAGTTCACGATGGGCCACACCTATTGTTACACCGTTAAACCCGGATGGACAAACCCCGAGAGTTTGCGGTGATTGCCACCTTACTCTTAATGCTAAACTATTGCAGCATAGTTGTGCCACGGAAGAACCTAATTCTATTCTTTCTCCTGTACATGGATCCAAGATTTTATCGAAGTTAGACTTAAAAGATGAATATATGCAGATACCACTCACTGACGATTCTAGTGAACCGACCACCATCAATACACCTTTTGGGTTGTACCGGTATAGATTTCTTCCTTTCAGTCTTAGTGTGTCGCCAGCCCTATTCCAAGATGTGAGGAACTCCATCGTGAAAGGTCTGGAGGGTGTTGAGGCTTTCAAGACGATGTGTTTGTGCATGCTGCTGACAAGCACACTCATTATTCTCGATTACTTGCACTTTTAACTCGCTTCAAGGATGCTAATGTGAATAGCGACCCAAAGAAGTGTCGAATTGGTGCCCAAGAGATCAGTTGTCTTGGTTATAGTGTTACATCTGAAGGATTCAAACCCGATCCTGATCGGATAAAACTATTGCATGATGTTAATTCGCCCACCACTGCTCATGAGCTTCGATCACTGATGGGAGCCTTACAGTATTATTCCAAATTCATTCCTAATTTTGCATCCATTGCTGATCCTTTATTCACCTTGTTGAATGACAAGAGTTTTATTTGGCTAGACAAACATGATCATGTTTTCCGAAAGCTTTTGTGAATGCTTACATCTGGTTGTGTTCTTCGTACATTCTATCCGAAACTACCAAGGGTGCTTTTCACAGATGCCTCATCAACCGGTATAGGTGCTGTGTTAGATGAAGATCAGCACCCTGTTCTGTCTCAGATTTACTATTGTGGCAGATCATGAAGCTCTAGTTTCATTAACAATCCTGCCAATTCTTTGGCTAAATCTTCAGCAGCTATGGTTCAAAGGTGGAGTGTTGCTCTTATCGCGTACAACTATGTGGTTGAGCACAGAGATGCAAGGCGCATTTCTCACGTCGATTACTTATCGTGAAATGCAACGGTATTTGAAGCAGATTCTAAGATTGGTTGTTTACTCACCCAGCCGCTTCCAATCTTTCCTTAGGCCTTTATCAAGGAGACTAGAAAGCAGTACGGGTCATTGCTTTTTGCTCTCAAACGAAGATGGTCTGTTTCTCTAAAACCGAACTTTCCACACTTTGATGTGCGTCGTGATGAGTTGCGTGTCAAACCTGATGGATTATTGTATGTGAATGACTGTGTCGTTATTCCGCCGACTTTGAAAACAGCTGTTCTGACAGATTTACATTCTGGTTATCTGGTGTTGAAAGGATGAAGTCCTTAGCTCGATGCTTGTGCTGGTGGCTGGAATTGAATGCAGATATTCGATAAATTGCTTCTGATTGCCCGAAGTGTAAGCACAAGCTTCTACAGCATCCGTCCAAGTGGACGCCATGGCCGATGATATGAGAGCCCGGCAAAGGACACATATGGATTACTGTGGACAATTTCTGCGGAAGTACTATGTACTTGCGGTGGTGCATTCTTATTCAAAGTGGCCGAAAGTCTTCCTGGCTGATAATTCAAATGCTGATTTTACTGTCCGGGCCTTGAGAAAAGTGTTTAGTAGGGAAGGAGCCCCATTAGCTGTTGTAAGTGACAATGGTTCACACGTTTCAGCTTCAATTGTTGCCAATCAGCTGCAGAGCTTTGGGTGTCATCACCTTTTTCCCTGCTCCACGACATCCATGCTCTAATGGCCTTGCTGAAAACGTTGGTGCAGATGTAACACTTTCTGTTATCTCCTGTGCTCCCATTTCTTTTGATGAACTTGATCGCTGTGTTGATAACTTCCTTCTTTAATACCGTAACTGCGTGCATTACACCACTGGAGATACACCCGCTAAACTGTGTACATCCAGACCATTGAGACTGAATATGCTTGTTTTGTGAACCGCTGAAGTATCGTATCTTATTTTAGAGGCAATGACTTACGTCCTTCATACGGAATCATTGTTAACAAAGTTGGAAGTCGTATGGTTAAAATTCCGGATCTCAATGATTGCTCTGTACATAAACTGCATATTAATCAGATACGGTACAAGGATTCCGGTCATTTGTCATTTGATTCTGTGTGCACTGAAAATACTAATGACATTTCAGTTTCAGATTCTCATGAGTGGTTTGAGCAGCGTCACCCTCCAAGAAGATCTGCCAGATTGCAACAGAAATCCCAACCGAATTGCAGTAACCTGGAGTTGCATTCAAGCTGCGGAGAATGCGATGATTGTACATACAATATTCAATGACTGATTGTTGTTATTCTTTTTCAGCAATTGACTTGGAATATATACCCGCGAAATTCGAATTCCATTTCGGGTGTTCTCACTACGTGTCGAGACTAGTTTGGTTGGTGCTTAATTCTATTTCGATTCCGAACCTACCACATACATGCAAAAGTGTTTCGGGACTGTGATGTCGGAAAATCACACGGCTTCGAGTAATTGAATATGTACGAGTATCGAAGGTCTAGGTCTCGAACGGAGATGCATCGAGTGATGTTTATACCATGCAGCGTAACGCTCTCGTGTGTAATGTAACGCTTCTACGATAATATATTTTATTTATCTGCGACAAACTACATTTGCCACAGTTGGCACCAAGTTTCAATTGGTTTAACATCGTCATGCGCATGCCGTGAAATCTCCCGCGTGTCCGCATCTCTGATAGAATTAGTGGATTTTACATCGTCGGCAAACAAGCATGCCGTGTCATTCTTCATGATGTGCAGATAAGTAACAGTGAAATACCAAGAACCCTCCCTTGTATGACTCCACCAATGACTGCTTTGGGAAGTTGCTTCATAGCCGAAGGCCAAGTGTGCAGTGGTTCCCTGATGCCAACCAATGTAACAAGTCTAGCCACCTAAGGTGTTATCATCATCAGCAGCAGCGGCGGTACATCGCCATGTGAACTGATGCTTCGCTTGCATACAACCATGAGGACCTATGAAATAAAGAATATGAAGAGGGAGAGAATGGGGACTTACCTTAAGACCTAAATACCCTAAGCAAACATTCAGGGTCAAGGCGTCTACACCTTGTTTAGACAACATACCGTCACAAACAGCTGGCTATCGTGCAAAGATAAGGCGGCATCGGCGATACAGCTTCCTTGCGGCTTTCTCTGCCACGCGTAATAATCAGCACTTACCCCGCAGATAACTCAGCACCAAACACACTTTAACAGGCAATCCGATTAGGAGACGACAGCAGACGCGCCACTGGTGTCTACTGCGAGCCATGACCTGTAATGTCTCGAGCCAAGCACAAGGTGAGTCACGTGGACTCCAGCCCGGAAGGCGAGACGGACCAACAGCACCCATTTTGGTCGTCAGTGTCTTCATTTCCCGTTGTCAAGTCAACTTCTTTCCACCGCGAGCCTTCGTCGCCCTACACTTGACAGACTGAACAAGGCCCTCCTAGGTAAGCGGTGACCAGGCATATTTAGCACGTGCCCGAGCCAACGCAACTTATTCAATGCTGTCTGTTGTTCTAGGGAGCTAGCATGATTATCACTACCTAGTACTCGCCGACGAACATCATCGATGCGGACACGCTGGTGCCATCCAACTCCAGAAATGCTTCGCAGACAACGATGATCAATGACGTGAAGGCGTTTCAGATCTTCAGACTGAAGGGTCCAAGTGTCACTGCCATAAAGCAGAACGGCCCTCACTGTGGCCTAGTATACTCGGCCTTTCATACAAACTTAAACTTCCTTCTGTCGCCAAAGATGCCGCAGGTTCAAGAAGGTAGCTCTGGCTTCTGCAATGCGTGAGCTGACGTCAGTTTCTATGCGCCCATCATTGCTGATGTAGCTGCCAAGATAAGTGAAATGATCAACCACCTCGAGTTCCTCGTTAGCAAGCGTCAAGGGGTCATCAAGTGGCTGGTGGTCCTGCAGCAACACTTTGCACTTTGAAGGTGCGAAGTGCATACCAAATAATGGGACCACTATGGACAGGCTATTCACGGTTGATTATGCCGTCCCAACCTCGTCGAAAAGCAAGACGATATCGTCCGCATAATCTAGATCAACTAACCTTTCACCAGGCAGCACTTCAACACCCACATTGTGAGATTCCGCAAGGGAACGCTCCAGTGTGTCCAAGGTGCGTGCGAGTGCAGCCTGTTGACTTGTTTGTCTTAGCGTGCGAACGTTGGATGTCGCCATGGAAACGGGATAGCGTGGCCTTAAAAGGGACTTTCGCCGATAGGCGTCCGACAGGTGCGGTGGGATGATGGCTGCAGATGGTTCTACTCCAGTGGCACTTCGGTTGCTGTCAATTAGGCTGGGAATAATAGAAGGAAGGTTAGTAATGGGGGTCGGGATGGGAGTAAGAGAAAATGGTGGAGAAGAAAGAATGGAGGTGCCAGCAGTAGCATGTTTTCGCTTATCCGCCCTGCTGTATGCAGCAGATAAGGCGGCCCTTGATAATCTGCGCGACGGCCGATGCAGGATGAAGTTTATGTTTGAAGAAGATGTCATGGTTGTATGTGGGCTGAGATACTGCCAGGGCGCCCAGAGCTAGACAAGAGGACGATTAGGGTCCTCATCCAAAGCATTTGGCTCAAAAGCCTGTCCGCATGGCAGCGGGGAGGTGGCAATGATTTAGTTTTACAGAAATGGACGCCATCCCATTTCAAACCCCCAACCTGGAGGACCAGGAGACTGAGTTTGTCTGACTTCTCACCACTGACCAACCTGGTAGGAGTAGCTCTCAAGATACTCGGTGGCATCACCCAGTATAGTTCAATGGGTAAATGAGGTACGCAAACCGTCGCACCACGTTAGGGTCCAGTCTAGTTGCGACGGAATAAGATACATAAGCTGAGTGTCAACGATGGCCAAAAACTACCAAGCTGTTTACTCATGCCTGGCAGTCTCCCATGGAGAATAGATTCAATTGCAAACAATTTTCCCAGATTTTGGCTGTCCAAATTTTTCGAGCGAATGTTGTGACGAAACGAATCCAAATCCGCAAGACGTAACGCACGGAAACGGGTTGAAGATCTTGTTTTCATCATCCCCATTACGAAGTTGCACTGCACCACCCGATGATCATTTACCTGAAACTTTCGGACTACAGTCGCGTTAGCATTAGGTATTACGCAAACGAAATTGGGTCAAGTATTTTGTTGCCACAGAAGGGTAAAAGTACTTATACTTGCCAACTATCCTGTTGGATGCAACGGAGAATAATTTGATGTTTCGGTGGTGCAAAACCTTCAGACCACACTGTCGCTCTCATGTTAATGCCTCCAGCAACGAACTTGTGCTGAACTGATAATTCTGTTGCCAATTTATGGCCTTGTACCAGGTGTACTAGCTCTTCCAGATAGCCATTCGTAGGGTTGTATGCACAACCTAAAAGTAGCTGTTGCTGGCGTGCAGAAATAGTAAGCCATTCTGCATCCTGTACGCTTATCAGTGATGGATGGTCAATAAGTGATGCAGATAGTAGAACAGTACATTTCACACTGACTACGAGCACTGCAACCATGCGCTTTGTGCGAATGCAGGTAGAGAATGACAAGTATCTGTTGCGCAATGTTTTGATTCATATGCTGGGAAACAGTTCCCATAATTTACGTATGGTCTCTTGGGTTTCGTAACGGTTATCAGTGGGCTATGTTGAGCACTGCCCTGTCGACTACGCCCCTAACGACGAAAATAGTAGTTTATTCAAAACACAAACCATTATACTTCTGCTATATGGATAACATTACCGTAATTACTTTCCACATGCTGCACCATTCGCTCGTTTGCTGCTGTGTCACACAACCGCGTACTACAGAAATCACTTGCTCCGAAAATTGTATGCGCCACTCTGTTTCCTTTTTCGGTGCCGTCGATTCCAGCAGTCGTTTCCAATTACGGGAGATCTTCCAATGCACACTCAGCAAACAAGCCACTTGCTTCTAATCATCTCCGTCCTCATACGTTTGCAATACTCGGTCCCTCATCCCCCATGGGTGGCACCAATACGGGCCCCTTCGTGGCATATCCTGTCAGTGAAATGAGCTTTACACGTCGAAATCTTGTCACGACTCATGCAAACAACGTACATTCGTCCGTACATGTTGTCCACAAACCCCATAGGGAATTAGGCTGCAATGCTGCGACATAACTGGCCGCGGCCAATTTGACGATGCAACTTGGGGACTTGGGTATTCGATGACCAGTATCTGTATGAAGGTAAGGGACACTTGTAACAGCTTCGCTAATGCGTGCGGCTGTGTGCCGAGGGTATGGTGGGACTGACGTAATCCAAAACTGCAAAATCCCTCATCATTGTCACTTGGCGATTGTGGCACTATGCCATCTCGTTGTCGAAGCACAAAGTCGACTTAGAATGCGATATGCCCACATTGCGATGTCGTTTTAACGTGATGAGTCATCAGTAGCGTAGACAGGTCGGTCACAGTGAACTCATTAGCTGACCACGTTCGGTGGCGAGCCTGGAAGGCAGCTACCTCAGGGACCCCCATTACCCGTCGTACCCAAATGCGAACGCAGGCTCTGTTGTAATGGTCAAGGCAGACCACGCTCACAATACCCTTACATTGGCCTTGCTCCATCCTAGCCGGCAGTTGGTGACCTCAGGCATTAACATTCTCACCCCTTCATGCAATTCGTTATTGCGCGGTTGACTACGAACTCAATTATTTGTTCAGCCTGCATGCTTGTTGATCTTACATGCCTGCATTTTGCTCTATACCCTCATTTCCTGGCGAAGTGGCTGCACGGCGATTGCCCAATGAGGTAGCTGCACGATGTGTACGCGCGCGAAAACCCCCGTTTATTGGCGTCCAAGGCACACCAGATTGAATGAATAATGAATAGTGGAACTGTCTAAATGGTCAAGTAACGTACTTTATTGCACTCTTTACCAATATGCCTACCGGATATTCTGGATTTCCTCTCGACAAACACCGACTTAAAACTCCATCATTTCTATCCACTTTAGGTTACGCTAGTCACACCGTTTGGACTGCCTCAGTTGTCTTGTCCGTTCAGCGAAACTGTGTCACCGGGTTCTATTGTTGCGTCGCTAGGCACACATGCTTTGTTCAGTAAATTACACTTCGAAAATGGTGGTAAATGTAAGACAAGATAAAGCCTGAAGCTACGGTGGCGCACATTACTGTTATATCTTATCTAGTAGCTTGAAAGCCGCTCTGTCGGACGGTATCTCAAAGGTTATGATAAAACTCAAATGAGCAAGGTTTTACACGTAGGTGTTTGTAAATAGACTTCCGAAGACATGGTTTGTGGTGTGCCAGCATGTTACTGGACTTATTGATTGATCAGACCACTCAGTTGGATTGTGCCTGGCAGCGTTGAGGAATAGACCGGTTATTTATTTTATAACCTACTGATTTCACACAGTAGTTGGACGGATTGGCCTGTAAAGAGATAATGACTTATGTCATTTACCCCGACTTTTCCAATGCCCTCCACGGTGTAAACCATTGCATTCATCTTCACGGATCCAAAAGTTATAGAGTCAGGGATTATGTCCTTGGAAGAAGCGATGATTTACTGCAGCTGTGGAAAATTGCATGTTAGAGTTCGGAGTGTGAATTCCGTTGTAGTTCATATCGAGTGCATAGTTCCGCAAGAGTCAGTGCTGGGGCCGAGTCTGCTTCTCGTGTTCAGCAAGGAGCTTACGCGTCTGATCACCCCGGACTTCTTATTTTTGCCTTTTTTGTCATCACCTTGCAGGCTAACCACTGTCAGTGACAGTGGTAGATAGGTGGTGCTATATCCCAGCTAGTTCGCAAATTATGTAGCCCAGCCAACGTCCCCCATGGTTCAGTGGCTTAAGCTGCTGGCTAGTTGGCATCTGCCTCTAGCGGTCATGGGTTCGATCCTCCTTAGAGCCCCAATAGGGCGAAACGCGTCTGGCGCTTTTCCGGACTAGGCTCTGCTATGTAGCTTGTGAACTGTTGGGATGAAAGCCTTATCAGAATTACAATAAATTAAGAGTTGGTGGGTGATCGCTGACCACGGAGATCACGGTATACCACATCAAGGTTTGGCCAGCAAGTATGAATGGTCATCTCACCACCAGTTCCACTCTAATTTGTTTAACTGTAAGGTAGTTCATATTCGTCATCAACCGAACATCATATACAAGCTTGGAGACCACGTCTTACATACGGTCACCCAGGAGCGCGACCTTGTGGTATTAATTCAAGCTTATTTGGGTTGAACAACGAAATGAGAAGACGAATATTGGCAGATGCTAGCATTTTTTATTATCTCGTCAGTAGCAATACAATAACATGGAAATCCTTTTATATGTCTTACAGGGCACAGTCAAACCAATCAAATTTATTGTTGTGGTCATTGTTGTTGGGATTAGGTCCACGGCAACCGCAGGTTGACAACTAATTGCTTTTGGACACACAAAGCTGGTCTGATTCGGCTTATCGCGACGGCCTCGGCAAATCGTAAGAGGCGTGCATTTGGGTTGCTCGGAAAAATTAGAGAGAGCGTTAAAGACCCGGTAGCAAAGCCTCGGTCTTCTGCGGAAGGCACTCGGGAGGCTTGACTCCTCTGCGCACGTAGATGTTTAAGACCTACATGCAGCCTTTAGTGGCATATGCCATCTAGGTCTAGCAGCCATAACACAGGCAGGCTCTCGCAGCGCAGAGTTACCAAACATTTCAAAGGATTGTTCCACCTTCTATATTAACTAAAGGCTGAGGACACCAAGATTGTACGACGGTCAGTATCGCAGCCTAGGAGTCGCCTAATAATGACCTACCAAATGCTGTGGAACCCCAAACACGTCTACCGCCACCATCTACAACATAACAACAGCACGAAACTGGGGGTCCACTAGTTTAATTTGCTCACGCAATACGGTCGGCTAGAATGTCAGCAAAACTTTTACTCTCATCCTGTGTGTCAACCATGTAACGCCCCGCTAACTACGCTGTTTCCGCCCCATTGTTATTTGTTTTAAGAAAGGTTTTGACGGTGTCCTAAATAGATGCGTTTCGAGAAATTGCCCGTGTACATCAGGACAGGACATGAAGTGATAAACAGCGCGACTAACTAGAAATTTCTGCACAGTCGTCCTAAACTATCACATATACTTCAGTGTGAACACTACGGTGAGCCCATCAGAGGTTTTTCACTTTATCGTCATGTTTTCTTTGTGGTTATCATCCTGTCCATCCCAAGAGATTTGTTAATTGGTTTCTTTTTGCACCGGTAATACATACTTTTCCATTGGTCTATCACGTCTACCTTCAGTATGAGCGAAGATGACGCGGAAACACCTGATGACATTTTCACGTGACGATTTATGCCACACCGACATAGGCCCTGATACGCTTGTTGAACCTTGTAACACACTGTATGTACGCCCATCTATTAGACGGAGGTGATTTCAGTCCACACTAGCTGGAGGTATCTGCTTCCCAAGGGAACAGTTCAAAGCAGATCCGCATGAATTGTTCGCGGACATTTCCCTGTAAAACACAGTCACATGCCCTATATGTTCAGGTAGAACAAAAGCCGTCCGTATGGAACGTTGCGCCCTCAAGTGAGGAGCTAAGGCTCGACCAAATATTATGACTCCATTAAGTCTGTGCCCATGTAGTCTTAGAACTTAACTATCTACTATGTAGAACATCTAACTGAACACCGAATCTACTCATAGAGTCACACACGACCACGTCCTAACATAACAACAGGTTCCTTGACAGCGTCTGGACAGAGTTTCTTGACAGAACCAGCAATGTAACCAGAGGAGGCTCTGAAATCATGACAATTTGGCCCTCAAATTGCCACTAATTCCTAGATGTAAGTTTAGGAAACGCAAGGTAGTAAAAGATGCAGCATGGTATGTTTACAGAGACTACCATGATCCATGGAACAATATAGCCGTCTAGAGTGTCGACGGAATTACTTTTCCCTTCGAGTTTGCAAACCATGGAACGCACTCTCAGACTCAGTAGTATCCTCTCCTACCCTGGATGTTTTCAAAAAACGATTAGATGTTGCCCTCAGCTCCCAACATTTTGTTACCTAAGCTCCTCTGTTGTGGATTACGCCAAACATGTTTTCAACAGGACTAATGTATCAAATGGACCTAAGTGAGCGACCATATTTTATTTTCTCACTCCTTACCTCAACTATCACAGCGCCCCACTGTCTTTCTGAATGTTTACGCGCGATATTTCTTTTTCCTTTTACACTGATGTTAATTATCAAAGTATTCATCTCGGCAGACGTTCGATAGATGACCCACTCATATTTTAATTGCATCATATTCACCGCTACCATCCTACGGGACATGTCAAGCACTTGCTTTTATCTCGTGATAAATCATTGTTCATTGTTCATTGTTCAAGAGATTGCGAGAATTTCCTTGTCTAGCTCTACCATTGTACCACATTTATTCGTCAGGACAAGGTTGCCTCTCTACAGTACAAATCCAAAAGGTTGCGAGCCAACAAGAGGCAACTGTGCAGGTGTGCCGGTAGCCTTCGTAAAGTAAAGCATCCTCCAGCGTATCACAACGGACTACAGGGTAGCAAGAGCAGACAAAGCGGCCAATGTCCTATTGCAATAATACGCTCCGATTTTAGAACGCCTAGCCTGTCCGTATGACAGTCATCCATATTGTCGACTCCAAGATTCACTCATTTTCAATCCAGAAATTGTGCTAAGGAAGTTGCTGCACTTTCTGACTCCTAATTCTTTTGGAGTCCATAGAATTCGCCCAATGAGACTACAGATTACGGCCACTAGGCCGGTTCAGATTCTACCGTGATTTTTTCAAGTGGTTAGATGAACCAATATCCCTATTTATGTGGAAGAGGGTATTATTACTGTTACGGCGAGAGCTAGCAATCAAGCCGAGAAAGTGCATCGATCAGCAATTAGAGATCGTACTCGACTATAGATCAAAATGCGAATTGATGCGGAATCAGAGGCAAGTTGGATCGCGAACTTGAACCATTTTGGTTGTGTTAATTAACGCCAATTAGCATCACCAATATTGTTATTTAAGTAGTTGCTCACAACCTATTTCTTGGGCCGTGCTCTCATACAAAAAGCTTCTCCGTCGACTGAACCTTGGTCTTCTGCATTCCGTTGGCGGGCTGGGCGCGTGACTGCGCAGTCAGACAGTCGCAGTCTCAAGGGGCAGCTAGCAGCAGTAGCACAGTCGTCAGTGGCATAGAGTAGAGCCAAAGAAGGAAGCATTTACAACAATTACTCTAAATTATTTAAGGTATCAGGCGTTCAGACAAGCCAAACTATCACTCAATGACTCACATCCCTGTGCCCTCGAAATTGATAAAAGCGGTCGTCATCTAGGCTTTAATGGACTACCTGGAAAAATGCCACTGAAGATGCCAATTTAGCTGGTGGCGAGACGTCTGCAGTCAGGTTACTCAGCTCGGCAGACCAATCAAGAATTCAACCGCCAAACAGCCACCGATATTCAAACGTTTGCTTGTGAAATTGTGTGTTCAGCTCGCTCGTATCCTCGGGCATAAAATCAGTCAAGTTTTATGAAGGATGATATTATGAAATCCTGTATCCAATTTGCTGCAATCAATGCGTTAGCCATTGAGCAAGGTAACGCATGTCTTCAAAATGATACCTTTGTCCCGGTTTCTTGCGTACTCTTGGTTGTCTTCAGTACTGTTTTTTCCATAAGATGAAGCTGAACACGAGTGAAAGCTGGAGGAAGTGAGCAAGCTAGCACTTAGTTTCATCAGATTCAAAAGCCCGAATACCATAGCGCGCTCCAACTGTTTGGTATAAATTGAAATTTCCGAGTGACGAGCTCCACCGTTACTTAAATGGCTCAAAAAAGTCGAGATGTATTGCATATAAAATGGCTTTCGGTGGGCTGGCATCGCAGCAATAACAGAAAGAAGCTGATTTAATTGTCAAATGCCACTAGACATCGGAATCCTTCGGTTCCTTAGAGTTGATACATCACTATCCAAAAACTTCATTGGTGCGGTCGCAAAAACTGTCCTTTTGCGTTATTCGCCTCCAAATCTTTGGATTTATTCTCACAGAGACCTACGTGCCATCATTCGATTTGGCTCCGCGAGCTCCTCCTACCACTGTTCATCTATTGGATCTATCATTCACGGATCACCAACAAACTGTGCTCTTGGAACTTCGAAGCCAACCGTATTTGAAGCTTATCGGATGTTTTATTTTTCCTGTCGTCGCATAAGAACTCTTGTGGTCTTATTTTAAAGATCTTTTTGAGAGTCACCCGATCAGCTTACTACCATTTTTTCAAGTCGCTCTACAAAGCGATAGTCATCAATTTGATCCGCCCTTGGAACTTCCACTGTCGTCATTAGACAGTATTTTCCAAGTCACCTCGCTTTGCCTCAGTCGCTTTGACTCGCATCGCTGTCTACCCTCTACCGTCTGGATCGATAGCACGCACATTGCCCATCCACCGTAAAGAACGCGCGACTCATTTGGCCTCGACACACCTGTACCTGCTGAACTCAAACCAGCGCCGATCGCCACGCAACGGTGCGTCAGTATCTCCATCCTCTTCCTACCCCTACTGAGAACATGTCTCGTATGAAAAGCAAATGCGAATCATGTGCCAAAGTGGTAAAAAGTGGTCTGGTGTGTACCATGTGTTTGAACACCTATCACACTACCTGCCTTGGGAAGGGGTCGACGGAAGCAAACACCGCAGTGGCGCCTTGGTTCTGCCAAGTATGCAAGTCTATTCCATTTGTTAGCTGTCTATCTGTGCTACTGAAGAGGTGTGAAAGACTAACCGAAGCGGTCGAGCAACTGGTGAGCGCCAGAGTTACACCCATGGGAGGAAACGGATCTGCACTTGTGATTGAAACTAACATCCCGAACTCTCTAGTCAGGCCGAAGAAGCGAGCCAGGCGTCCCAACCCAGCCCCAACGACTCAGCCTCCAGCAGTATCAACTCCATTCTCTCTCCCTCCTATAAGTAAAAACAGTGCCTGCAGCGCGCCTGCCTCAACTTCTGTACTGTGTGCTGCACCTAGTAGTCTGTGCACTACACTCGAGACTGTAAGCTACAGTCAACCAGCAATGGTGAACAACCCGGCAACGTACGCATCGGTTGCCGCCAAGCAAACACCGGAAAGAGCACCGGTAACCTTTGTGCCCGAACTAGAGAAAACAAAACTGACGCAGCACGGATGGCACACACCAATGCCGTTCACAAATTCAACAAAAACACCAGATACTAAGCCTCGAAATCCAAAACCAGTAGCCACCAGGCGCAACCATGGTGTACTAAACATTGTATGCACTAATGTTCCCGAATCCAAATCCAATACAATTAAGGGTAAGTTGACGGACGATCGAAATCAATGGGGTTCCATCTGTACGTCGATCAGAGTCCATGCTAATGCCACGACATTAAAAAGAATCTCGCGCCACCCAAACGCGTTGCACTACGGCGAACCCCGGTTACTTTGAGTAACACTAAACTCGGCGGACGAGACTGAGGCCGTTCTGCTGTCTGCGAATCGTCTCCGCAACGACTCAAGTGGAGTGCGCATACTACCCGAAATCCCGTGGAAAGAACGTTCAGGGGATCCCGCTAATAAAGATAGGTACAGAATAAGTCAAGATAAGAAAACAGTGATTGCTCACGGTGTTCCTGAGATTACTGACTCCTCTTCCGACGATGCCCAGATGCATGACCGCGAGCAATGGCACTACATCCGGGAGGTTCTTTCTTTCGAAAATGTGGTGGTCATCTCGTTGACAAGGATCCCCATGTCACCAAACTATAAAGGATGCGGTCCCAGGCTCTTAAAACTTGTGTTACAGTCAGAACTAATGGCACAAACCCTACTAGCGAACTGGATTAAATTCCGTTGCAGATTGCCAAGAGAAATTTGTCTGAAAGCAGCAAGAACACCAGCATCTTTTAATGACAATTCAGTAGAGGCACAACTCTTAGTGAAAACGCCAGCTGCTGGACCCGACTCGGGGACGGTTTCAAGAGTAGCCATACTATCCGGAGGGGCACAGCAGAGCACGAGCAAACATCGGGATTCGGAGCATCTGATACCCGCTTATATATCAAATACTTCTCGAGAGTATGCAACCCATCCAAAAAACGATTAGTCGCCGACCCTTTAATGGTTGGCGTAAACTCTTTTGCTTCATCCATCCATCCAGTCGCCAGCCACTCACTGTTCGGCGAAACTTCACGTATGAGTTGTACAACTTCTGAAACATTGATTAAATCTGAGAAACTTTCATGTATTTACACCAACGCCCAATGGCTCCTCAGTAAAATTAACGAACTTCGACCACGTCAGGTTGCGAATGCTTGGGACTTAATTTCTATTACCGAAACTTGGTTAATCAAGAGGTGACTGATGCTGATGTTGAAATAGCCGGAATGTCACTCATCCGGAACGACCGCCCCAGCAGAGGAGGTGGGGTCCTACTCTACTACCGCAGCGATCTACAATGTACAATAGTTGAGGACCTGGAAACACACGTTACCGACTCACTCTGGTGCCGTCTCCGACTGAGACACAACGACACATGTCTCATAGCTATCGTTTACCCCCCCCCCCCCAACATCCACTCTGGAAATGGATTCCTGCTTGATCCGTGGCCTAAACAGAGTAACACGCAATAGGTACAGCCACATTCTCATCTCCGGGGACTTCAATCTACACAATCTGGAGGTTTCGGCATTGTCCAGTGAGCAGTTCAAAGCAGACTTGCATGAACTGATCGCTAAGATTCCTTTGTACAATCATGTCACCACGCCCACTAGATTCAGGACAGCAAACAAACCGTCCATATTGGACCTTGTGCTCACAAATGAAGAGCTAATGATTGATAAGTTATTGATGGATAGTCCACTAGGTCTCAGTGACCATGTAGTAATAAGTTTTGAATATGTGTGTTATGCAGAGTATTTATCTGAACACTCGGAACTAACTCATACAATCACACGCTACCACGTATTGAAAGAACTCGCCGACGCAGCTGCTTGGGAATTCTCAAACAAAAGTCCACTTGACAACGTTTGGGCAGAGTTCGTTAATAAACTCAGCGACATCGTCAACAAAGCATCAGAGACCAAACCCCTTCGTCCCGCGAAAATGCCTTCAATTATAAGGAGTAGGACTCGCAAATGCCTAGCGATAAGGGATGCAGCATGGCGTGCCTACAAGATTAACCCAGACTCAGAGACTTGGGGAAATTTCCTGACCCATCGCAACCATTGCACCGCACTTTTCCGTGAGGACAAAATAACTTATCAACAGTGCCTAGCCAAAAAGTTCATGGCAAACAACAAAGTGCTGTATAAGCATGTCAATAAGCTTCATAAAGTGAAGCATGAAATACCCCCACTATTCACGACAGGCGGTAGAGTACAAAGCGCCGAAGAAGCAGCTAATGCCCTGCGGCTGCAATACGCCCCAATTTTTGAACTCCCAACATCTACGTGTCCCATAATTTCAAGCTCATTACCGACACCTTTGTTTACAAATGTTATTTTCAACCCATCAATTGTGCTAAGGAAGTTACTCTCACTGCGTGAGCATAGTTCTCCAGGAGCAGACAACATCCGCCTGAAGGCACTGAAGGCTACGGCCACCAAGCTAGCTGAACCACTGTCACAGTTCTTCCAAAGGTGCTTTGATGAACAACAAGTCCCCACTATGTGGAAGTGTGGCACTATAACCCCTATTTTTAAAGGCGGTAGCCGCTCCGATCCTGCAAACTATCGTTCAGTGACTCTCCTCCCTGTGCTCGCAAAGGTGATGGAAGCAGTCGTCGCTGAGGCTTTAATGGACTACCTGGAAAAATGCAACATCTTGGTAGCGGAACAGCATGGCTTCCGTCAACACCGGTCATGCACCACCAACCTACTTATTGCACGAGGTAGTTGGACGGAAGTGGCCGATGATGGGGTCGGAGTCGACGTCATCTAGCTGGACTTCTCCAAAGCTTTCGACCGCCTTGATCACCGCATCCTACTTCAAAGACTACAAAGTTACGGAATCGGTGATCCTGTACTTGGTTGGATTGGCAACTTCCTTTACCAACGAAAGCTTCAAGTACGTGTTAGGGGATCACTTTCTAACCCAATTGAGGTGGAATGTGGTATCCCACAAGGCTCAGTGCTGGGATCGCGCTTATTCCTGGTGTTAATCAACGACCTGGCAAGAGTCATCTCCTCAAATTTCCTGCTTTTCGCCGATGACATCAAGATATGGCGGGCGATTAGTAACAAGGCACATCAGGATCTGCGCCAACATGACCTAGATTGCATTTACGAATGGTCAAAGAGGAACAAGCTTCAATTGAACATGGCTAAGTGCAAAGTGATGCATCTGCGTCACCAGCCGGTGAGCGCTTACAAGATTGGAGACCACAACTTGGCGAGGGTCCCTCAGGAGCGTGACCTGGGTGTACTTGTACAGGAAGATTTCGGGTGTTCAAAACAAGCAGAGAAGGCGAGGAGAACCGGAAATCAACATTTCAGCCTTCTTCGCAGAGCCTTCGGTCGGTTTGAACCATCAATATTTCCCCAAATGCTTAACGCCTATGTGCGACCTTACGTGGAATATGCTATTCAGGCGTGACAGCCGTGGCAGAAACAGGATCTTGTTGCTCTCGAGACTCCTCAACGACGGGCAACCAAGAACGTCAGGGGCCTCTTTCATCTCCCCTATCAGCTTAGACTGAAATCTCTAAGAATGTACAGCAGTCGATATCGGCTTTTGCGGAGGGATCTCATAATGGTTTACCAGATTCTGAAGAACCCAAACCACATTTGCCGTCCGCTGCTGGAATTGAACCACAACACCAAACTAAGAGGTCACCCTCTGAAACTGACAATTCAGTATAGCCGGCTTGAATGCCGTAGAAATTTCTTTTCTCTCCGCGTGTGCCAGCCTTGGAACGCCCTCCCTAATTATGTCGTCTCTGCTCCCAGTCTGGCAATATTTAAAAAACGTGTGGATGATGCATTGTCTCTCTACATTTCATTTTATGACTTGTTAGCCAGGGGCTACAAAACGCAATCAAACGGTGTCTTGCCAAACGCCTAACCAATGGATTGATGGATTTATACGTTTAAAACGCGAACATCTCCGCTATTCCACATAAGTCTATGGTGAGTCCACCACAACGCTTTTCACTTTATTATGCAATTGATTTTCGCAATAACTTCCATCCCACGGGACTTGTTAAGCGATGCTTTTTTGCCCGTAATAAACCATTGTTCCATTGTTCCATCACAAGCAAGAACTAGGAACAGGTAGTAAGTACGCCTAATCTTTATTCCTAGGAGCGTGTGCATTGCACCAGGGGTCCCACGGTAAGGATTAATCATTCTGTGTATTATACATTCGTTGTATTGTTCGGATAAGGGTGTTAGTAGTGTGAACGCTCTAGTAGGCGGGGAGCATATTTCTGGACACGGTAAGCCACGAGCCTTTGTTCTCAGCTCAATGGAGGTGGGAACCAGTCGTCCTAGTCATGGTAGTTGAGCATGAGTCTGGACGGATGCTGTCGAGGTACCAGCGCATTTATCCGCTTATAGTTAATGCTGGGTATTCACTATCATTTGCAACCTATTACTGCGACAAGGCATTTATGTATTAACCAATCCCACCAAGTTGCCTCATTCGGGTCCTGATAGTTTGCGAGCGAGAATGTATATTTGGCTGTGCGTATAAACATATCAGCCATAGTAATGGGCGTTAAAAACGTGCCCATTGGGACTAAGGGCTAAGCCACGGAAACGAAGAAAGAATGTTGGAACATATCCTTAAGAGTCTCAAACACAGACATCCTGTCAAAGATGGTTTTCGTCCAGCCATACGATCAACGGAGGTAACGCCGAATTTGTGTCTTGGTTTATTATACGATAGTCTTGAGTACGGCAATGACCCTCATTCACAACAATATGCTTAATTACGGGCTCATGGTGTATCGGATGAGCATCATCGACCTGCAGCTGTTCGTGAGTTTCAGATCACACTTGACATCTTGCCCCCATTCATTGGGCTGATAACGACAGGTTGTGTGAAACTCAGTGAAACTGCAGTACAAACCACATGTGTGTAGAAAACATCGTATCCTCTGGTGCATCGGAAACTAGCGGCTGTCAATAAATCGACTTTCCAGACAAACCGCTTCCACTTGCGAGCAAAGCAGTTTTTACTGGCGAACCAGAAGACAACACATCCGTTCGATATCTAATCGCAGCTATTGATTCTGCTAGTCTCCCATATGATAGCGTTTTTCATGTCTAACAGATTGACCTATGTAGACAGTCCACCGAAGCCTTCACCAGACCCGCATACTTCTTCTCCGATTTGGCTGACACAGCGACAAGACGGAGTAGTCCTGCTTCTCTTCGTGATCCGATAGCAGTGAGTTGAATGGATCAAATATGTTCGAGTTGCAATTTGCATAGCAGTGGTAACTGTACCATCTGTCCGTAGCACTTGCTTGAACTGATGGGACTGCGTTTGTTGCGCCAGTTTCTTCATCAAGAACCTATAAAGGCCGATGTATTTAATCAGTGTATTAAGCCTAATCAGTAGCCAAGTGAGTTTTTCAAATATTAGAATTCACGTACAGCAGACTACTGCTATGGATAGTGCTTCCTGTAAAAATCGTGAATCATTTCGCAAGTGAATGAAATGTCTCACAGGTGCTATCAGATCAGCAGTGAGATCTACAGAATGCTCATATTGCTGAGGTATTTCGTCATCAGCATTGGATAAGAGTCACACATTAGACAGTGGTTATGATCTTTGTTGTGACTGCAACGAAACGCTGACTTTTTCGGTCCGCTCACTAAGTTTAGTGTAAGCCAGCACTGACTGTTAGTGGAATTAGGAATCCACATGGACTTTACCTCCACAAATCAAATGGTATGTTGCTTGCACCCTCCGGGAATCCAGTTTGAGTCGCTGGCGCCTGAATCAGACCGCGGACGTGCGGTATTATTCAAACAGTCATTAGATTTGTCAGCTGTTAGAAAATGGTGTCTAAGCCTCACATAAGCGGTATCCCGGTTGGTTTATGGACACAGCGTTAGCAGAAAGCATTAATCACAATTATTTGCCACTCGTCAAATAGCTATGGAAGAGATAGCAGACAGCTTATGATCCACGTTAGGGCAAAACTCATCACAGCTCCAAATTCCTCGTGTGGTAGGCATAGATTTCTGAAAGTCGCTGCATTAAAAGATGCACTTTGACCTAGGTCGAGTTGATACAAACGTCCCCGTTTCTCGGCGTGCACTTGTTTCTGGACAGTTCACCGCTTTGCTTAAAAACCGAGCAGTTGTGCAACTTGGTGGCCGCATTTTTACGTTAACACATGATGGACTAGCTCACAAAACATTGGCTGAAATGGCAACTCACAAACTTGCGACATTTAGAGCCTCAGGGACCTGCGCCAACACATTGAATTACCGTAGCGACTTGTTCGAGGAAAACTATCATGGAAGGGCGAAAACAATTTCATCTAATTAAGCGATTCTCTTGAAGACAGATGATCTAGCTCTCATAATAGTATATGTTCACCGACGTTCTGAGCATTAGTATACAACGCATGTAACTGGAGTATCCGGTCAACGAAGGCACTCAACGGCACGTCATAGTATTCCTAACACATGCATGTTAGTTAATGCTTCTTTACAGTGGTATAGAGTTCAGAGCAACGTTGAGCTTCTTGGAATGGATTTGTTTGTACGATGAACTTGCTTAATGTGCAGTTGAAGTATGTTTGTTCTGAATATAGTGTAGTGAGTAGGAAACATTTACGCTTTCAGTATGTTGTGATATTGAATTTTATCCTTGTTTATATATCTTCCGGTCCTCTATTTGTTTCACTAAAGGATACATACCAATCACCTACTCTTCCCTTGAGTCACGCTGCACGTTATTGTTTGCCTTTTGGTCCAGCCGATCTCCGTAAACTCGTATTTGGCACGTCTCTTACTTGTCACCGCTGGCGATTAGTATCTGAGTAGCAACCCACAGGAGTGTCATGATTCACCGCATAGCTGTGTCGAGTGATGCAGGTCAAAACATTCCTGGACACTATCACTGAATAATATTGGAAGTGACTCGGAGTTCATGATTTCAAGATTTGAATGCAAATCGGTTTTTGTAGCTTTTTGTGGCAACATTTATTTCTTGACGCAAGAACTTCTATGGCCAGGTGAATCTGCACACAACGGTCTTAGCTTTCTTTGGCAAAGTAGGGTGAAATTGGGTGAAGCTTCACCCTACTTTGCAATAAAAAGCTAAGCCACTTTGGCGTCGTCCTCCCGAAAATACGGTACTTAACTAGGCATTTCGAGCTTGGTTAATATCATTAGGTAGCGATACACGGCCTCGAAGCCTGAACCATCGGGATATTATTTGGGACCTGCACCCTTTCAGTCCCCGAGTCAGCACGGGAAAGGATTGGCACAACAATGACTGACTGAGCAGTGGGTTATTTGGAAGTACTCGTCGTGTGATTGGATTGCGACGCGCAATCTTAATGCGGGCCGTGATTCGCACTGAAGCGGACCCGGTGTCTAGAGTGGTAGAGGTCCCAACTAACATCCCAGTGCTCCCGGGTTCAAGGCATGCTACCTCTACCTGCTGATACTAAACAAGCTCGAAATGCCTAATGGAGAACCGTATTTGGAGCGCACCACCCAATCTCCTACTGATTCATTGGCTACTGTCCTAGTGATTCCTTTAATACCAATCCCAGTCCAAATTCAGACTGCGCGTCGCAATCCAAGCACACAATGAGTACTTCAAATGATCCTCCAGTATAGACAAGTTATTCACCGATACACCTGGCCTGAAGAAGTGCTTGAGACAGGAACGAACCGCAGCTACAGTAAAAACTTACATAAAGCCTATTTGTATCCAAAACCTAAAACCATCCTTAGACAGCGTCAGGCGAGGTATGCTTGTTTTTCAACCAGAGATTAGACACTGCATGGAAACACAAGCAAAGCGTGCTCTGTTTCTTGTTTCAAGGCTATCGTTTAAGTCACGAGGTCAGGGACATTACGCACTGCTGCTGCGTGTTGAAAAGAGCTTAATAAACTGCAATAAGCTGGAGGGATCGAGCGTATCCAGTTGTCGCTTAGGGCTGCCCAAATCTTTTGATCGGAAAACCAAAAATGCACAATTCACTTGTGTGCAATTTTCTCTACTTGGCTGAATGCTGCGCTGGAGCTTCACCAGTACCCACTTCCACTCCTAGAGAATGTGTTAACGAAGCCAAACCGGGACAAATACTTCCCAACTCTGGATATCGCAGCCGCTTACTTGCAACAAGCAGCGGGTCCTGATCACAGGAAGATGCTTACGATAAACGCTCATAGTGAACTCTACCAGTATAATTGTCTGAATTTTAGAGTCAAGACTGTACCTGCAATTTTTAGAGTCATGGACGTGATACTGAAGGGTGTATCTAAAACTGCATTTTATTCGCATGAGAACATCCTAATAGATGAGACAAAAATGAATTAAATGCACACTGGGAAGACGAACACCGGTAGATGTGCGCAGTTCTTAGTGGCTTCATCAGTACCAATCAATAACAAGCAAATTTGTATATACCGTTCAAGGGGTGTTGCCAAAAAAATCAAATGTAGTGAGGTGCACGGTGGCGATCGCCCTAGGCCCAGGGCAACCGGTGGTCAACAACTGATGGTTCCTGTACACACAGGGCTGCGTTATTGCTACGGCTTCGGCGAACCGCAAAGATCGTGGATTAGGATGACGTAATAATATCCGCAAGCAGATCCAGGGTCAATCCGATGACTCGTTACCAAAACATACCTGCTTCTTGATGACGCTGATGGCTTGCTTGCACACGGAATAGTGGGCGAGGGTTGGCTGACTTCGATTTGATAGACTTCACGCCGAACCCAGTTGGACAGATGCTCCTTCACTCTGGAATTCAAAGCCTATGCAGCTGACTCCGCAGTTATACTCAAATTGGTAAACACAGTGTGGTTTGGCGCCTATGGATTCCTCTTTCTCTACTGAAGATAGTGACAGTTTCCGGGTTCTGTCGATTACATAGCATTGGGGTGCGGTTAGTTAGCTGAAGGGTAGAGATTAAGCGCTCGGTTGTCCTCGTTGTGGCGGCGTTACCTTGAATGGGAGGCCGAGGTATAACTTCCTTTTAGGTACTGTCTGTACCAACGATACGAAGTCTAAACTAAGTACGTCGCAGGAAACCTAAACTGGAAACTATGAACAAATAAACCCAGAATTAACGCACGATCTGGGCAGGAGAATAAAACAAATTATCCTTTAGCCGTGGTTCTATATAGCATATTAAATACTGTACATGACTTACGACTAGGTTTTGCAATCGTAGTGCAAGAGGGAAGCAATTGTAAAGCGTGCGTCGGCGTGCGAGTATTTGGGCAGTGTCACAGTAACAGAATAATATGAAGGACCTTGAAACGTCAAGGGTATATCAGTGATCGAGAGTGAAAGGAATAAATGCACGACATGGTAACCGATTGTAGCACACAGCGTAAAGCAATGTTAAATGATCAGAATAACTGGAATAGAGATACCGTGTCCACAAGTAAGCAATCCAGGTTGAGCATACACCAAAGTGCTTTTTCGACTTTACACTCCCCTGGCACTTTCGTGGTTGCTAGTCTCATCGTTCTTAATCTCATAGTGGGCGGAAGCAGTCGCGTGGGCTGACACAGGTTCAGTCACACTTACCAGGTGGGTCTGAGCCCAATCAGATAGTGTGGCATAATACTGAGTGGTGAGCTCTGAGTTGGATCCCAAGCCAAATCCCCGACTTACCCCGACATATTTGGATTTGAATTTGAAAACTATAGGTCAAAGTCCCTCACAGGCATTTGGCATTAGGTTTTCACCCAACACAAAACTCCACCGAAAGTACCTCATGGTTATCCGTGTAAGTATCTCCTTCCGAGGATAACCAGCAGATTACCGTTCTGTGCTTGAGATGCAACAACAGTTTACCAAACTTAGAATGCAAACTCACATCGGATTCGCAGACGTTTGCACTCAAAATTGGCTTGGTCAGTGTGCGGTATATGCGTGCAACTTGCAATAGTGAGCTACTGTTGCACTCATGAAGACCGCATACGCGGCAATGGCGTTTTAATCGGTTCTCGACACAATGGCTTAGATTACAGCAATCACCAGCATAAACTTCGCGTTTCTACCAATGCGTGTTCGGGGGCAGAGTGGTTTACTGTGTCAGTTTTACACTGAGCGAGAAATTTGAATGAACTATGCATGGCCGAATCTCACAAAACAACCACATGTCCCATATGTCCTCCTGAACCACATCAGAGCTTATACACACAGCTAGAGAAGGTGTGGCATTTAGTTGTCGCATTGTATAGTCCCACACAGACTGCATCTCGGTTCATCTGCAACTCTCATGTTCCATCAACGCGGCCAGACATAAAGATGTTGTGATTAGGGTAAGCGAGATGAATGCTCAACTGAACCGTTTGTTTGAACCGAACGGTGTATGTAGGTTGTATATGAGTCGATGCCCGCTGTGCCGACGAGTAATTCGTCCATGTTTTCACTTAAATCAGCTCCACATGTAGAGTCCAACCAGTGACGCGCAACACAAAATGTCCACTTCGGACATAATCAACGTTCCGCCGTACCAATTGACATCATATAGTAACCCAAAATACAATGCGTACTGGAATAGCTTAACGATTAGTAACAAATTCTCCTATATTTTGAAACATTGTAATTCGTCTCCAAATACGATGTGTGCTTACGGAACTATTTCTGAGGTCCCTATGAGAAACACCTGAGTACTTTCCATCATCTATATACTCCGGAAAATTCGTAACCGAAATGATGCTGAATGACCAAGCTCTATCTGATTCTTCACTTTTGGTCGTCGAACCAGACTACCTTCCGAAACGTTGTGTTTAAATCCAGTTCACCTTTAAGCTTGTACATCGTACCATGAAAAAGCCGGCTGTGTGCTAGACAACTTCAACTTTTTCTGTTGATACTTTTCTAGATAGAATCGTTCTTGCAAGCTTGTTGGCATGTTTCTGATGTCTGTTTATCTCCATCCAATATTTGTGTTATGAGTCAGGTACACGAAGTCGGTGCCTCAAGCATGGTTAACTTTCTGGACTGAAGAAATGTTTTCTAAGGATTCTGATACCGGATGTGTGTCAAAACTGTATCAGTCTGGGATTCTCGATTCGCAACTGCATTCGAGTCCATTGCGCGTTCCACCAACTCCTTATGCCCGATGAGTTACCAAATCACGACGAATGGGACAGTCTAGCTATTTCAGCGCAACTTATCGCGTAGGTAAAATGAAAAGGTATATCGAGAAGTAAGATAGAGAGGGACAAGAACACAAAAGAGCAATTCCTCAACACATATTTCAACTGGCTGAGGTAACCGAGTTACTCTTCAAGAAAAATCATGTTCTTCTACTGATGGTTTGTTCCGATCAAAACACGTATAGAGTAGACTTTATAGGATAAAATTGCTATGCAAATCGCAAGTTGGAAGTCGGCAGATTGCTATGGATTACCACGACTGACACCTGCGCTATCCGCTGAACTCTAGCCTACCACGTATTTGTCGACTCATCTGTGTCCTCCTACTCAATTCCTCCAACCCCTGCGGTCACAACTGATAGCTCCCCGTCGTGTACCTTGCCCAAAGGGCCAAAGCGCATACCCGATATCGGCTCATAATTGCTCCAGGCGTCACACCACATGCTCTTCATTGATCCCTTCGCACCACATGGGTCAGACCTACCAATTGCTCCCATGATAAATTACCGCCGCCCTGGACACCACGCGCGTGGCGCGCGCAGGTGTTCTCGTCATGAAACGCCACCAGCACCGACGCGGTGACCATATCGGCTTGTGTGGCTCATTCGTATTCAGACGTCCAAGTTGGTAGAGAATCAACAAACTGGAATTCCGGCGATCAATACATGATTGGTGCTGAACTCCATTAACACTGACAGCCGAAGAATAGCTTGGCAGTTAGTACACAAAGGCAGAAGAAGCATATTTTCGTGATGGTTATACAGGAGAAGTTTATAAGAGACCTTGCGGTGCAGCCGAAAAACGAAAATATTTGACATGCGCCTGTGATCACCGATGGGAAAAATAAGCAGCCAGACCACTCTCGAGGCGCCCCAACAAGTGCAAACAGAAATGCACCCCACTGGTGGCGGGATTGTTGCACACTACGTTAACGGATCGGCGCAAACGCACACGTACTGCATGGGACAGGTAAGCAAACGATACGCGCCACACCTTATGTCTTGCGGTACCTCTACACCATTTCTCGGCCAAGTTGTCTTCATGGGCAACAGAATTAATCTGAGGGGGCATCCAACATGAGTCTACTCGATTAATTTGAGCCGTGCGTAGGCCACTTATTTGTGCAGGTGTGTAGGTGTGCGTGTATAGCCCGTCGACATGAGTGTCCACGACCAACTGGAGGAGGCAAGTTACGGACTCTGGTATCCGATGGCAACAACCTGCGTTATGCACAGGAGACACTGATAAGTGTCACGAAATCCTGTGCTATGTTGCAAGCGTAGTGTGTGACTGACGTAACACGGAAAAAGCAAATGCCTCATCCTTGCTACTTGGGAATCGTGCTACTGTGTCATCGCGTTGTAACGAGATGACGCAACCAAAAATGCAGACATCTCCAAGTAGCAAGGATGAGGCATTTGCTGTTTCCGTGTTACGTCAGTCACACACTACGCTCGCAACATAGCACAGGATTTCGTGACATAAGTGTCTCCTGTGCATAACGCAGGTTGTTACCATCGGATACCAGAGTCCGTAACTTGCCTCCTCCAGTTGGTCGTGGACACTTATGTCGACGGTCTATACACGCACACCTACACCCCTGCACAAGTAAGTGGCGTACGCACGGCTCAAATTAATTGAGTAAACTCATGTTGGATGCCCTCTCAGATTAATTCTGTTGTCCAAGACGACCACTTGGCCGAGAAATGATATAGAACACCAAAGACTTACAAATATGGCATCCGCTAGCATAGTGGTTCTCAACCTTGGGGTAATTACCCTTAAGAGGAGAAAATGCGATTTTACATGGGGTAACTATAAATATGAGGATTGGGTCATCAATCTGTCGCAAACAAAACCATATGCATCAAAACATGTAGCTAACTACCTAGTCACTATTGATTACCCATCAGTGACTAATCATTATTGAGTGGTCGGTAAATTAGACAATTTTCGGTAACAAATTTTATTACCTAAAATATCGATACAAGCTTGTAAAGCACCGCAGCTAGATGACGCCTCTATCGGTTCGCTCGTCCATCGTTGGAGTCAGGTCGAATTACAGAGTAGAGTGAACATTAAGGTGGACGTATATGTAACCCGACCAGATAAAGGAGCGAGCGAATCTTTGCAAGGCCGAAGGGACAAAACAGGCCATTCGTGTTCAGGACGTATCGATGCAGCTTTGTAGTGGGAAGCTGTTACCAATAGAGGAATTGGAAGAGATGGTTACAACCAATGAGTAACCACTGATATCGGTCCATGTTTGATCAGAAATCACATAGCAAAGCAAGGAACCGATTGAACTTGGAGCACGACTTACGATGTGCATTAGTGCAAACCACACCAAATATACCATAAATTGTTGGAATTAAGTAATGTCAATCGCCTCATTAACGCACACTACCACTTGATGTAATAAAAACGGCTCAAAGTAGGTATTTTCTCTATTTAGGTGATAAAAGCAAATTTAAAATGATATTCGTTTTCCGTAATTTAAAGCAGAGAATGCATTATCAATGGTTAATTAGCCTTCAAACTAAATTGTTCGGGGTAATTGTTTAACATAAACTCACTCACTGGGTAGTAATTTCAATAAAGGTTGAGAACCACTGGGCTAGCAGGAGTAAAGTAGTTTTGGAAATCAAAACGATGAAATCGACTGACCATTGCCTATGAGGCTGACCGGGACAATTGAGCAAGATTCTTTGTAATCTACTTTTCAGCAGGATTTTGGAACTAAAAGTGGGGGACAGGAAACTCACAGATAGTTGGAGCAACTCAAATGTTTGAAGCGGGATAAAAGCCAAATTACCTGAATTGGGGAACGGAATGCATCTCACACTGCTCAAAAAGGTGTTTCGCGTCACTACGGTTATAGTTACTTGCTAATGCGTGGTCTAGCCAGTGAATAGGTGTTCATTGTGAATATCCCACGGATCGGAAACCCAATGTGTGAAGCCTAGCTCATACCAAGAAAGTGTGTGTATTGAAATAAGAGCAATCTCCGGCAAAAACGTCAAGAGTACCTGATGGTTCTTATGTCATTCAGCCACGAATTCATGCAGTAGTTCGGAAGTAATTAAATCCGAAGATTTTGAGGACTCCCTGAGGAAAGTTCTGGAACTGAGGAAGCAGTATTGTTTCACTGTTCTCAGAAATGCCCTCACAAACCACCTCCAGTCTCGGACGAGTTGCGCCGGAGCAGCTGGAATCGCAACTTTAGCACCTCTCGAATAAACAACCAAGCATGCGCTAGCGCTACCAATACACCGAGCACGCAGCACAGTAGGGTTATCAAGAAAGTGGGATGGGTGATCAGACAGCGCCCAGCAATAACGCTTCCGGTGATGGAAATCGCCGCTCCGAAAAACAAGTCACAAATGATGGAGATGAGCATAAGAGTCACAGGTGGGACTCGTTCTTCCATGTATAGGGAAATCGCCAACACAGCTGCAACAATGAATGATGAGCAACACCACAACCCGACACCGTAGCACTGCACAACGTTTGACTGAACGATGGAGACCATCTGAATAAGGCAGCAACAAATTCCAAGTATAATGTAGATGAAAGCCACACAAAGAGTGATAAGGTCCCAGTCAAATTCGTCATCATTGAGTAAAAGACAGTGCTTGATGGGATCAGGTGAATCGACATTTAGCGCCTCGCCCAAACGAATCACCTTGGTTTTCGGCATGAATTTAATTTTGCTTTGTATGTTACGCTAAATCTCTCTGTCAGATACCGTTCAGTTATTGCCAGACCCTTGACTTGGGTAGTGAATCACTAAATGAACACTGGAGGCAAGCGTTAGTTTCTCTGCTTGATACGAAGTCGATGATTGGTTGTGAATGTTTCATACAATATCAAGGTGCAGTGAAACTCACACGAAGTGCGAATCAGTAAAGTGGGCTTGGCGGCACACAACAACTGCTTTGATTTATAACGAGTAAAGTGACGAGTGCTTGAAAATTCTCGTGGGATGGTTGGGTTGAAATCTGAAAAACCAAAAGGTGTGTGAATCTTCAGTTTAAGCTTCTGTCGATTCAGCTGCACTGCTGCATACCGATTGTCAGAAATGAGAATTGAATAGCAACATACAAAACAACATGGGAAGCAGTTATAGTTTACCTTTGCCATGTGTAAAATGTAACTGAAAACGCTCACTCATACGTAGCTCCCTGGGACCTATGTGATACGTAAGTCCGGTAGGAGTACATCATTAAGTGTTCCACAGTTGTAGCAGTCTGAAGATTCCCCGGTTTGCTTGTGTAAAATTCTAACTACATTTTTCAGTTCATTGTACACAGGCGAAAGATGCGGATTGTTGAACTGGTTGTTGAGTCCGGATGCTTGAGTAGAGCATCGCTTTTTGCTTGTTGCTCGTTTCGACTGTAACGCGCGATCGCTCCTGTGTGTTGTACATTTTCGTTTCTACAGCTAAATGTGTTCAACAGTGTCGTCTTATTATATCTAGGCAAACAAGGAACCTTCCGCCGTAAAAATAGAATTTTCCGTGCAACACGATCTGTCTTTTGAAACCGCTATCCGCGATCCTGCTAAATTGGTGACATCGAGTTCGGAAAAACCTCAACGCAGAATATTTCGAACTTTGCTTCAGTGAGCCGGTTCCATTTGTTTTTTCTTAGTATCCGGTTTGTTGTTGCATAGGGTAAAATATATTTTCGTATCCAATTTTAAATCATGGATGCTATACACCATAGGGTAGTGTTTCCCGTTAGCGTGGTATCTCTCTGTCCCACCTTTTTGAGGCATGGATGCTCTTTGGTGATTTACTTATTTAGTGGTAGAACTCTATAACCACAGAAATACCAAAGACTACGCTAACTACAACAAACTCATGTTGTATCTTTCCAAGGAGATGTCGATGCAGGTTCGAGATGTTAGCACTTTTCAGACCGGAAACCGCTATGAGGTGCTCAAGTAGGCCACGATTAAGTGTGTCATGCCCTCTGATAAAGTAAGCCTGAAGCAGCTTTTCAGGGATCTGCAGATGAATGACAAACTGCCGTGGTAAAATTCGGGAGTAAAATGGAGACGCAGCGTTAAGTGACAAAATGTAAGTGTGTGAGTGCATCGTCCAACCGTCTTTTAACTACTGTTAGTGTCGGTGCAGAGACGACCGATTCTGGGATAGCATTCTATGGATGACAGACACGAATGGAAAAGAAATTGCTGCGACACTTCAGACGGCTATACTGGTCTGCGAGTTTCAATGAATGGCCTGTCAGGTTTGTATTGCTGCTGTGTTGCAGTAACAGGTGGCACACATGACGTGGGTCTCGCGGAATCAAGTATACCATAATCAGGTCGCCTAGTAATCTGCGATAGCGCCCGCCGGATACCCCTAACGGTTTCAGCCTCCCATCGTATGAAAGATTTCGCATTCCAATTACGTTATTAGATGCCCGACGTTGAGGCTGCTCCAGTGTATTAAGGTCGTATTTCAGCTATGGATGCCAGGCATGAATTGCGTATTCGACATCTGTAGCTTTTTATTTGTCCAAACGTCCGTCGCAACAGCCCGACGTGTTGGTTTCCAGTCGTCAAGGCTTTTTCGGATTGTCTGGAGCAACCCAAGTCATCTTGAACCAGAACACCCAAGTCAAGTCCGACGGTTGATTGTTGCAGTACATTCATTCCGAGCCGGTATAAGGGGCTATTCTGATGTCCGATGAAAAGTACTTTGCATTTACTAAGGTCGAAATGTTGTAAATTTTGGGTTGACCATTAATATGCCGTGTCTAGGCAACTCTGAAGTAGATGCTGGTAGGCGTTCGCCTGCATCCTGCGCCAGATCTTGATATCGTTGGCAAACATTAGGAAGTTTGAAACGATTGCCTGTGCGAGGTCATTAAAAAACACCAAAAACAAACGTGGACCTAGTACTGAGCCTTGCGGCACACTACACTCGACTTGTATGGGGTCCCATAAAAAGCTCCGAACTCTGACCACTAATTACCGTTGAAGTAGAAAGTTGGCAATCCAGCTTAGAGAAGAGTCACCGACCCTGTAATGTTGGAGCTTAGAAAGTAGTATCCGATGGTCTAGACGATCGAAAACATAAGAAAAATCCAGGTAGATCACATCAACCCTTTCTCCAACGTCAGTTGACTCAGTCCAACTACTGCGTGCCATAAGTGAATTCGTTGTGCATGACCGCTGTCGAGAGAAGCAGTGCTGCTCAGGCGTGATGATGTTATAGTCTTCCAGCTAACACACCAGTGCATCGACAATAGATTCCATGAACTTGGATAAGAAGAAGGGATAAGTGGCGGTAGTTTGAGGGCTCAGTTCTGCTTCCACCTTTGTGAATCGAGGTTATTATTCCAAGCTTTCACATGGCGGGAACTTGGTTATGGTCTAAGCAGTGTTGAAAAAATTGAGTTAAAGATCCTGCCAGTTGGCTTGCTGCCGCTACTAGTGCCTCTGGACGAATCGTGTCGACACCCGGCGAGCTGTGTTTGCGTAGAGACGTCAGCTTTTGCAATATAGCCTTCGGGGTAAAAGTAATGTGGGTTAGTCCTGGCGGACCGACGACAAAGTTTGGAAGATCGCTTGGTGGCAAGACCCTTTGAAACGTGGGGGCATATTGCATACGCAGCGCTTTGCTGCTTCCACAGCCGTGCTTGTTGGGCCATCGGTCACCCTGAGTGAAGGAAATCCCTGTCTCACCTTTCGTAGACTATTAAAGTGCTCGTACAGCAGTTTTGGTTAGCACTGAAGGTTTTTGTGATGTTCTGCTGAGATGCGGCTTTGTCTTCTCTTAACAGTTGAGTACAGTGGTTACGTTGGGCCACGTAGTTTTGCCACGTTTCTGGTGTTGGAGTATATCTGTACACTCACCATGCTGAGTTGCGTACTGTCATCTATTTTCGGGTTCTGCTCATAACCAAAGAAACTGATTTGCACTTATTGCAAGCTTTTATCTCTGAAGCCTATGCAAGCAGTTGGCTGAACTAGTTGACGACCCTGAGTCAGGCAGCTTTCGGGGGTTCTTCGTCGAGGAACGACCAAATTGTAGCGTTGACGAGCTGGGCTAATCGATCGCAGCTTGTGATGGTTCGCACAGTCTCATCGTTCAAATTCCGATATTCCACATAGCAGACGAAGTTGCTACTGATGACTGCGTATTTACTTCAAGCCAACGGGCAGTATACAGCCAACACATCAATCATCTGCTCTTCGTTGGTAAGCACAAGATCCAGCAGAGATGGCCTGTCACCTGTTCTGAACCGAGTGGGCAAAGTGATGTGATCGTAAAGAGGACCATTGGTTACGAGCTCTTGTAGATGGGTTTGGAATTGTTCAATCGTGGCAGGGGTTGCTCAACAATGTACATTGAAATCATCCATGATAAGGATGTGAGTGTACGTTCGCTTTAGACTGCTTCTTAAAACAGCCGCAAGGTGGTAGTCAGTTTCGAGTGTAGAGTTGGAGGGGGGTCGGTACACCAAGACAATAAGGCAAGCGTCTCTGCCTTTGAATTGCAAGAGACATCAAAGAGAATCGGGGAACTGCAAGTCTGAATTCTCCACGGCTCCGCACTGTAAGTCGCTTCGGTAATACAGAATTACGCCTCCTTCATTTGTGAGTCAATCGTTCCGGATGACCGACATGCACGGTAGCGAAACTTCAGCGTCCGTCATTCCCGTGTGCAACCACGTCTCAGTGATACGATGATCTCATATGACCCGGAAGCTTGGCGATCTTTCAGTTCGACCAGTTTATTAAAAAGACAGTGAGCATTCGTATGCAATCAGGCCAGTTTCTCGGTCTTTAGGAGCCCACAGAGGGGGTGTGGGGGTCAAGGGTGGGAGAATGCGAACCGATGGGAGGCCGGCAGTTACTCGTATTTGTGATGGGATAATGGTAACTCGTCCGGAAGTTGACCGGCCAAGGTGTGTCCCAATCTTCGTTTAGACCTACATCAGAGGCAATTAGAGCAGCAGTTAAGTTACGTTTCCGTACCTTTGTCGGTACGCTTGCAGCTTCAGGCGCCTTAACATTTGAACTGTGCAAAGCTTCTGCGACCTTTAACCGAAGTTCAGAAGGAAGACTTTTCTGATTTCACCGCCATCGATCCAAAACATCCGCTGCTTTTTGCTCTGACTGAATTACAAGTTTTAGGATTCTAGGGCCGCATCCTCTATAATTTGGAGAGAGGAGGTATCCTGGTGAGCGATAGCGCCACAACATTATCCAAAGAAACTGTATCATGAATAAACCGCCACTGTGCTAAATCGTGCTTGCTGGCCTCTTGAACATCCTTAAAAGTATGCTCTGGCACGCAATGTATGAAGATTGTGTTTAGGCGCTTTTGGTTACTGTGTCCCTCTTCGGTGTTTCTCTTTGATTGTCGCGCGCTCCGAGGGACATCAGGATAGATGCGTACCCACAGGATCCGTGTCTTGAGGAGAGCAAAACTTTTTCTACATCGGTGGAAGATCCTAGTGTTACTCGAATAAGCTTGGGTTTTCCATAGTGTGGCGAATTCGGATGGGTTTGGCTTTGACACTCATCAGCGCGCATAATGAGTTCCATTGGTCATGGTCGTCCGATAAGTTACCACGCAATGTGTT